>CP139505.1:159342172-159789269 GCA_021014915.2 Artemisia tridentata subsp. tridentata
TGTGTACACTGAATACGGTTCCAACCCAGAAGGAATTTAAGACACCATCATGTTATGGAATGGGATGAATCCCATTATGTCTTGATTAAAGTTCTGAATTTGTTAAATACCTAGAGTAAGTAATTAACAAACTTGAGTCAAGAACTAACTATGTAATTTGGATGTCCCAATTGAGAAAAAATTATTGTTACTCAAGATGCTGAGTATCTAGAGATTAGTCTCGACTTACAAAAGCAACTGGGAGCACCATTAGACCTTGAAGTTATTCAAGAACTAAATACACAACCTTCTGAGTACACTTGCTAATGTCATTATAAGGTTGAACATACATATGTTAAACCATAAAATGATAACACTCATTCATAGATCCGCAAGGATACCTCTTGCACCAGAATGATATAGTTGTTGTATCAATGCTAGGGGATATAAGTTAGAGGGTCATTGTGAACCTACTAACTACAGAAATG
This sequence comes from Artemisia tridentata subsp. tridentata, assembly GCA_021014915.2. Classification (NCBI taxonomy): domain Eukaryota; kingdom Viridiplantae; phylum Streptophyta; class Magnoliopsida; order Asterales; family Asteraceae; genus Artemisia; species Artemisia tridentata. Next base: position 159,342,640 of record CP139505.1, read on the forward strand.
CATTATCAGATCTTGTATCTGATGAATAGCTACAAAACTATGAATGTTAAGATGCAGTCCTTGAAAGACAATCACTCATGGAGCTTGATTGATCTCTTAACAATCAATTAGACTGTGAAGTTAAAAATGAATTTCTTAATGAGAAGACTCAAAAGGACAAACTTGTACACACATTTAATGCATACGTAGTAAAAGGAATTTACTCATACTCAAGAAATTGACTATGATTAAACCTTCCTACATACAAACATTAAATGTATAAAGATGATTAATTGTCATACTTGTTTTCATGTAAATGAAATATGATAATAGGATATCAAAACTCTTTTCTTATTGATTACCTTTGCGAGGACGATGAGTAATCAAAAGGGTTTATGAATCCATATAATCTTTATTATGTTTACAAGATCAAAGAATCCAGGTGTGGATTAGATCATGCATCTAGGAGCAGAGATCTTAAGTTAATTATAATATCATTAATTTGATTTTGATTAATAAGATTACTCCTGAGTACACTGAGAGCAAGTAGGAGCACTGTATTTATTTTCTTAAATCTCATATGTCGTTAACATATTAGAAACAATATTCCATCTAAGCTAGACTTTAATCCTTAGTTTGGAATGAAGTTTCTCTTAAGGGATTTAGAAAATAAAACATACAACCTTGTTACATATGTTTATTAGAATAAACATAAGCGGTTAATGAGTCTAACACAATATGACACGTTATTGAGGGGAGTCTCAATGATTAATCTCACTTGATGAGATTGAACACATGAATGGAAACCTTAAGTTCAACTAAAGGATTCATTATGCAAGTCGTATTATGCATTGGACTATATATATCATTTGCATGAATGCAAGATGAGTTGATAACAACAAATATCTAAGTGAAAGTCATTAGACAATTGTTTAAACGAACATTATAATTGGACCTACAAAGTACCAAAGATATGTTCAACGTTTACGGATATTTGAGGAGCTCTGTTTTGTTTACACATATTGATGCTTATTTAGCTGAGATGATGTTCAACACGAGTTATGGCTGGATGTCATCATTTCTGACTAGATGTGCTCGACTGAGAGCATTAATGTGTTATACATTAAAAGAATAAGAATACTTTATAGTTTGGGAAACTGTCAAGATGACTGTCTAAAGTAGGTGTTTTGCTAGCTTCAAACACCCTATGGAATGTACTGTTGCAATACTTGTATTATACTTGAATGCACACATACAAAAGGACAATCATCAATCAAAACCTTTCGAGAATTTTGAAACAAGTATTCTCAAAGTTTACTCAGATGATTACTTAGTTGTCTTGTACAACATATTTTGATCAGGGTGGGAACATCGTATTCCGACCTACAAGTAGTTTTGTGCATATCTGTTTTTAGTATTTAGATAATGGAACTGTAAGCAGTCGTATTATATAATGAATTGATATACCTGGTATGATCGTCTTCATTTATACTACTGTGTTCTATATTTGCATGTTTAATCCATGAATAATTTATTTATTCTAAAATTGTCCATTGCCAGTTGACGATACGGGAGTATCATCGAATTAAGGCAAATGTGAGCGTGTTGGTGATATTTATTAAGAATAGATATTAATTGATGATTCCACCAAACTCACATGTTGTTCATTGTGATGAACATTGGACTGACCCAACCTACGAGTATTCACTACATGGATCGGCGTCAAGAGTGAATCTCGCAAGTAGGTCTTGCATGCGTGGAATTTCATTCCTTGATATGGTTAAACGCTGTCCTGAATAAGGTAGTTATAAAAACCATCTTCATGAGTGATATGAAACACATGAATGACACGTGCAGTCAAAATAGGATTTGTTCCTCCACATGTTATGGAGTTAAATACTATTGGGCCCCTCAATGAATTGAACAGATGTTTGTATGGCCGTACCCAAATGATATTAAGATGAATCTTACACTGGTACAGATATGGGATTTCATCACACCAAAAATGTGTGACGATATGCATATAGTCACACACGTTTTTTTTTTGTGTCACCAAAGGTCGCGCCACCGTAGGTGGCATATGGTCACATTGTTTAGTTTTTGGCCGTTTTCATTAAAAAAGAGTGACCAAAACCCGAATATGTGTGACAAATTAGGCACAAGTTTTGTTGGATTAATCAGTTTTGTGTGACCGTAAACACTTTATAGTCACACAAATGTTTTTTGAGAGTAACTATTGTTCTTACTTTGGCCACATAAATATATAATATATGTGACATTTGAGATATTTTATTCAAGCAAATGTGTATTTTGTGTGACTATTTCCCATCCTATGGCCACATGAATATATAATAAATGTGACGTTTGTGATGATTTAGTCACACAACGTTTGTTGTTTTTTTGGAGTTAGTCACATACAATTTAAAAAACAGTGGCCAAAAGTGTTAATAAGTGTGACCATATGCTATTTAAAGTGAAGAAATGTGTATTTTGTGTGACTATTGTTCATCCAATGGCCACTTGAATTTTATGTTTGTGTGGCCTTTTGTAATATTTAGTCACACAAAGCATGTTTGTTTCGGGTATTTAGTCATATACAATTAAGCAAAAAGTGTTAATAAGTGTGACCATATGCTGTTTAAAGTGAAGAAATATGTATTTTGTGTAACTATTGATCATCCAATGGCCACATGAATGTTATGTTTGTGTGGCCTTTTGTAATATTTAGTCACACAAAGCATGTTTGTTTTGGGTATTTAGTCACATACAAAAAAGCAGAAAGTGGCCAAAAGTGTTAATAAGTGTGACCATATGTTGTTTAAAGTGAAGAAATGTGTATTTTGTGTGACTATTGTTCATCCAATGGCCACTTGAATTTTATATTTGTGTGGCCTTTTGTAATATTTAGTCACACAAAGCATGTTTGTTTTGGGTATTTAGTCACACACAATTAAGCAAAAAGTGGCCAAAAGTGTTAATAAGTGTGACCATATGCTGTTTAAAGTGAAGAAATGTGTATTTTGTGTGACTATTGATCATCCAATGGCCACTTGAATTTTATGTTTGTGTGGCCTTTTGTAATATTTAGTCACACAAAGCATGTTTGTTTTGGGTATTTAGTCACATAAAATTAAGCATAAATTGACCAAAAGTGTAAATAAGTGTGACCATATGCTGTTTAAAGTGAAGAAATGTGTATTTTGCGTGACTATTGTTCATCCAATGGTCACATGAATTTTTAGTTTGTGTGGCATTTTATAATATTTAGTCACACATCGAATTAAACAAAGAGTGACCAATAATGTTGATAAGCGTGACCATATTATGTGAGTGCATCTTTTAGTCACGGGGTTACTACTGCTATTACTAAGTTAGTACTGTTGGAACAGAGTTGCTACTGCTAGTACTAAGTTAGTCCTGCTGAAGCAGAGTTACTACTGCTAGTACTATACTAGTGTTGCTGGAATGAGTATACATACATACATATATATATATATATATATATATATATATATATATATATATATATATATATATATATATATATATATATATATATATATATATATATATAAAACAGAATTAAAAACAAAAGGAAATTTCAAATTGAATTAAACTCGAATGTATATAACTGAACAGAATATACAATTGTAATGTCGTACATAATCAAATTCTCAAGTACCATAATTTAAATACTTTTGACTCTTCGCCGGCCTAGCTTGCTTTAGGGCTTCAATAGAGACATAACTTTTGCGCTTCGATGGTGCTGTTGGTCCATATTTGTTGTCACTAATCTTTTGCATCGTAGTTGGTGGTGTAACCTGTAGTAACAAAAGACGCTTGTATCAAACATTGAATTATATATGAAGAATTATATATATGTAGGTTGAAAAAACACATGTATGTACCCAAAGCAACGATATTTGATTTCTTTAAGTGCCACAGTTTGCACTTAAATGGCTAAAAAAAAGAATTTTTGCATGTATATATCAGAAATTATTTAAACAAAAGAATAACAAGAAACATGTTGAAATACATATTGTTGGCAGTGCTTGTGTTGGAGACACATTTTGTTCCGATTGGGAATCTGGAGACCCGTTTTGTCGTGACTTAGGCTTTTTCTTAGGTCCGACAATTTTAGCAGGTTCCTATATGTATATATAAAACACGTTACATTATTTAAACAAAATAATAACAAGAAACATGTTGAAATACATATTGTTGGTACTCCTGGTGTTGGAGACACATTTCCTTGCGATTGGGAATCTGTAGACCCTTGTTGGCTTACATCTGAGGCTACTTGCAATTGAGATGACAAATTTAACTGCATCCCTTGTTGACTCAACTGTGCCATCAGTTGAGTAAGTATTCTCTTTGTTTCTATCATCTCATTGGAAAATTTCTTGATCTGGTCATCAGCTTCTTTCTGCACAAAAAATATAGGAAATGTTGGGATTAAAAGTCTTCTTGATGCTGTTAGAGTAACTAATGCTCATATTTGTGTCAATGCTACTCAGCTGGAGTTAGTACTGCTCATGACCTTCAATGAAAAATATGCCTAGTGTTTACTACTGCTAGTACACAATTACTGCTGTTAGTACGTAGTTAATACTGCTCTTATACAAGTTACTACTGCTAGTACACAGTCAATGTTGCTGGTATATAAGCATAATAATAGAATTTGCAGTCAAACTTACAAGTTTATCTCCCACTGATCTAATCTCATCATCTGGAAATTCGCCATTTTTGTTTACCCTTCCTTTCAACCACATTATACCACGCGGGGGTTCTTCATCTGCTTCAATCTCTTTATTTTCGATCTAATAAACATCAAATGCATACACATGTAAAGTTAAAACAAGATAAACGAAAATATGAGGATGCATACACATGTAATCTTACCATTTTCTCTTTCACATAAACATATCCACCTCTTCCCATTTTATGCTGATAAATATTTTTGGAACGCGACATTTTAGCTTTATCAGATATCTCCTAAAAACACAAAATCATAAGGCGTTTACATGCGGTAATGCTGCAAACTGAAAATTATGAAATGACATATAGACTTAAATAAAGATGACTAATTAAAACCTTGTATGCATCGGTGGTCGTGTGGTTTACAAACTCGACCCAGTCTTCTGATTTCACAAATGCACTATACTTGGTCGGGACTTCATTCAGTTCGGAAGGTGTATTTAGGTTGGGAAAAATGTATTTTTCTCTAAGCTTCGTTCTGAAATTCCTTAGCAGTTGACCAAGACGAGTCATTACCAATTTTCTGAATGTCACGTCAACATCAAAATATCGCTGCAAAGATTAACACAATGTTGTTAATTAGTTGCACATAATGTAACTGCATAGATAAACTTATGTAGTACTGGGTTAAAAAATAGTATATATGTACCGTGATTTCAGCCCATAGTTTATCTCTTGATTCTTAATTCACCTTATTCCAGGAAAGAATCTTCAAACCTATGTGCTCACGAACCAGATCTCCTAAAAAACTGGAAAACAGTGCTCTGTGTAACCCTGATACCCTATTCAATGCATCGAAGGTTACCTTGAGCTTTATTCCACCAGGGTTGCCATATTTCATGTGAAACTTAAATAGCCTGGTTATGCCTCTCTTAGCTAGTTTCCGATCTGATTGGTTGGTTCCAGGCGCATCTAGATCTTCATCATCAGAATAATTTTCGGATTCATATTATAAGTTGTTATCATCATGTTCATTATCAGCAGGAAGCAAAAGATGATTATCAACAATGGGTTGAATTTCCATGACTCTTGAGCAACAATGGGTAAAAGAAAATGATTCTGGCTTAGAGAGTAATGGTGATAGAAGATTTGATTTTTGTGTTTTCTTTGCAGTCTTTTTTTTAGGAGAGAAAAGAGGGTATAGGAAGAATATGAATCGTACGTTATTCTTGTTAACTGCTTGTAATTAGGTGATTTCAAAATTTTGGATCAAAATTTTGGCACCAAATTCTAATTTTAAATTAACAAATGAATTATTTAAAAATTTTGTCTTTTTTGCACCTGTTAAGTAAAGCATAAACTTGAAAAAATCAAAATTTTGGCTCCAAATGTTATATATCATTATCTTAATCGCAAATCATGAACCAAGATCTAGAACCAAGCTCATGAACACAAACTGCATATCAAATCAAGAACTCAAATTTACACAATTACACCAAGATCATGAACACAAACTGATACCATTTAACACAAACTGCTACCATTAAATCATAAACCAACATGAAATCAAGAACACAAACTGCTACCATTAAATAAATATGTGCAATCATCAAATCAACAACAGAAACTGCTACCATTAAATCTAACTGTGCAATCATCACATCAAGAACACAAATTGCTACCATTTAACAAACCAAAATACTATCATTACAGTTATAAAATAGATACAGTTAAACTACTAATTACCAGTTATTGTACCATTAATAATTACATTTATCCAAATTAAATGTCAGAACTACTACTACCATATTAAAGTACCAAATACCATTTACAAAACACAAAAGCTGTTAATGGATATCCTAAACCCCTAAACCATCTTCTTACACGGCAGTCCCAAGACAATATCCTGAGTAAATTTCTTTTTGTGTGCCTTTTCAACTGGTATTTGAGAGGATTGAGTTTTGGGAGTAGCTTGAGAGGATTCAGCTTTATCATTTACCTACAAGTTGAACGAGTATAATGGATTAAGTCTGGAGAATGTCATAAAAGTAGCGAAACAACACTTATTAAATGGACCATTATTACCCCTTTTGTGTCAGCATCACCAGATTCTTCATCGCTAGAGAAATAGAAAGGGCTATTTCTCTTCCAATCTGCGTTTTCCCATACCTCCTAATAGTTCAACATACCATGTGTTTCAAAAAAATTAATTAATGGTATAAAGGTATACAACTTTAGCCACAAACACATAACAACTTTAGTATACCTTGTTGGAAATGATTTTGAATTTGGACCTACGAATTTTTGCCTTTGAACCTGTTAAAGCATAAACTTGAATAAATTAAAAATTCACACAGCTTTACATTCAACAATAAATTCACACAGCTTTACATTAGAATCGGTAACAACCCCAAACATCACCATTTATAGATCAAAAGCCTGTTACTAATTATTGTACAATGAATCATCAACTGATATGTGAAAACATTGAAAACATACCTTTGTTGTTATTTGGATTCATTGTTTGCGTGTTTGTGTTTGTGTTTGCCAGAAGAATGTGTGTTTTGTTAGGGTTTATTGATTATTGTGTGGGTTTACAATTGATGGGTAAAGGGATTAATTGCGGTTGACTATGAAGTGGTGGTTTGGTTTAACTATGACGTGGCAAGAGGTGTAAAAAAAAAGGCTAATGGTGCTAACGTGGGGTGAAAACCGGCTATAGCCGGTAACTAGGGATGGCAACGGTTCGGGTTCGGGGCGGGTTTTAGTGTACCCGTACCCGAACCCGTTTATAATATACCCGTACCCGCCCCATATCCCACCGGATACCCGATTAGTATTATCCATTGGTTTTTTGGGTTTCCCGCGGGTATCGGTTATCCGTAATTAAAAGTTAAAGAAAATGAACATCGTATCAAATGATTTAATGCAACGTACTCGGCACGATATTCACCAAAAAAATCAAATGCGCAAGAGGTTTTAAAAGTTAATCATTCTCATTTCCAAAAATAATCTCGTTTTAGCCTTTTAAAAGGGTTTGGTATCATAATTCGTGTAACGGTAGAGAACACGGACTCACGAGTACTCACTCCAAAAAAATGAATAACTGAATAGTCGAGAAGAGTATTGACGATAACTCGAGTCGAGACGAGATGACGAAAACAAGTCAAAGAGATAACTAACAACAAACATATCAAATAAGATGATTCGATTGGTAATCGTCGGTATTTTCCCATAATCCCATTTATTAGCACAAGGTATACTCGTTTTATGATTTAAAACAAGTTTGGACTTACGACAAAATTAATCTTTGGAAATAACAAAATTTCGCCATGACCCTTTCATTTATCGAACGTTTCCAAGTCAAAAGACTTTATTGAAAATCAATTTCCCGAGTAATTTATAATATAACGAGTATTTATATAAACCCTAAACCCTAAACCCTAAACGCTAAACCAATCCGTAACTCAAATAATAACCAAACGAATAGTCCAATAAATCCAAATATGTTAGTGTACGGGTAGCATGTCTCGAATAGTCCAATAGCCCTCGTGTGTTCCGTTTTTATCTCAAATGTCACACGCAAGGTTTTCAAAATCAGGATCCTACTTAAGATCCTATGGTAAAGATCGGGATCCTATAACATCTTAAGCTTTTGAAGATCCTTTGTAAGATCCGGATCGTTTTTGCTTCGCAGTATCGTAAAATCGTAAGATCCTAAGATCAGGATCGGGATCCTGACAACCATGGTCTCACGTACACTTCTAATTTCCTTACTTCGTTATTAACCAAATTTAATAACAAATATCTCTACAACTTTTAATTTAACAATTGTTTTTATTTTTTCTTTTATTTTCTCTAAGTCGAGTCAATATCAAGTCGCAATAAATGAGTTACTATTTCCTTTCGAGTCACGGTCAAATATTTATTCCCTCGGGTCAATAATAATGAACCCGATCCCAAATCATCCCAAACATCACAAACAACTAGTTGGAAATATTGAGTTTGGAAGTTTATTATTCACAAAGAATGAGATACAACTAGTTGTTGCATCAACTTATTGTACATGGAAAGTCAACACTTGGTAAAAGGAAATTGGAGACATTTTCTTACAACTTCAATTCACAGTTTAATTTTGGTGCGCACCTTTGGTCCCTTTTCCCGCCTAAAGTCTTGGGAACCATTCATCTACCTCTCCAGCCTATTTATACCTATCGATTTTATACCAAAGAACACACACAAACACATATATCCCTTTCAATTTAAAGAAAACTTCAACAATGGCAGCAAATAATGGTAACTTTCAAAATGATGCAAAAGAGTACGAGTTCGTGTTAAACAACTATTTGTTGTTTGACGCAGTGTTTGATGCTTTCAGGTATGAACCCATTGCAGAATATGGGTCGTATAGGCAGGTAGATACGTGGGTGAGGAGTACAATTTTGAACTGGCTGCATGCGTAAGACTTTTACTGGGATGCGGTTTTGGGAGTGAATGAGGTGGAGGAGGAGGAACAAGATGAAGAGGAGGAGGAGGAGCAACAGGATGCGGAGTTAACTCAAAGTGAGGTGGTGCAGCAAAAGGAAGAGGATCAGCAGCAAAATGTGGTGGAGCAGCAAAATGTGGTGGTGCATCAAAACTAGGGGGAGCAGCAAGATGGGTTTGAAGACCCTTATAATCTAGAAAAGCGGATTCGTGATCTTGAAATTATGTTTAAACGACTCGAGGAAAGGAAGAAATGGATGGGAAGCAGGGAAGAGAGCTCTGGTTCTAACAAGTTGGTGTGAAATGGAGTGAAGCAGTTTATAATGATGGTGTTTTTATGTTTATAGTATGTTTAGTATTTAGGTTGGATAATTAGATGTATGGTTGTAGCTTTTAAAAAATATCAATGAAATATTTGATGTTTAATTAATTGTTTATGGTTGCTTGTGAATGTTTGATTTAAGGAAGTCAACAAACTAAAATTTGCATAAGGGTAAGTGGTGAAAAGAATGCTGAGGGTTTATGGGCAAAAGAGGAATCGTTATCTGTGTTTCCCCTGATGTTAAAGGGGTGTTTGGTTTCTTGGATAATAGCAGTCTTTTTTAAAAATCTACTCTTTAATACTTAGAAGACTATTAACACTGAAACAGTAAACTGTGTTGTAATGCAAGAACAACAATATCACCAAAACTGATTAAGTGTCTTCCTTTACACTTAATCCCCTCCAAATGTATGAGTGCAGTATGGTTTTAAAAGAAAATTGAGTTCATACTGATGAGAAAAAGTTTTTGCACAAAGTTTGTACTGCTAGGTAAAACTTTGTACTGCTGGGTAGCCGTTAGTACTGTTTGGGTATTAACCGTGGTTTATTTATAGCCGTTGGGGTAATTTTTGTCAACAAGCTCAGATGATGATGATTCAGATGATAACATGGATGATTCTTCCAAACAGGGGAGGAAGATAACTGATATTGATCAAGACCCCAATATTTCTTTGGTTGAAGAGAATGTTGAGTTTCAGGGGAGGCAAGATATGGGTGAAGAAAATTTGGATACTGAAAATATTGGTACTGCTCATCAACAAGTTATGGCTGTGTATGATAGAAGGCAAATGTCACACCCCCAAATTTCGTGACTTGCAGCGGAATGAAGCATTCAGGGGCGCGACTGGTCATAGCACCAAAGTTGCAGTTATATTGAACGACCTAAAGTGTCGTTTAGAAAATACATCGTTTGATTATTTAAAAACATTCAGAGTTACAAAGCTAGGTCCCAAAATGTGAAACAAGTTTTCAGAAAACAAGTTCTTACAATTCAAACGATGGATAAGTGCATAAAATATAAAGTGAGACGCGTCGACTCCGCGACTCCATGATATGTCCTTATGCAAGCCAACATGCGATACATCAATTACCTGAAAATACATTGCTAAAAATGGTCAACAAAAATGTTGGTGAGATCATAGGTTTATATAAATGAAATGTTGTACGGATACCACAAGTATAAAGGGTATGACAAAACAATGCCACATAAAAATGATACATTAGCTCTTAAGCTCATGACCCCGAAGCTAGACTGAATGAAATGCCCCAACTGAGTGTTTGCCAATCACTCTAATATGACAGAAATGAAATGCGTTCGTTTGACAAGTTGGCCAATCACTCTAACTTGATACATAACGTAAAATGTACAAGTTACTTGTAATCTTATTTTGTCTCAACATACATTCAACACCTCCCGAGCCCTCGTATGATACAACACAGGTTCGTACATGTTTGTTATGTGGCATTATGATCAAACCCTTAACAAACCATTTAGAATGTTTAAAATACGGCTAGGTCATTAAAATATTTTAAAAAGACTAACCATTCTACTTAGAACCTCATTTCACATTTTACATAATCACTAGGAATAATATTACATACATTTTACATTTACATGTTTCACTTTTTAGAAATAATATTTCTTAAATTAGAAATAACAACATATGACATCATGCCATACCTCATTAGGAAATCTTTAGAAGATTTACATTATATTTTGGAAAGATCTTTAAGTAACTAAGTTGACATTGAAAGATCTTGACAAGACTTGGCTTGATATGGAAAGATTCATGAAATCCTTAGCTGTCAGGCACTGGCGGATCCAAACCCATACAAGGGCGGATCCAAATTTAGAGATCCGCCAAATCCGCGGGGTAAAATTCTTGTTGGCTATAAATAGCAGCTCATTGTTTACCCATTGTCTCACCACTTAGAATACACATTCCCTCTACCCTTTGCATACATTTAGATCAATAGAAAACCATGTAGAAACACATATTAATCATCCATTTCATAATGATCATAATGTTACTAACTTTTCTTATGTTGTAAGCATACTCTTAATATGATCCTGTGAAGCAAACTCAAGATCATGAGTCATCATCCATCTCAAGTATAGCATACTTCCTGATCCTCCAAGATGGTTAGAAGATCTTGAAGTCATTATCCACCATAGCATTCCAACATATGAAGATTCAAGGGCACTTGACATCCTCAATTATTGAAGACTTCTTATTCAAGAAGTTCATGTAGATTACACATGCATATATGAAGATCCATTACATCAAGTTTAGGGAGCTTATGATCTTCATACATTGAAGGCTTCCGATCAATGGAAGTTCATATAGATTAGTCATTTATATCCATTGAACATTTATGTCATGGATCATTGTTGTAACCATCATTGCATCACAACCTATTCATACTAGATTAGGTGGTTTATGTGTTTGTTCCATAAAACACAAGGTTTCTACGTTGGCCATAAAACATAGCGGGAGTGGTTGTACCCTTGTAAAGAACTCGACATCTAGCTTAGTGTCAGAAATTGTATAAGCGACGACGGGAGTGGTTGTACCCTTGTAAAGAACCAACGGGAGTGGTTGTACCCTTGTAAAGAACCCGGTGTTTAGCTTAGTACCGGATAAAGTGTAAGCGACGATTGTAAGGTTTTCTCCGCCGAGAAGGGAGCTTGTTGATCTAGTGAAGTAACTCTCGAGTTGGGTACTCGGGGAGTGGAGTAGGGCGGAGAGGAGCTCCGTGACCGAACCACTATAAATCATCGTGTTCGGTTTGCGCTTTCTTTTACTTACTCTTTACTTTTATATTTGCATTATATGATTGCTTGTGTTGTGTCTTGATAATCATACTTAGATGACAACGTGTTTAAAGTATATGGTAGTCATAAATTACAACAAACATCTTTCATATTAGAACAAGCCTAAACGGATATTTGATACAACAAGTTTTAAGATTTTAAAACGGTAACGTATTCACCCCCCCCCCCCTCTACGTTTTCACAATTGGTATCAGAGCCACGTGGCTCTTATTTTCAAAACAAATGGTTTTTAAAATAGAGTACGATCCATGTATCAAATTACCTTTGAAGCAGAATATAGTATGAAAAATGTTTCGCTAAGTATACTTAGAAATTTTGTTGTTAAATATTACTTTGTATACAAGCTTGAAGATGTTTTTGGAAAATCAAAAGAAAATATTTCTTAAAATGATTAAGTGTCAAATTGTGTGCGTAAAGCTATTTTACAAAAAACACGGGTTTTAAAGGGGCGTTTGGGATAACTATTAATTTAGTTGAAAAATCACCTCTGTAATGTTTAGATAAGTCACATAAGTAGAAATGTTGTTAAATATGTGTAATATATGTTTAATATTAAGTCTAGCAAGTCCTACATGTTTTCTCTATGTCAAAATACGAGTTTAGGAGAATTTGTCACAGACACCCACGGATCCCTTTGTTACAAAGGGCGGAACCCTCAAAAAGGATCCGCCAAATCCGTCGGTTTTATATGCAGTTTTTGTCCAACTTCAAAAATTCATAACTAATTAACCATAAGTCCGTAGGAGTCACGCCACCTATCATTTTGAAGGGAATTAAGTCTACTTTTATTTAAAAATAATCTCATGTCCTAAATCTAAAGTGAAGTAGGCAAAACAAATCAAATACTACAATCTGTTCAAAATATTAAGTTTCATTTTGACACAGTAACTTAAACTTTTACGTCGGGCAATGTAAGTTGGCATTCTTTGAACATTGATATGATTTCTTTTGAAACTAAAGAATTTGGTAATATAAAGGAAACAAATCAAGCTTGGCATACATCATCATATTTAAACGCAAAGTGACGAAAAGTATCTTTTCATTTATGCTATGCTATGTGACTATCTGTTCTAAGTTATTTGCATACATGTGATTTGGCTGTTGGTAATTGTGATTGAATTTGTTGATAGGAAATACATAAGTGTTTTGCCATGACAATTATTTGCTTGTTTGATGCACAATAGGACTTTTGCTAGATCTTGTGCACTAAGTTGATAAACTGTGTTTGTTTCACTTATAGACTTAGATATTTTTGTTTGCATATGTTATGTGAAAACTTTGCATAACTTACTTAGAAATGTGAACTGAGTGAAACTAGTTTAGTATCTTAAAATGTATTGTCTTGCACAAACCTTCACTTAATTTCAAGTGTTAAAATGTGTAAACATGTTGTATCTGTGTAAGTGTGTTTGGTATAAGAAAATTTCAAACAATGATGTGATGACTTGTTGTGTTATTAGGATATTGTGTTGGTATTATATTTTTATGTGAACTAACAAAACAATGCAGGATGATAACACTCGATGTTATCGATTTTCGTGTTTAAGCCACCTTTTGGCTTAACTTCCTTTTATGGTAAGTTATTATCATTTTTTTGATCTATATGCAAACGTGTGTTTGAATCTGTGTTCTTGCTTTTAATCAATCACCAATAAGTAATTACATATGGTTTAGGAAAATTTTCAGGATTTGAACGGGTAACGAAAATTATGACATGCTATCTGTTAGAATTAGTACTTCTGAATGGCGGATATGGTGGAACCAAGTTATGGGTTCCGTCTGTTGAGCACTTTGGCTCCGCCAATCTTCACTCTGCGGATTTCGCGAAACCAAAATCTGGGATCCGCCTTTGGTATAACTTGGATCCGCCAAAACAAACAGTTTGATTTTTAAATTTTCGTTTAAATCTTGCACTCAAGATCACTCACTTTCATCACTAGGATTCCTTTCACTGATAATTCACTCCTATTAGGATGATAACATCTCACTTACACCAATAGGATAATCATATCTAATCACAGTTTCAAATTTCATGAAAATGCTCCAAGGTACCTGTTCGGTGAACCACTGAGTATTTGTGCTCATTACACACATTCAATGCGTCCTCCTATCCTATACTCATTCATTAGCTTGATTTGTAAATTGACAACTTCCTAACAAATCCGGACTCACTTTTTGCAAAAATATCATAGATCACAAGTCCAACTGATGACTATAGATATTGTCCAGTATCCACATATGTTTCCTTACTTGGTTAACATGTCATCCTTCAAGACAATTAAGATTTACATCGAGTCATAACTCACACTTAGGTTATAGATGTATTATCAAATCTTGCTATCAAATCTCAACAAAGTAGGATTGACAACTTAAGTATTTCATCCGAAATATTCAAGTGAGTTTGACTTATGACTGTAGTCATTAAAAGTCACATCCGAAAGAATCAACACCCAAGTATTTTTAACAACTTATGTTAAAACACTTATCCTATCACCTAAATACACTTGTACTTTCACCATTATCCCAGCACATTCACTTCTGTGATATGTCTCAAACCCTAAGCTTCAGATCACATCACACACTAGCTATACCAACCAATGGATCATAAGAATTAGTCTTCATCCTCATTGGCCATAAGAATTAGCCTTCATCACATTCAGCCCCTAGGTTTCACAAATATAACCAAGCACTTCATCCACTAGTGAACTACAAGAATTAGTATCCATTCTTGTCATCTTCAACATTCATGAAACCCAAAAGCTCATCCATAGTACAACAAACTCCTACAATACCATAATCCATGCCATTGAGTGTATTGCTCAAAAAGCCCTTAGTCCAATACTCATACCAAATCGAATACACGTTGAATCAACTCGACCAAACTTTATCACCTATAGGATTAGAACCTTCACCATCAAATGAGCATGATGCTCACATTCATTGTTTATCAATTTCCACTAGGTTTAAGTAGTATCACTTTCACAAGTTATCAAAGTATTAGTAACACTTTGTCATTAAAACTTCTGCGTAAGTTTCATTTTTAACAACATATGTTAAAATGCAATCTCAAAGATAACCTCATGCAACCCAAGTGACAATGAATATTGAGGAGTATATATAAGAAACTCAAGTGAATCCCTCTTGTCATCATCTAGTAAATTTAGGATAAGTCTATCCAATTCAAACACTTTGGATTCATATCTTCTCTTAGGAAAACATGATGTTTCAAAAAAAAATTATGTCTAAGAAATCATGTGTTTAGTTTTCATTCTGTCAAAAGGATAGTATATATCCTATGCATCATTCTCTCTTTGCAACATGAACAGTTGTGTTACAAGAGATTTCATTACATCTCATTTTGTCATACTCAAGCATGATCACATGAGATAATCTTACTTGTTGAAAGATACTATATGTATCTGTTTTCTTTCAAGCATACATCATAACCAAACCTTGCTCATAATCTACTTCAAACCTTGTGTGTATCCTACACATCTCTAGAGCATACACAAGATCTATTAAAGTTGGTAACTTTACTTAGATACTTGTTCCAAAGAACTTTCTTGAAAACGTTCTCAAACACATCTCTTGGTCTTAGATAATCAAATCACTTATACAACACTCAACATAAAAGATGTCACCCTTTAGATCATTCAACCTTAAATTCCAAACACAAAGATTAAAATCTGTTGACACATATTTGTCAAATTCCCGTGTAAAACATGACATCTTCATCACCGTAGTTTTAAATAGATATAGTTGAGTCTCATTAAGTCATGTATTGATGAATTATCATCTTTATATACTTCAATAGACAAAAATAGGAATTCCTATCTTTCAGACATGAGAATGACTACTGGAGAATCTATCGCACTAGAAAATCAATTTAACCTAACGGTTAAATTGCTTCCAGCAGAGAAGTTGGGTATGTGGAATCACTCGTAAAAATGGTCGTATTTAGCCTGAATTGAGCACCGCTAGTAGTAGTCTCATATTCATTCTCCAACTTGAAAAATCTGTATTCCTATACTTGCCTAAAGTAAATATTAAAAGATGATATTTTATCTTGTCTTAGTAATATTAATCAATTCAGTAGTAGATGTGATTTTTCTTAGTAAAATCACTTACATTACATATGTGTTGATTACATATTATGTGTTTGATATGTTTAAGTGTCTTGACGTTATCATGATAATTATTTGATTGATAATCAAATGTGTAAACCTTTGAAGGGTTTTGTTTACATGCTTATATATGTTTCATGCTACTAGATGATAACATAATTCGCATGATACCTGTTATATGATATTTCACAAGATTAACATGGTTCTTGTTAACTCACGATATGTCATTCTTAATACATGGTGTTAGATAGCTCTTGTCTTTAGTTGACATTCATTGAGCTTTTTCGTAGGATAGTCTAAATGATACATGCTTCTAAAATGTTAGAATTGTTTGTATGAACCTGTCGTTTCATTACTTTTGTGATCATGTCACACTATTTGTTTTCCATGTGTGCACTTATATGTCTAAGTGCTTTTTGGTATGATGAACATTTAGAAGTCATTTTATTTTACACATAGATCATTGTGTTAATTAATAAGTAAGTATACTTAAGTGACTAAGCCTAACTTCAAAACAATTTCACAATGTAGTATCTAAAACAATGTCATGCTATCTTGCAATATGATTATTTGTCTTTATACTATGTGGTAGCTTTTTGTCTAGTAGATGAATATTTGTTTTTGTTTACATAAGATGTTATGATTTCTATGATATTCACATCTTTTATCATTAAGACTTTTGTCTTGTAGATTGACAACAAATTGTTTGTTATTTCTCTTTGTTATGCTTATTTTGCATAATTGTTGTCCCATTATTGCTACTTAGATTAATAATATGTTTATGGGATCTACTTTCTTGCATATAGCTTTAAAAGCTAATAGGATTAAATTTTAGAGGTTTGAAATTGTGTTTGGGTATCTTTCAACATACCTCTCTCCAAATCGTATTGTTGCTTCCGCTTTCCTAACAACATCTCCATCATCTTTTAGTTATAACAACACACCTCCCATGAGGAAACCACATACCTCGTCATGCGATCATCTTGCATTGATAGAGAAGAGCTACGTGACTTCAAGGATGAAGTTCTTTGTATGCTAACCAACATCCGCAAAAACATTGCTAAGCTCATCACTTTCATCGTCATTCTTAACATCACACATTATGTTAGATGTCCACCGATTAAGGGGGAGAGAAATTCATTCACATAATTGTCTTCTCGCACTAAAGAACATGTAGTCATGATTCTTACATCCCCAAATACCGACATGTAGGTTCAAACCATTCAGTTAAAACCAGTTTACAAAACCACAAGTTATTCAAACCTTCTTAGCTCAACATCACAGCATATCGTCAAGTGAAAAACACATCATGTGTTTGACAAACCTCTTAAACGAGAAGCTTTAAGTCTCCTTAGACTTTGACTAGGATTAGTGAAACCAAATCTGTAGTTATAAGTAAATAGACCTTAGCCTGAACCTTCGTTTGATAAAAAATGACAAAAGGTGACCAAATCAATTTTGGTCCCACGGCACCTTACGATAAGACGGACGGAACCAAAGATTTGGTTCCGCCCAATCTGCGGGTACCTGGTTCAGTTTTTAACCATTCAAAACAGACAACCTTCTCACAACCAACGAGTCTAGGATTTACCTTCACATATTCATTGTCTAGAACAACTTCATTGTCTAGAATAACTTCATTGTCTAGAACACCTACATTGTCTAGAACACCATCATAGGATCTCATCCTTTTCATTCTTGATACATATCAACCACGTCATTGTCAGTGCAAATAGAACCATCATTCTCAACACGTTGGTTCAACCAACACTCTCATCATATGATGTCATTTTCATCCGCATATAGGTATCTAGTATTTCTAATTGTTGCATATGGAATCTCTATTCCTAAGTGATCATTGTCTTCACTTCCTCTTATTTCCATTCGAGCATTTACTATGGCACGATTCATCATCTTTGGTAGATGATAATATCATAACCGTAACCGTCTTCAAATACTCTTATAGCATTTGCTATACATTAGAGTTTCTGAATTCATTGCATTCATTATAACCACCACCTTCCATCACCTCTTTCACTAATCATCAACCCCATGGATTAGCGAAAAACTTACTTGCATCAATCTTTAGTTATCAAGTTATCACTAGTAAACTAACACCAACACTGTTTTGTAGGATTTTATCATATTATATTCTTGTGATTGTAATTCTTATTAGAAGATTACACACTTTATAACATGGTTTACTAGATAATCACAATCGGTATCACAATTGGTATGACATGGTTTGCCAAATAATCATAGTTCTCTGACTTAAGTTGCTTGTGATTAGATTATTGATATGTTGCATCATATTTTTCTTTGAGATAAAATATATTGCACTAACCATTTCATTGTAGGTTCATCAACATATATGTCTTAAGACATAGTCTCTATTGTGCTAATTTTTGTTTTATAGGTTTATCTTGACGTCCTAAAGCAAGGGGGAGCCTTCGTCAAACATTTTTAGAATGCATCATATACACGCATTGGTGTATATCACATACTTGTCCAAGGACAAATATTGTTTTATACTAACCTTTATTTTGTAGGATTCTTCATCCTTGGATCATATACGTCGGTACCCTAGCAACGGGGAGTATTGATCAAGGGGGAGCATATCATGTACTAATCCTTGTTTTGTAGCATTCATAATCCTTACATCATATACGTTGGTACCTTAGCAACGGGGAGTATTGATTAAGGGGGAGCTACAGTCAAGGGGGAGCATGCTCGCATTCTTAAGAATTCTCATTCTTCGACACACTTTTGTGTTTCAACAAAAAGGAGGAGATAGGTCAACATAGTCCAACATAGCTTACCCACATGTATCGTTGGCTATTTGCATTTCTGTGACAACTAGTAATTTCAGGTCCTTTTCAAGCTTCAAAATTTTACTATTTATCTCAAAAATTACTATTCACATGTTACTATTCATCATTCACTATTCATCATTTTTTAAGTCAGTTTAAGACTTTGAGAAGTTTTCAAAAAATTTACTATTCATGAAACACTATTCATTCCCGGAGGGAAATCACTATTCATGGTTATCATTCACCATTACGTAAACTAGGTTTACGGGTATTCAAATGCGCGTAACCAGTAAGGTTTAGCTGCGTATTCATGCATCATCATTAAGGGCAATCATATAGACTAGAGTAGTCTACACATCATCAGTAGCATCACCATCATATTAAGTCATGCACGGGCTTGTGTGATTTTTCATTAACGTATGTTTAATTATTGTATAACCTTTACCACTCAGTCATTACTACTAATAAAACACCCGACACTCCCGAAAATGATCATAATACATTTTTAAACTCATTATAATGATATAGAAATTTCATTATTTATTTACCCGGTGTTTTTAAATCGTTTGCTATATTTTTCGTTAAAAGCTTATAACACCATCGGTTTGCGAAATTTCAACCCGATAATTATTCTAACACCCGATTCTTGCAAAGAATATGATTTTACAATTTTTACAACTTCTACATATTTTATTTTATCTCGTCAAGATTTAATTGTAGATAACTCGTTACCCGGTAACACCCAATACATAACTAAAACTACATAACTCTTACAATTGGGGACAAGAACCATTAATGAGCACAAACTCCTTTTTGCTTTCCTTATTACACGCCTAATGTTTCCCCCTAAAGTCCAATATTACTTGATGTCATTGACTAACCTTAATGCTTACTAAATATATACATCAAATATTTCATTTACACACTTATTCATCCAAAACCACTATCTAAAATTTCAAGAAACTCTCTCATCTTTTTTCTCCATTATATGGTTCGGCCAATATCATTGATCAAGCAAGAATCCATCATTTTTTTCAAGAACTAGTGTTAATCAAGTCCCATTTGTATTCCTAGTTAGGATTTTGAAAAAAAAAATCCCAATAATACTTACACATTTATCTCCAAAAATCATCAAATCATCAAGTAAGCTTCAAGTAAACTTTTCAAATCTTTCATACTTTCATTTGATATATTTTGTTATTCTAGTAACTAATCATGCAAATATATACATGTTACATACCACTCAATGCTTAATCTTTCTCTTTAAACATAGATCTATGGACTTGTAGTTGTAATCCCATGAGATCCACCATTGTTGGTGATGATTAGGAATCCATGACACCCTAAGAAGGTGTATGGTAGGATTAGACTAGTTGTGGTGTTGATTGGAGGTGTTTTGAACAAGTCTTGAACTAGAAAAATGATTTTTACAAACAATAGAAAAGGTTCTGTCCATTTTCACGAAATCTGGAAAACTCAGTAAACTTTGGGCTATTTTGGCTTGAATATTTAGAAAATAATTTCAAAAACGAAACCGTGGCCGCCGGAATGAGCGAAAACGAGCTTACGACGAAAAAGATACGCTAATTCTAAGTTGGATGACGAAAACTATTTTTCTGAAAAATACGCGCTGTCCCACGAATTTCGACGAGTAAAACGAGGCGTTAGACGTGATCTAGATGAGCCGACATACTGAAAATATGTTAGTTTACATTAATACGAAGCCGTGGATATACAGAACGTAGAAAACGAGCTCATAACGAGCGAGATACACGCGTTTGAAACCCAACGATTTCTATATATTTCTATCAGCTTTTAACAAGGAAAATATTACTAAGTTAAAAACAGTTTTTGCAATACACTATATTGAGAGCCGTTTTTCTTATTGATCGAGGCCCGTATGGTCATAAGTTAAATGATACGACTTCAAGACATTGGTACAAGGTTTCCAAAAATGCCAAACTTGTTTACTAACACTTAACGTACACCCATTTATGACTAGTTTTGCGAGGCCATTTGGTCGTATTTTCAAGTTGTGAAAGATGATTAATTTTACAACGAAAACACTATATTTATCAATAAATCATCAAACGACGATCGTGGGTTATTGTTGCAACAAATTTACACGAAAAGTGTTTATTAACTTAACGAGACATCAAACATATATTTTTCGACGATAAACATTATTTCCAAAATTCCCGAGTGGTATCGGTAACATACGTATTTGCATGTGTTGTGTAAATTCATGACTTACATTAGATCATATTAACCATATTAGGTTGCGGTTAAAGAACGAGCCTCATTTCAGCTTATTCACTATTGTCATTGTTGCTATTTCATCAGGTGAGTTTCATAGCCCCTACTTTTACTTATTTTTCAACTGTTTGGGGGAGAATACATGCTCATTACATTTAAACTCCATGCTCGTTTTACTTGAAACATAAATTGTTTTCTCAAGCATTACTATTTGGTTGAAAACCTTGATTTGTACTCGAAACTATTATGTGTTACTTGTTACACACCTGATTGTATTCTTTTATGGACACCAGTGCACGAAACTATTAATTGCCTATGTTATGACCCGTTAAGCGCGAATGTTGTGGATAGATCTATTGGGATTGAACTCCCCGTCCGGGTGGTGTTCCCCACCTGACTGTTAAGTCAAACGGACGCATAATTATTTCAGGAACCCTGGATGTCCTAGGTGGACATCTACCAGAAACTTTGAGTGTCCGGGTGGTTTCCCCACTTGACTGATATGTCAAACGTATTGTGGTTTCCCCACTTGACTGATATGTCAAACGTATTGTGGTTTTCCCACTTGACTAATATGTCAAACGTATTATGGTTTCCCCACTTGACTGATATGTCAAACGTATTGTGGTTTCCCCACTTGACTGATATGTCAAACGGACCGTGGTTTCTCCACTTGACTGTTATGTCAAAAGTATGCCCAAACTAGAATCTTAAGGCTTCAGTGTCATGAAATTTAGTTGTCAATAACTCTAGATATATTTGGAATATATTGATCTTTCTTTTTTGTGGTCCATACATCATTTGACGTTTACTTAAACCAGGTCTTAATTGGCAGTGGGTTGTAAACATACAGGTTGCAAGTCTTGTATGGGCGGGGCTTGGAACTGAGTGGATTTACAATGCCTTTGCTGGGAAATCTTCATTTTAATGCTTCACATTTTACACTAAACTCTATGAACTCACCAACCTCGTGTTGACACTTTAGCATGTATTTTCAGGTATAAAGCAATAGTACACTATTGGAGGCTCTTGGCAGGGCACGGCATGGTCATAGAAGACTCTGATATTCATTTGGGGACCGCTTAACATATTATGGGCCTATTTCCGCACTACTTTTTAATCATGTAAATTTAACACTTTTGCTAATGAATTTCATTCTAAATGATTGAGGTAAAAACCGTTCTTTGTACTTGTGTTGTGATACCAATTGAGTAGCACCCCAACGACGTGTATGCTTCCGCTGGACCCGATTTCTGGGGGTGTTACAGATTGGTATCAGAGCCTTGGCTATAGAGAACTGGGTGATTTTGAAACCTAGACTATAGCTACTTTTACGAAAACTTAACCCTATGACCGCCACGTACCTGGCTGTCAAGCTGATGCCTCATTTGTAGTTTGTTGCTGACATAATTGATGAGATTTGTGTCTCATTATCGGATCAATTATACCCACTTATTCTCATTGATTACTATAATTGTTTTCCATATAAGCATGCTCACGTATTGTATATGTCACCACGTTACACATTTCCTCACGTAATCTCATCATTCGACCCTGAGTTTGGTCACTTGTCTTAGTCTTTCAGAACGACTTTTCAAATGTGAAAGACATACTGTTAGCATAACTGAGCTGAGTATTTCAAAATTTATTGAACCTCGGAGGAATATAGACTGGTCCTCTATATTCGACCAGGGACAGTGGGACATAGGCTGACCACCTATATCCGACTCAGAGATGAATTTTGCAATACTGAGAATAGTTATAATAGAATTATGTCCAGGTTGATTCTCTACTTGATTTCTAAAAGTTTCAAAATTCATGTGTGTGTACACAATCGTTGCAAGAACATTCACATCTGCATCACCTCATGAACCACCGCCTAGAAGCATGTCAGCTAATCATAACTCAACCTCAAGCTTTCCTTTTATGACAAGCCCCTTTAGGGCACCTACTTTTAGGAAACGTCTTTATCACGTCTCACTCTTCTTCTCTTGTTTTGAAGAATCATGCCGCCAAAGAAAACTACTCAAGCAATGACACCAGCTGAAATTCGAAAACTTGTTGCCGAAAGTATAGAGGCAGCACTAGTAGTTAAAAGAGAGGCCGTAGCTGCACGGGTTGCTGAAGCAGCTTCTCGGGCAGAAATAGCAGAAGCTGCAGGGCTAGCCGCTAATGATACAAATGGTCGCAAATGTACATACAAGGACTTTAAGAGTGGAGATCCCCCAAAATACAAAGGCACTGAAGGAGCCACTGCTATGATCCGTTGGTTTGAGAAGCTAGAATCTGTGTTTCTTCTATGCAATTGTCCAGAGGATTGCAAGGTAAAGTTCGCTACCAGTACCCTTATTGAGGAAGCTATGTCATGGTGGAATTCTTATGCACAGCCTATTGGTATGGAAAATGCTCACAAGCTCCCGTGGGAAGAATTCAAGAAGTTATTGAGTAAGAAGTTTTGTCCACGCACCGAAGTGAAGAAGTTAGAGACAGAATTTTACGAGTTGGTGACTATAGGTAATGAGATCGAAACCTACATCAGGAGATTTCAAGAGTTGGCCGTGCTATGTCCAACTATGGTTCCGGATAACGAGAAGTTGTTGGAAAACTTCATTGGTGGGCTACCGCACAGCATCAGTGGGAATGTAATTGCTTCTGAGCCACACACACTGGACGAAGCTATCAGAATGTCTCAAAAGCTTATGGCTCAAGTGGTGAAGCAGGAAACTACTGTCAACAACAACAACCACAGCAACAACGACAACAAGAGGAAAAGGGATGACGACCAAGGGAACAATCAAGTACGGCAGCCAAACGAAGGGCAAAAAGTGGTTAGAGTCTATACCGCAGGACCACGCACTAAGAAAAGATATACTGGGAATTTACCCTACTGCAACACATGAAATCTCCATCACCTAGGTCACTACAGCGAACCGTGTGGGTTGTGCAAGAAACGTGGTCACCAGACCAAGGATTGTAGAAAGCCCGTAAATCAGAGGATCCCAGGGAGTTGCTTCAAATGTGGAAACTTAGGACACCTCAGAAAAGACTGCCCGAAGCTAAGGAACAAGAAAACCAAAACCTAAACTCTCTAGTGTTGTATCTCTTTTGCGCTTCATTTTAAATTCTATCGTATAAACTTCATGTACTATTACGAATTCCTAGCTAATGAATGTTTTGCCTTTTATCACCGCAATGCGACTCAAATATCCACATCTTTTCACCAACTCCACCCCGGAGACCAACATTAACTGAATTCAGGGACTGAATTCCTTTAACGGGTGGAGACTGTGACAACTCGTAATTTCAGGTCCTTTTCAAGCTTCAAAATTTTACTACTCATCTCGGAAATTACTATTCATGGGTTACTATTTATCATTCACTATTCATCATTTTTGAAGTCAGTTTGAGACTTTGAGAAGTTTTCAAAAATTTTACTATTCACAAAACACTATTCATTCCCGGAGGGAAATCACTATTCATGGTTATCATTCATCATTACGTAAACTAGGTTTACGGGTATTCAAATGAGCGTAACCAGTAAGGTTTAGCTGCGTATTCATGCATCATCATTAAGGGCAATCATATAGACTAGAGTAGTCTACACATCATCAGTAGCATCACCATCATATTAAGTCATGCACGGGCTTGTGTGATTTTTCATTAACGTATGTTTAATTATTGTATAACCTTTACCACTCAGTCATTACTACGAATAAAACACCCGACACTCCCGACAGTGATCATAATACATTTTCAAACTCATTATAATGATATAGAAATTTCATTATTTATTTACCCGGTGTTTTTAAATCGTTTACTATATTTTTCGTTAAAAGCTTATAACACTGTCGGTTTGCGAAATTTCAACCCGATAATTATTCTAACATCCGATTCTTGCAAGGAATATGATTTTAGAATTTTTACAACTTCGTCATATTTTATTTTATCTCGTCAAGATTTAATTGTAGATAACTCGGTACCCGGTAACACCCAATACATAACTAAAACTACATAACTCTTACAATTGGGGACAAGAACCATTAATGAGCACAAACTCTTTTTTGCTTTCCTTATTACACGCCTAATGTTTCCCCCTAAAGTCTAATATTACTTGATGTCATTGACTAACATTAATGCTTACTAAATATATACATCAAATATTTCATTTACACACTTATTCATCCAAAACCACTAGCTAAAATTTCAAGAAACTCTCTCATCTTTTTTCTCCATCATATGGTTCGGCCAATATCATTGATCAAGCAAGAATCCATCATTTTTTTCAAGAACTAGTGTTAATCAAGTCTCATTTGTATTTCTAGTTAGGATTTTGAAATAAAAATCCCAAGAATACTTACACATTTATCTCCAAAAATCATCAAATCATCAAGTAAGCTTCAAGTAAACTTTTCAAATCTTTCATACTTTCATTTGATATATTTTGTTGTTCTAGTAACTAATCATGCAAATATATATACATGTTACATACCACTCAATGCTTAATCATTCTCTTTCAACATAGATCTATGGACTTGTAGTTGTAATCCCATGAGATCCACCATTGTTGGTGATGATTAGGAATCCATGACACCCTAAGAAGGTGTATGGTAGGATTAGACTAGTTGTGGTGTTGATTGGAGGTGCTTT
Organism: Artemisia tridentata subsp. tridentata; assembly: GCA_021014915.2. Taxonomy (NCBI): domain Eukaryota; kingdom Viridiplantae; phylum Streptophyta; class Magnoliopsida; order Asterales; family Asteraceae; genus Artemisia; species Artemisia tridentata. Next base: position 159,368,797 of record CP139505.1, read on the forward strand.
GAACAAGTCTTGAACTATAAAAGTGATTTTCACAAACAATAGAAAAGGTTCTGTCCATTTTCACGAAATCTGGAAAACTCAGTAAACTTTGGGCTATTTTGGCTTGAATATTTAGAAAATACTTTCAAAAACGAAACCGTGGCCACCGGAATGAGCGAAAACGAGCTTACGACGAAAAAGATACGCTAATTCTAAGTTGGATGACGAAAACTATTTTTCTGAAAAATACGCGCTGTCCCACGAATTTCGATGAGTAAAATGAGGCGTTAGACGTGATCTAGATGAGCCGACATACTGAAAATATGTTAGTTTACATTAATACGAAGCCGTGGATATACAGAACGTAGAAAACGAGCTTATAACGACCGAGATACACGCGTTTGAAACCCGACGATTTCTATATATTTCCATCAACTTTTAACAAGGAAAATATTACTAAGTTAAAAACAGTTTTTGCAATACACTATATTGAGAGCCGTTTTTTTTATTGATCGAGGCCCGTATGGTCATAAGTTAAATGATACGACTTCAAGACATTGGTACAAGGTTTCTAAAAACGCCAAACTTGTTTACTAACACTTAACGTACACCCAATTATGACTAGTTTTGCGAGGCCATTTGGTCGTATTTTCAAGTTGTGAAAAATGATTATTTTTACAACGAAAACACTATATTTATCAATAAATCATCAAACGACGATCGTGGATTATCGTTGCAACATATTTACGCGAAAAGTGTTTATTAACTTAACGAGACGTCAAAAATATATTTTTCGACGATAAACATTATTTCCAAAATTCTAGAGTGGTATCGGTAACATACGTATTTGCATGTGTTGTGTAAATTCATGACTTACATTAGATCATATTAACCATATTAGGTTGCGGTTAGAGACCGAGCCTCATTTCATCATATTCACTATTGTCATTGTTGCTATTTCATCAGGTGATTTTCATAGCCCCTACTTTTACTTGTTTTTCAACTGTTTGGGGGAGAATACATGCTCATTACATTTAAACTCCATGCTCGTTTTACTTGAAACATGAATTGTTTTCTCAAGCATTACTATTTGGTTGAAAACCTTGATTTGTACTCGAAAGTATTATGTGTTACTTGTTACACACCTGATTGTATTCTTTTATGGACACCAGTGCACGAAACTATTAATTGCCTATGTTATGACCCGTTAAGCGCGAATGTTGTGAATAGATCTATTGGGATTGAACTCCCCGTCCGGGTGGTGTTCCCCACCTGACTGTTAAGTCAAATGGACGCATAATTATTTGAGGAACCCTGGATGTCCTAGGTGGACATCTACCAGAAACTTTGAGTGTCCGGGTGGTTTCCCCACTTGACTGATATGTCAAACGTATTGTGGTTTCCCCACTTGACTGATATGTCAAACGTATTGTGGTTTCCCCACTTGACTGATATGTCAAACGGACCGTGGTTTCCCCACTTGACTGTTATGTCAAAAGTATGCCCAAACTAGAATCTTAAGGCTTCGGTGTCATGAAATTTAGTTGTCAATAACTCTAGATATATTTGGAATATATTGATCTTTCATTTTTGTGGTCCATACATCATTTGACGTTCACTTAAACCAGATCTTAATTGGCAGTGGGTTGTAAACACACAGGTTGCAAGTCTTGTATGGGCGGGGCTTGGAACTGAGTGGATTTACAATGCCTTTGCTGGGAAATCTTCATTTTAATGCTTCACATTTTACACTAAACTCTATGAACTCACCAACCTCGTGTTGACACTTTAGCATGTATTTTCAGGTATAAAGCAATAGTACACTATTGGAGGCTCTTGGCAGGGCACGGCATAGTCATAGAAGACTCTGATATTCATTTGGGGACCACTTAACTTATTTATGGGCCTATTTCCGCACTACTTTTTAATCATGTAAATTTAACACTTTTGCTAATGAATTTCATTCTAAATGATTGAGGTAAAAACCGTTCTTTGTACTTGTGTTGTGATACCAATTGAGTAGCACCCTAGCGACGTGTATGCTTTCGCTGGACCCGATTTCTGGGGGTGTTACAATTTCATTCATCATGCATTTTTCATATATATTCTTTTTATGTTGCACACCACTAACCTTGATGTAGATTAAGAGTCTAGTTTGATCCATGGATTCGCTAAAAACCTAGGGGACGCAACAACCATAGGAGATTGGAGTAGTCTATTTAACTTCACTAGGGATGATGCAAGCTCGCCATTTTGGGGAGAAATGAAGTTAACTCCAAGGACACACCCTTTTTGTTTCGACAAAAGGGGGAGAAAGGTGTAAACGGAGAAAGTAATAGGCTATAAGAGTTGAGAAAGGTGTAAACGGAGAAGGTAATGTTAAAGGTAGTACGGACATAAGTAACTTTTTTACATTTTACTTTCTATCACGTTTACATATTTTGTCATCATCAAAAAGGGGGGGGGGATTGTTAGTGCAAACAGTCTCGTTAGGGAGATTGTTAGTGCAAGAAGGCTCGTTTGTTTTGATTGATGACAAACATGTAACTTGATACATAACGTAAAATGTACAAGTTACTTGTAATCTTATTTTGTCTCAACATACATTCAACACCTCCCGAGCCCTCGTATGATACAACACAGGTTCGTACATGTTTGTTATGTGGCATTATGATCAAACCCTTAACAAACCATTTAGAATGTTTAAAATACGGCTAGGTCATTAAAGTATTTTAAAAAGACTAACCATTCTACTTAGAACCTCATTTCACATTTTACATAATCACTAGGAATAATATTACATACATTTTACATTTACATGTTTCACTTTTTAGAAATAATATTTCTTAAATTAGAAATAACAACATATGACATCATGCCATACCTCATTAGGAAATCTTTAGGAGATTTACATTATATTTTGGAAAGATCTTTAAGTAACTAAGTTGACTTTGAAAGATCTTGACAAGACTTGGCTTGATATGGAAAGATATGGAAAGATTCATGAAATCTTTAGCTGTCAAGCACTGGCGGATCCAAACCCATACAAGGGCGGATCCAAATTTAGAGATCCGCCAAATCCGCGGGGTAAAATTCTTGTTGGCTATAAATAGCAGCCCATTGTTTACCCATTGTCTCACCACTTATAATACACATTCCCTCTACCCTTTGTATACATTCAGATCAATAGAAAACCATGTAGAAACACATATTAATCATCCATTTCATAATGATCATAATGTTACTAACTTTCATTATGTTGTAAGCATACTCTCAATATGATCCTGTGAAGCAAACTCAAGATCATGAGTCATCATCCATCTCAATTATAGCATACTTCCTAATCCTCCAAGATGGTTAGAAGATCTTGAAGTCATTATCCACCATAGCATTCCAACATATGAAGATTCAAGGGCACTTGACATCCTCAATGATTGAAGACTTCTTATTCAAGAAGTTCATGTAGATTACACATGCATATATGAAGATCCATTACATCAAGTTTAGGGAGCTTGTGATCTTCATACATTGAAGGCTTCCGATCAATGGAAGTTTATGTAGATTAGTCATTTATATCCATTGAACATTTATGTCATGGATCATTGTTGTAACCATCATTGCATCACAACCTATTCATACTAGATTAGGTGGTTTATGTGTTTGTGCCATAAAACACAAGGTTTCTATGTTGGCCATAAAACATAGCGGGAGTGGTTGTACCCTTGTAAAGAACTCGACATCTAGCTTAGTGTCAGAAATTGTATAAGCGACGACGGGAGTGGTTGTACCCTTGTAAAGAACCAACGGGAGTGGTTGTACCCTTGTAAAGAACCCGGTGTTTAGCTTAGTACCGGATAAAGTGTAAGCGACGATTGTAAGGTTTTCTCCACCGAGAAGGGAGATTGTTGATCTAGTGAAGTAACTCTCGAGTTGGATACTCGGGGAGTAGAGTAGGGCGGAGAGGAACTCCGTGACCGAACCACTATAAATCATCATGTTCGGTTTGCGCTTTCTTTTACTTACTCTTTACTCTTATATTTGCATTATATGATTGCTTGTGTTGTGTCTTGATAATCATACTTAGATGACAACGTGTTTAAAGTATATGGTAGTCATAAATTACAACAAACATCTTTCAGATTAGAACAAGCCTAAACGGATATTTGATACAACAAGTTTTAAGATTTTAAAATGGTAACATATTCACCCCCCTCTACGTTTTCACAAAAGGTATATAATCGTTATATTTATTATTGATTGATCAAATGGCTATATGGATCCGTCTCTAGGTGATGTTTCCACTGCGTTTGATTATTTTAATATGTTTTTTATATTCATCATCACCTATATAAGCAATCTGTAACCGGTCCAACGGCAACTGAACATCATTTTGAGTACAATGATGAGGAAGACTTTCAACAACCACAATATCAACCAGACTCTCCACCAAAGTCGAAAGCTAAAACGTCTAAGAAAGGAAAGAAGTCAAAGAACAAACAACCTAAGGTTGTCACATGGCTTGAAGATGACGCGACTGAGGGAAACGAGTGGTTTGATAAACTCGTCAGTGCTCAACCATATGTCGACGATGACTCCATGATCGAAGGACGCACACTTGAGTTCACACAAAAACTCAAACGTGATCAACGAATCAAGAAGCTTACAAAAGGAGAACTTCGTCGCATAAAGAATGATGCATTCAACTTGCTGAAAGATCGATCCTCAAGTGCAGCTGAGCTCGAATATCACTTGAGGACACGTATGTGATTGATAATACTTCTCAACACAAAGAACCATACTTTACGGATTGGACAAAGCCTCTGCCAGTAATTGGAACTTCTGATCATCCTGCTATTCCCTACAGCTTCTTCTTCAACAACGATCTGGAACTTCTTGTACACGGCAGCAAGTGTCAACCTAAGTATGCAACGTCAATAACCTTGATTCCTGCTGCAAGATATCCACAACCGGCCATCGAAGAAACAGCAACAAGACTCTTCATTACAAACAAAGTGTTGTACGATCAAGATGCGCATCTGGGAATCTACCACTGGTATGAGAAAAGGAGAACCTGGTACAAAAGCAAACTTACGAAAAAGTATCCAACTCCGGTGATGAGCGATCTCAGAATAATTAGTGTGGTTAGCATTGAAGCAGAAAAGAAGTATGATTATACCTTTCTACATAAAATCAGGGTTAGAAGACATGATTAGAAGATTTACTCATTCTCAGAAGCAGATTTCCCTGATTTGAACCTTAACGATCTTGAAGATATATCTCATCAAATTTCAAGGGAAGATGCATCATTTCTCAACTGATCTTCTGTATGCATTCAGCACTTAATTGCTCTACTACATCAGAAGAAAAATCATTCAGGAACGCGTTGAAGACTTGCAACTTCGGGTCGAGAGCTATCAAAGGAAGCTAAACTTAACCGCACCACTTCTATACCTTCCAGAGATCAACAGAGAACCTCAGTATTCCCTGAAGAAAGATCCAACCTTTGGTTTTGTCTACAAAAGTGATCACAGCATCAACTGTTTTATGGGATTCAAAGAAGTTCACAAGTTCTGCGACCATACACTCAAGAAAGTTTGAGATGGACAAGTCATTCAGTTAAGAGATCGAGAGCTGTATAAGACAAGCAGGTGGACGACTACTCAAATGCGAGAAGTTCGTCAATTCATTCTGAAGATTGAGAAGATGCTTGTACTCAGAGATCAGATGCGGAGGCTAGAAAGCTATGTTGGAGGCAGACCATCATTCCCTATCAGAAATTTTCAACGACCTGATCCAGTGTTCACAATCTTCAGAAACATTAATTGATCTAAGACTTGGGTATTATTTTGATTATTTTTGCTTGTATAACATAATGGCTTGTGCACATATAAAAGTGCACAACCCGTTCTTTGTAAAGAAATGACCCTAAGGTACGCTTCAGTGCCTCAATCATAATAAAAGGAGCGAAAGCTTCTTACTTTTGAGTAGAATTAATCAAATTTCTTAAGTTTTTCATAATTCTGCTCAAAAGAACAAGTATTCCCTCTCGTAATCAAAACCTCAAAAAGTTATTTCACTTATTGAGGGGGAGTACTTGAAACAATCTTTGTTCATAATGAAAAGTTCTTGTTGGATTCTTCCCACAAACCTCAAAAAGCATATTTTAATCAACATGTTTTTCAAAAACAACATCAATATGCTATTTTTGAGGGGGCGAATAAAATGTGATTAAAATATGATAACATATGTGTGGAATCTCGTATGAGATCGACTCAGATTTAACCAACGAATTGACGAAACTTAAAATGTTAGTAATTGAAAGGACTTGTCCTGTACAGGTAATAATTTCAAGCTGGTCTAACCAGTGATGTAAGCGTGTCTCAAATAGGACTTGTCTAAGTAGAGTGTACCGTTTCGAGAGATTCTCCTTGAATATGACCAGGACGGGTAATAATTTCAAGCTGGTCTAACCAATGATGTAAGCGTGTCTCGGAGCGGTCATGTTCACTAAGAATCAATCAATTCAAAAGTGCGAACTCCATCCAACATGTGCAAATTTAACTTAAAAACCCATGAGCACATGTGAAGGGGAAGTATTTCTGAAAATGGAAAACCCTCAAAGTGTTAACAAAATATGTTTTATAATCATAAACACTTTGAGAGATTTTACAAAAGGTTTTACGGCATGTGATCAATAAATCTAGGATAATCATGGAGTAATAAGGTGATTAATATTAAGTTTATGTCTTATGATCCGCCAGAGCCAGAGGGATCTAACCAAGGACAACACCAATAGTTTAGAACTAAAGTCCTTAGGTATATCAAAAAAAGGAGAAAATAAATGAAAGGAGAAAGAAGGGGTTAAAGAATAAAAAAGAAAAGTTAATGAAAGGGTGAAAAGAAATAGCACTCCAAATGTTCAACCTTAGGGAAGAAACTTGGTTCAATTCATATGCTACTAGTTATCACCAAGGTGATGCCGATATTGACGACAAGACGTCATGGACCCAGTGACGCACTACACTTAACCTTCTAGCCACTCAAGTATCTCTCAAAAGGTACTTGTTTCATTTCTCACGGAGAACCTCGTATAATCTATCGACCTCTCACTCCGAGATGTGTTGATATTGAAAAGGAGGCACTCTGCTCCATGCCTCCGACTACTAAAATCAAAACGCACTAATCAAGTCTAGAGCCACGAGATTCATCAAAAGATCTCTAAGGAGCACTTAAACTTTTCTACACTTGTTATTCAACATTAAGAATACAAGTTGTAAATTTAAGAGTCCTACGCAGATTCTAGCAATCTGCCATGAACATTTATGAGAGAATTTACAAATGTAATTCTCAGTGATTGAATGGAAATCCCTGCCAGGGTCAACATCAAACAGCCCTGACAGTAGGTCACTTCGGTAATCCCTTGTGGGTTACGCTTAGTGTTCGCGGTGGTTTCAAACGGTCTACAGTCATGGAGTGATACCTCGGTATACTTCAGTGGCTCACCTTGAATCGTTGATATACTTCGGTATATCTGTGTAAGCCCTCTTGGGGGTATCCGATTCAAGAAAAGCCTTTGTAAGGATTAGAGAAAGTCTTCACACTATGCTGGTAACTATCTCGAAGTCCGAACTTATAGGTGCTGGAAACTTTATTGCTAACTGTTTTCATGCAGGTACTCATGGAGACCCAGAATTCCAGCTAGCTGTGACCATAATTACCACCATTATCATCAACAACATTCCATCTCCACATGCTCATACCAACATCAAAAAGTCGTTTCTCATCAATAACAGAAGCAAAAGTTCAAAAGACAAATATCGAAGTTAAAGAATGAGAATCACAGAATGCTCAAAGTTTCAAAGACAAAAAGGTATGAGCATGGTGGAAAAGAAATAAAGACACCGGAACTAAAGACGTTGATGAAAGGCAGATCACAACTTTATCACATCACATAGAACAAGAACAAAGAACAAAGATACTAGAGACGTCAAAGCCAAAGAAGCAAAGAAGACGTCAAGCAACCTTTGATGACCAACCCTTATGGGGAGATTGTTGGGAATGCATGTAACTAGTATCAAGTCTTGGTCATTTACTTATGTAATAGGTTGCTTAGTTTTATATGGCTTATATGTTTGTTAAAGCCGACGGCCCAAGTAGTAAGCCTATGGGCCGTATGAAAATGTTTAGCAAGAGCACATGGGGCGTTGCCCTAGCTCATTGCCTATAAATACAACGTAAACCTCACATAGTGAGGTGTTGGTTATTCATATATGCTAAGGAACCTTTGCTACTCTTTCTTATGATATAATCGACCACCATTATCTTTCTATCTCTTATTTCTCTCACCTAACAGTTCCCGTTGACTCAGACTTCAAAAAGGTGGAGGAAATTCCCAAGGTCATAATAAGACTACTGTTTCCTGACGGTTCATTCCCGTTATCTCGGTTGTTTAAAGGGTCGAGGGCTAATATTGCTTAATAATAATTATTGTTGATCCCAGTTATGCACTTGATCGAATCCCTTAGCTTGTAAAGGTTTAGTTATTCTAGATATCTAGTACAACTAAGGTATAGAAACTGTGTTTGAGTTTTATTAAATACTATGCAGAATCCATTACTTGATATTAAGAAGAACTTTGTATGAATGTAACAGTAATGAACACAATGATTTAACAAACAAAACGCTTCAATATTAGTGATGAATAATATGAATACTCAATAGTATTAGGGTTTACAACCTTGAAGCTAATTGACTTTCTAATAATACGTATCTATCTCAATGCCCTAGGACCTCCTTTTATAGACTAAGGAGTCCTAGTCGGCTTACAATAACTTTCTATACAAGATAAATCTTCAATAAGTCTTTTCTATAATTATCTAACCGACTATACAAGTTTATCTCTTAAGCAGTATTAACTAAACACTCTAGCAGCTGTAATAATAACTCTGACAGCTTTAACTCTTTAGCAGTAGTAAGTTAATACTAGCAGTACTAACTTTCTTCCAGCAGCACTAATATACTTGGTGTATTTCTTTGAAGTTCAGCAGCATTACCAGCAGTAGTAACCTACACCAGCAGTATTAAGTCTTTCACCAGCAGTAGTAAAACACTTAGAGTATTTTCCTTTTAAGCACCTGAGCAGTTGTAATTCCTTAGAGCAGTCTTAACAATATGAGCAACAGTAATCCAAGAAGCTTTAATTCCCAACAATCCTCCCCTAAACTTGATATTTTCACCTAAAATCATCAATTTTCATTCAAAGCTTGAACCATCACCAGGAGGATGCTTCCAAACACCTCATTTCTTTTTCTTCTCTTTTGGCTTGAGAATCCTCTCCATATTCTTAAGTAGCTGATAGGTCATTTCATCCCACTTATCTATTTGAAGTCTAACTTTAGATGGATCCAACATCTGACCAACTAAAGATGGATTCAAAGGGTAATCTTTCTCAACCAACATGTAAATCTGAACTCCACCCAAAGCCACAATATGAACCCCACAAGCATGATAAAGCTTCCAGAATAACACATGGACATTGTTTCCATATTGTTTTCCCCAGACTTCATCTTCACGATTTGGTTCAAAAATATCCTTAAGATAACCTGAAAGAACTCTATCCATGATGTCTTCCGGCCTTGTATATCCATACTTAGCCTTAACTAACTTCCATAGAGTCTCTAGGTCCTCTCTGTCAATGCTTTTGAGCATGTTTGGAAAAGAGATAAACTTTTGAGACTTTCCACCAGCTCTCATTATCTCATACCAAGCCAAAGGTTCAACCACCAACTTTCCAATCAATGATGCAGTATTTTGTAGCCAAAGGTTCAACTTCAATAGCTTCTTCCTTTTTATCTGATTTGATTTCCACATATAGTTGTAAATTAGCTATTCCTTTGTCACTACTTTCTTCTTCATTCAGCTCTTGCTCATGTTGATCATCAAGTTTTTGCTTTTTAGACTCTTCCTGCTCTAACTCATCATCTTCTCTCTTAGAACAACTCTCTTGCTCTTTCTCTGCTTCAGCTTTCTCCACTACCACCTCTGTTTCCATAGGCACAAATTTTCCTACCTTTCTCTTAGGTTGTTCATACAGCTCTTCAATCTTCCCATCATCAAAGTGAGTCAAACCATTTAGTTTCCAATTCTCCATATTCTTTAGATAAGAACACATGAACTTTCTTCTTTGAGCTCTGGTGGGTGGCTTGTTTCTCTTTGCTTGTGCTCTTTGTGCTGCATAAAATATTCTTTTATTCTCAACAAACTCAGCCAGCAGCTTTGACATTTCTTCAATTGTAAGTGATGCTTGATCTTCTTGCATAAGCTTCTAAGCTAGCTCCCAGTCAGCATCACACTGTGCTCTCTCATCATCCCATTGCTGAATTTGTTGAATGTGCACAAGATTGGTTTCTTCTTCTTTCTTGGCTCTTTCTTCCTTTATCCTCTTATCTTCAGCATTAAATCCAAGTTGAGCTGCCTTTGCAATATCTTCATCTGCAATGAGTTGTTGTGCTTTCTTCTTTGCTGATAAGGATTTCACCACAGTTTCTTCAATTAGAATGCTTTTACCCTTATCTTTTGATTGGTGATCGATTATTGTTTTGGTCGTTGCTGTTGTTGTGAATGGCTCTCTAATGACAACCCCTTTGACTGGTGGTTTCTTCAAAGCAGAAAGGGCTTGATCCAAAGTTGTTAGATCATCATCAGAATTTGTTGTTGCAGCAGCAGTAACATTTCCACTAGCAGCATTAAATTCTGGCTTAGCAGCATTAACTTTGTCACTAGCAGCAGAAACTTCAATACTAGCAACATTATCATCAGCAACATTAATCATCAACTTTGCCACTTCAACCAACTTATCCACATTAAGCTCAGAATTTTTAACTGTCTCCTTAATTACTTCAGCATCAATAGCAGTCACATTGCCCTATTTGTCTTGAACCACAAACTCAGCACCTGTATCAACCACCAACTCAGCATCAAGCATCTCATCATCCTCCCCTGAAGCCTTTCCTTCATTCCTCCCCTGTTTGGGAGCATCCTCCCCCAAACTTTGTGCTTCACTTGAGGACTCAACCCTAGCAGTTGTACCTACTTTAAATAACCTTTTCAGCTTCTGAGCCCTTGACCTTTTTCTCCCTTCAAGCTTAGCTACTCTCTTCTTCAAATATTTGATTTCATCTTGTTTAGAAGAAGTAGTCTGTTTAAGGTCAAGAACCTCCTTTGACAGTTTGGTACAGGTTGCCATCAATTCATTTAAAAGTTCCAGACTACCCCCCATCACTTCGGATTGTGTTACCTATCCCGAGAGGTGGATCACTGGGAATATTAGACACAACCTCAACCCTAGGTTGAGCATCAGTGCCCCCTATGGTTTCTTGGCGCCTGGGGATTCCATCACCTGAGTCAGTTCCATGGGAACTTGACCCATTAGATGTTGCCTTGGATTCGGACTTAGTGCTATTACCACTGTCCTGCTCTGCTTCTAAGCTAGAAGCAGTAGTGGCAGCCCTTTCCAAACTACCTCCCAACTCCTTATGGGTAGCCTCATCTGCATCCATACCAGTACTAGCCTGACGTAGCTTAGTGCCCTTTTGTGTGTTCCTACATTTATAGGTCTTTTGCATTGTTGAGGAAATGGATAAAAAGGTGTGTGTGTTGGGTTACAGTTGGGATTACTGAACCTTCACCCTGATTTTGACCTAGTTCCAACATTGTTTGAAATAATGGTGTTACTATGCCTGAAAAATCTTTTCCCTCCCTCTTCATGTTAGCAAAAAAAATTCTAGTATGAGAGGGAGCCTCATAAACCTTTTTGTGAGTTTTCTTTTTAGAAAACTGTCTGTCCATTAGAAGTTGTAAAAACCTTGGATATAAGAAAATTTTGTTTTATGAACTATCCAAGCCCTTAACCACACTATCAAAAATTAATTTTAAAAAATTGAAATTTTGATTTGAAGCCAAGCAGATTATGGCAGAAGCCATATTACTGCTAAACTCATTCCAACCCGTTGTCTTTGGACTAAGACACTGCAAGATAGTGTGGATTTAGAATTTCCACTGTGGGGAGAAGTAGGATTTGAAAAACTTTAAATAATCATTTTTCCTTACATGCCCCATCAGTGCAAGGTTTTCAAAAATTATAGAATTAGAAAGATTCTCAATTCCTTTAGCATCTGCTAGGTGAAGAACTCTCCTAACAGATGTCTCAGTAATGAGTATCTCCTGCCCATCTACAAGGGCATGGATCTGTTCTTCCCTATTAATAGTTTTGATCTTAGCAGTAGACCAAAACTGTTTAATTTGGGAAATATATATAGTAGGGTTTACTGTTAATGCATACCTTATATGAGTTGCATTAAGAAAATCAATTATTTCAGTAAAACCTTTAGACTCTTTAGGTTTTTGAAAAAATGCAATCATGTTGTGTGAGTCGGAAAAAGAAAGATTCGACATTGTTATGATTTTGTTGTAATTGATGTGGGATTTTGCAAATTGATGAGAAAAAGAGAGTGACCAGATCCAAACACACGAGTTGTGTTGGAGATACTTTGAGTATATACTTGACAGCACGCGGAATTTACTATCAAGTACTTAGAAGAATTCTTGTTTGGTGATTGTATGTGATTGTATGAATGTAACAATAAAGATAATCGCACACAGTTTAACCAAACGAATAGCTTTGATATATTACGAGTATTACAATGAAATCGTAAAAGCTATATCAATAATGATGTATATAAACCTTAACCTAGGATCTCCTTTTATAGGACAAGGAGTCCTTTACAAGTAAACAATCTACCGTATAAACCTAACTTTATAAGATATACATTAAATCTTTTCTATATATATCTTTACACAGTTTCATCTTAATCTTATAAGCAGTACTAACTCTTCTTATCAACAGTACCAACTGTTGATGTATTCTTCAGCAACACTTCAACCGTACTAACTTATACAGAACCGTACCAACTGCTTAATTTAATTCCCAACAATCCTCCCCTAAACTTATGATTTCTGTGTAAATCAACAAGTTTCTTGAATTAAACTCCAATGTTATATGATGGGGTGGATTCTTTCAAACACTTATCTTCAATCTTGAAACACTTGGGAATTTTCTTCACATATCCACCTTTTGACCAAAATTCATAATAATACATCAAATTTGGTCAACTCCTCAAAAGTCACCATAATTAAACTTATTCCTGCAAGGAATTAATTCCTAATACCAACCCAACATTCAATGGCATTAAATCTCCATTGGGTCTATAAAAGATCTTGAATTATCAACACTAACCCATCACATTCTTCAAAACACAACTATCAAACACAATGATTTCATCCAATCCAAACATGGTTGAGATTTCATCGGATTCGTCTTCGGATTCAGGTAGTGAAGGATGGAAAAATTACTTTCCACCAAACTATTCTAATCTGACCATCAGGAACCCAAATCCACAAGCTGAAAAAGTATCTTCTGATGATCTTCCAACTTCCTCTGATGATGATGATCAGCAAACACAGCCACCTCCACTATCAGTTTTACTAACAAGAGAGATCGAAAAAGCTGTGTCAGGTATGAGTAGGATCTCGGTACCTGTAAGGAATCAACCACGACCAAAGCCAGATAAACAAGTGATGGGGCTCCCTAGTCCGAAGGTGTGGAGCTCAATCAAGGACAAAGGAGTTCACAAGTCCATGCCTGACTTTAAGGATAAAGGGAAGAGGAAGCTTGAGTAGTGATGAAGGTGTTAGGTTTGTGTGTTGGTTATGTTGACTTTGAGTCCAGGATTGTAACAAAACTTCTGCTTATGTAATGAATGCACCACTTTAATGAATAAACTTTATCTCCTTGTGTACAGAAACATTCTATAATCCTTTGAACAAACTTTAACAGTAAGTACTTCAGCATAAACTTCACACTCATCTCAGATTCTGAATTGATATCCTCCCCTGAATTACATAATCATCTTTAACAGCAACTGAACAAACTTTTAATTCCTCCCCTGTTTGGAAGAATCTTCACCATCAGATGAACTAGAACATATGACATTCGAGCTCAGCATCCAATATGACAATTTGTACAAGTTACCATCAATTCAGTTTTGTAGTTTCAAACTGCTCTCAACACTTCCAGATGTGTAACCTTCTGAGAGAGGTGAATCATAGAGCATAAACTTAGAATGAACCAAGTTTGAAAAAGCAGTACAAACTAGTTGAAACTAGCAGTACTAACTGTTTAACAAATTTTCAGAGATAAAATCAATGTTAAGTTTAATGTGGATTTGAAAACACTTTTGTCCACGTATAGTTTTTAGCAAACTATCAGCTATCAACGGATTTGTTATTTCTTTACCAATAGCCGTTTGCTATGGACTAGCCAATTCTTCACACTTAGATTTGGTGAGTTGATAACCAACCAGTTTTTGGTAAACTGTCAACCATAAATGGATTTGAGTAGTCTTTACCAGAAACCGTTTGATCTGGACTAGTTGATTCTTATGTGTGTTAGACATGGTGAATCAATTACCATTTGTTGTGTGACAAGCATGCACACTTGATAGTCCAAAACACCATACTTCCCAAAGCACAATCCAAAGCAAAAAGCTTTTCTTAACCTGAAATGTTAGTCCAAAACCAAAGAAAACACAATACACAATATTTTCTTTTAACAGTGATCACAATTAACTAACAAATTCACAAACAGTACTAAAAATTACCAAACAGTACAAACTATTGATGAACTCAAATAAGTACATTTTATTACTATCATTTATCCTATTAATTTGACTTGTTTTACTATATTATGTATGAGGATTGATACTTAATCATTTACTTTTGTAATTCTCAGGTAAAAACAAGCATTTGGTGAAACTTAGCGATTTTGGACTGATTATGGAGCAAAACATGCAAGAAGTTAAGAGTCTACTGAAATGAAGAAGATCAAGACTAATCTGCTCCAGATGCGCCGCATCTCACTCATTACATACGGCGCATCTCTATTAAGATATCACCAGATACGATCCAAGATACAAGAGGACATGCGCCACATCTAATCATGGAGTTACGCCGCATCTTCTGGCGGTGTACGAATATTCCTGAATATTATAATCTTGGACCCCACGCGAAGTTAAGTACATGCGCCGCATCTACTTACAAGATGCGCTGCATCTCACCTCAGACAGAAACTATAAATACCCCAAGACCAGACGAATTCCGAAGCTTTGGTCAGAGCATTATTTTAGATTCGAAGACCGAAGCAGAACAACCCTAGGACGAATTCAGTCAAGGCAGCAGCACAAGACACACCAAACGAAGATACAAGAGCTGTAAGAAGGTGCTGCATGTGTTTAATTCATTAAGTAGTTTTGTTTTATTGTGTTAGCAAACTTTAATTCATCAGGATTGATGGGCTTGTGTTATGTTATCATTCACTTCAACTCCCCTTAAAATTGCTTTCCCATCGATTAAAGTTTATATGTTGATGTCTTTGGTTACTACTTATTAGTGCATTGATCACCTTTGTGTTTATTAGTGGCTTGTGTAATGTGGCAACGGAAAGGTTGCACTCCCACGGTTATTACTAAATTGATCACTTAGGAATAACTTTTAGACATAAGTCATCATTAAGGGTTTACTCGCCGATAAGCTTAGGACCAACGAGAAAGGATTAACTACATACACTTCATATAAAGCTATCAATAAAACAAGTGACAAACTACTTAATTATAAGGACAGCCCTCTTATTGTCTCGAGTATTTATCTGTGTACGTGTGTGCTACTTGCTGATTCGTGCCTATTGGTTTATTTTACTATTTAATTGCAAACAAATCGTGCCAGTCTCTCAGGCTGAAACCCCCTTGCGTTAGGATATTAAAATACTGATTAGAATAACGAGATAATACGTTCCACTCTTAGTGATCGACACTCTACTTACCATTATATTCATACTGACCGGGTACACTGCTCGTTAAGTGTGTGTGTTATTGATAAGTCGGCTAAATATAAATTTAAAACTTGAGTAGGCATTAAAACTGCTAAACCGCAACGACACATCACGCAGCACATCAAGTTTTTGGCGCCGTTTCCGGGGAGTGAATTGTTATTATCTGTTAATTTGATTAGTATTTTAATTAGGTTTTTCTTTTTATTAGATTAATTGCATCATTGTATTATTTTGCATATTTGTTGTTTTGTGTGTTATTAGTTTGCTTTTATTTTTGTTTTTGTGTTTATTTTTGTTTGTGTGTTTCAATTTTTGTTTTTATTTTTCGTATTTTTTCTGTTCTGCTATCGTTGTACTGTGCTAAATCAAACGATTCGGCGCATCTGATCTCTCAGATACGGCGTATTGCGTTTAATTTTTTTAATACAACGCGTTTAATTAATTCGATACGACGCATCTTTTCCCCAAGATACGGCGTATCTGTTTTTAATAAGAAAATTTTTTCTAAGCGATAAAGTAATACGACGCATCTGCTTTAGCAGATACGGCGTATCTGTTTTTGATAAAAAAAATTTCTAAACGTTAACGCCATACGACGCATCTGCTTTAGCAGATACGGCGTATCTATTATTTTAATTAAAAACAGTTTGCGAATTATTAAACAGATACGACGTATCGATCTCTATCGATACGGCGTATCTTCTGAATCAAAAATCTTGTATTTTTAAACGTAACGAAAATACGGCGCATTAACTTTCGTTAATACGACGTATTTAATTTTAAATAAATATCGATTTTTGATTAATTAATTCGATACGGCGCATTCGTAAATTCTAAGCGGCGTATCTATTTTCTGGATAAAGTCTGATTAAATTTTAACGATTATAAGATACGGCGTATCCAACTATTTGGATACGGCGCATCGTCCGCAGATATCAGCTATTTGTATTCATATATCCGTTTCTATATTCATTAATTTCTCTTCTAGCGAACAAATCCTACTGATGATTTTACCTTGGATGACAGATTTTGCTATGGAAGACATGTCAGTTAACGGATATCTTGCTAAGGAATGCTTGTTTTCAGATTCATTCAATGTGCTCATGATCGATGCAGATTTATTCTCTTGGGAGACTCCTCTTGAAGCTGCTTTTAAGGAATTCATGCGTTTATGCAACATTGACAAAGAGGTATTCTCTTATGATGTATTTGTGAGGTACACTGGAGAAGAATTGTCGCTCTTATGGCCTATCCTTGAAGCCGAAGGATTGAACTGGACTACTATCGAAGAAGATGATGGGAAATTCTATCTTGCATACATGGACTCAAGCAACAACAGCTGTGGTGGAGGCAACACCAAAATCTCTTACATGCCTTATTCCGAACAGTACTGGGGATTAAATGAGAACTATCTGGATAATGACAGAAATTATGCTTTGGCGGAATTACTATTTCATGGCAGATTGGTAAGATTGATAGACCTCTCCCTCAATGATTGGCTAGAACTCAAATATGGTAGTCCGGAATTTGCCCCTGCAAATGAAGTCAAGCAGATTATGACTTCATGGTTGACTCGGAGTTTTAAGAAGCAATTTAACGAGTTCATGGAGATAAAAAAGAATATGATTGGAAAGGCTTGCTTTGACGTTAACCACGATCCTAACGATGTTGATTTTTCAGAATGGTTGGCTAGTAAGTTTAATAACCATAAGAGCATGGATCGAGCTACTAAGGATGCATTATGGGTATATTGGATGAGAGGAGAAGACGAAGAAGTAGAAAGCGATTATGGGTCGTCACTTCATGATTCAACAATCAATGAGGGCATTGAAGAACTTTTCAGAATTGACATTGATGTGTTCGATTATGAGACACCCTTGTGCAAGCAGTTCAAGGAATTTAACTACCTTCTTCAAGTCGACGATGATGTGCTTACTGGAGATCTACCAGGATTTAAGACTTATGAAGATTTCAAAAACACCTGGTACTATGAATGGAATGACCAAGTACCATGGGTTTGGGATAAACCATGGGAATTTGAGCACATTAATCACACCTGTACACCCTTCGTTTTCAAGGACGGAAGTAGTGTTTGGCCGACCAGTGATTATAAAAATGACGGAACCTGTAATGGGGGAAGTATTATTGGGATGAAACGGGTTGGAAACGATGTAACCTTTGAAGATTATGAATGGTACGATAATGTTGAAGACTGCCCACAAAAATCGGAGGCTTTACAAGAAAAGGGCAGAATTGAACGCTTGAAAGGACTTAAGGGAACATCGGATACTACTTTCTGGGAATGGGTGCATAAACAATTTGATGATTTCACGAAGCTTAGTCGACGGTTACAATATGATTTGGAAAGAGAGTGGGAGGCGATTCAAGACAATAAGTCATTAATTGAAGAACTAGATGATTATTTGATTAAGGATCCTTATTTTAAGTTTGTTGATAAAGACGAGGAAGAGTTCACCAAAAGAAAGTGTCAACTACTTGGGATTCCTTACAATGAGCCACCCATGATTATTTCTGAAAAATTTAAAATCATCAAATATTCTTTAGGTCCTGATGAAGAGTATACTGCGGCGAAGACAAAGAGTTATATTAGATTAAGTCGAACAGAAGAAAACGTCGCAGAGATATACGGGAAAATCTTTCGGATGAAGGAAGAAGGATGGACCGTGACAAGGACTAAATAAAGGGCTGAACGTGAGTCTAACTTGAAGACTCTGGAATAAAGACAAGTGCTTACCGGGAGACAACCCGGAGAATTTTTATTATTCTGTTTCTGTGTCAAGTCAGTCAGGCCCGCATGAGGATACGGCGCATCTCAATTCTGAGATGCGACGCATCTCCTGCAATGGTCATATCTTATTTTATTTTTTCTGCATTTTTATTTTCGACTTTAAAACTATTTATCAGTTTATTTTAATGCGGCGCATCCCTGGTTAAGGATGCGGCGCATCTTTATTCTGATCCGTATTAATTCCAGGCTCGATACGGCGTATCTTCTTCCATAAGATACGGCGCATCGACTGACCTGATGATTTTCAGTTTTAATTTTTTAAGTTTTATTTTTATTTTTATCTAACTACTAATGTGTTATGCAAGTTTGAACCTTTCTTATCTTAGGTGTGTTTTAAAGTGTTGGTGGTATTATAGTTTCCTGGATTTCCTGTGGATACATCAAGTATGAAGCTTTAACGTTCTAATCCACAAGAAAGATGATTTTTGCTCTAATACAAATGGAGGATCATACCGAGCAAATCTCAGGGGAGTTTTCCTGTTCTAATTCTTTTTATTTTCCAGTTTTTAACCTTTTATACAAACAACGAGGACGTTGTTTAACTTAAGTGGGGGGATTGGAGAATTAGAACACTTAACAATTACTTGTCCTAAACTTTTTCAAAAATTATGCTTAAAATGTGCTTAATATATCAAACTTAAAATTTTTTAGCATGTTTTTGTTTAAGATCTAAGTTGCATAGCTGCACACATGACGTTATTTTCAAAAATTATGATTTTCCAAAATTCACAAATCTATGAGTGTGCCGGTGACTTGTAAACTTTAGAACTTGGCTTGTATACTATTCGAGACCACCATAATAAGTATTATTTATATAATTGGAATGACTTGTCTAAATTGGTAAATTTCTAGGATTACACCCAAATAGCCTTTATATGTTATGTGTTATTAGCTAACTACACTGGTTAGTTAACCCCCGTATAAACCCTTTTGTTACTCTCATTTTTAGAGTAAGATACCCCTAGAAAAACACTCAGAGCCATTCCTTTCGTTTCTTACACCTATGTTTAAAATGTTTCGTTACACCCTTACACCTTAGCCTACCCTGTAGATTAAAGTCCGTGGTTGGTTAATTGCTATAGGCAAAGTGTGTTTCCTTACATTACCTGTGTTCGAGTGCGTAATTCATTATCTTTGGTTAGGTCGGGAAATTGCACAATGCAATTGGAGTGAAAGTAAATATTGTATATTTTTGAGTTTATTTTTCGTGTGTTTACTACTTTCACTATTACCGTTATTTCTGAAGTATGAAAAGTATGGAAAAATTATCCAGAATTATCATTATAGTGATGTGGTGAAATTTTACACATCTTTAGTTAAAAAAAAAAAAAAAAAAAAAAAAAAAAAAAAAAAAAAAAAAATCGAAAAAAAATAAGAAAAGAAAAAGAAAGAAAAAGAGTTGGATGTTTGTTTTTAAACCAACGATGTAAAGTTATGTAAGTGGTTCATATGGCCACTATTTGTTGTATTATATCTATGGATTGAATGGGAATTGGCAGTTATGGGAACGCCAATTAAGGTTTATTCTTTGATTAAGATCTTGTTGAGTATAATTTGTGTCTACCTAAAGCGTGTGTTTCAAGTGTTAAAGCGTGAGTTATTCGATGATATGAGTCTTATTCATGGGATGGTTGGGATAGTGATTAACCACACTTAGGATTTTAATTTATTTGTTTTGTTTATTTTTCATTTTACACCAATTTATATCCCAAATGTTATCCATGCCCTTTATAATTCTTTATCCAACCAAACCTTTGATTTATTGAGATTAGGGATTTGAGCAATCTTAAGTATCGTAGTCGTGGATTCGGCTATGTATTTATGATTTTGTCGCCCTTTTTGATATATTATTATTGGTGAAGTTTGGACCTATCTTTAGCCTATTCGAGTTAAGGATTTGAGCAATTGCAAGTATCGTGTTCGTGGATTCGATCATGTATTTGTGATTTTGTCGCCTTTTCTGGAATTTGAGATCGATAGTGATCAAGAATAATTAACCCTTAAGCCTGAAAACCCTTTTTACCGCTTTAGACTTGTTATTCCTTAGCTTTAGTGGTGGAGATGTGTCTACTTGCCAAGCTTATGATAGAATATTCGTCGCGACTGGACAGTTTAAATGATTAGATTTGCTTTTATCAAATTATTTTATTATACTTCTAATTCGTTAAAGTGTTTAGTTGTGTGATTATGAAATAAACGAATACATGCTTAAATATAAAAATAAATCCTAACATCTTTTAGGATACATTTTCATAAGAGAAATTCTAAGGTTTACTTGGGGACAAGTAAAGTTCAAGTGGGGGGATATTTGATGAACTCAAATAAGTACATTTTATTACTATCATTTATCCTATTAATTTGACTTGTTTTACTATATTATGTATGAGGATTGATACTTAATCATTTACTTTTGTAATTCTCAGGTAAAAACAAGCATTTGGTGAAACTTAGCGATTTTGGACTGATTATGGAGCAAAACATGCAAGAAGTTAAGAGTCTACTGAAATGAAGAAGATCAAGACTAATCTGCTCCAGATGCGCCGCATCTCACTCATTACATACGGCGCATCTCTATTAAGATATCACCAGATACGATCCAAGATACAAGAGGACATGCGCCGCATCTAATCATGGAGTTACACCGCATCTTCTGGCGGTGTACGAATATTCCTGAATATTATAATCTTGGACCCCACGCGAAGTTAAGTACATGCGCCGCATCTACTTACAAGATGCGCCGCATCTCACCTCAGACAGAAACTATAAATACCCCAAGACCAGACGAATTCCGAAGCTTTGGTCAGAGCATTATTTTAGATTCGAAGACCGAAGAAGAACAACCCTAGGACGAATTCAGTCAAGGCAGCAGCACAAGACACACCAAACGAAGATACAAGAGCTGTAAGAAGGTGCTGCATGTGTTTAATTCATTAAGTAGTTTTGTTTTATTGTGTTAGCAAACTTTAATTCATCAGGATTGATGGGCTTGTGTTATGTTATCATTCACTTCAACTCCCCTTAAAATTGCTTTCCCATCGATTAAAGTTTATATGTTGATGTCTTTGGTTACTACTTATTAGTGCATTGATCACCTCTGTGTTTATTAGTGGCTTGTGTAATGTGGCAACGGAAAGGTTGCACTCCCACGGTTATTACTAAATTGATCACTTAGGAATAACTTTTAGACATAAGTCATCATTAAGGGTTTACTCGCCGATAAGCTTAGGACCAACGAGAAAGGATTAACTACATACACTTCATATAAAGCTATCAATAAAACAAGTGACAAACTACTTAATTATAAGGACAGCCCTCTTATTGTCTCGAGTATTTATCTGTGTACGTGTGTGCTACTTGTTGATTCGTGCCTATTGGTTTATTTTACTATTTAATTGCAAACAAATCGTGCCAGTCTCTCAGGCTGAAACCCCCTTGCGTTAGGATATTAAAATACTGATTAGAATAACTAGATTATACGTTCCACTCTTAGTGATCGACACTCTACTTACCATTATATTCATACTGACCGGGTACACTACTCGTTAAGTGTGTGTGTTATTGATAAGTCGGCTAAATATAAATTTAAAACTTGAGTAGGCATTAAAACTGCTAAACCGCAACAACACATCACGCAGCACATCAACTATACAAATAGTACTACTAGCAGTACAAAATCCAAAAACATTTAGACATTAATCTTTTGAAGGATTAAGCATTCCAATACCTGTTACCAAGTACTGAAATCTGCTTACATCAAAACCTTTTGTTAAGAGATCTGCAAAGTTGTCATCAGTGTGTATTTTAACAACTTGTATTAACTTCTTTTCAGCACAGTCTCTTATAAAATGATGTCTAATTTCAATATGTTTAGTTTTTGAATGTTGAACTGGATTCTTAATGATACACATTGTACTGCTATTGTCTATATGTATAATTGTGTTTAAGAAATTGTACCCATAATCAAGCATCTGGTTTTGAATCCAAAGAACTTGAGCACAACAACTTGCTGCTGCCACATATTCTGCTTCAGTAGTAGAAGTGGCTACCATAGTCTGCTTCTTACACTGCCAAGAAATTAATCTACAACCCAAGAACTGACAACCACCTATTGTAGATTTTCTATCCATGCTAGCACCAGCATAATTAGAATCAGAGAATGCCACTAGATCAAATGCAGACTCTTTAGGATACCATAGCCCCAAGTTAGGTTGACCTTTAAGGTATCTGAAGATTCTCTTTACTGCTGTGAGATGAGACACCTTAGGATTTACTTGGAATCTTGCACAAGCACAAACTGAAAAATAATGTCAGGCCTAGATGATGTGAGATACATCAAAGACCCAATCATAGATCTATACATGTGCACATCCACATCTTCACCACTGTGATCCTTTAATAGCAAATGTGTCTCCTTATCAACTAGTGTGCTAACAACCTTGGCATCTGTGAATTGAAATTTCCTCAATATTTCACTAACATATTTATCCTGAGAGATAAATATTCCATCAGGCTTCTGCTGTACTAGAAGCCCAAGAAAGAAAGTAAGCTCACCCATAGAGCTCATATCAAACTGATCTTTCATTAATTTCTCAAACTCTCTGCACATTTCTTTGTTTGTAGAACCAAAGATAATATCATCTACATAAACTTGAACCAGTAGAATATCACCCTTGTTCTTCTTGATAAACAGAGTTTGATCAATTTTACCCCTATTGAACCCATTCTTCAATAAATAAGTGGCAAGAGTCCCACACCAAGCTCTTGGAGCTTGATGCAATCTATAAAGAGCTTTAACCACCTTATAAATTTTGTCAGGATGGTCTGGGTCTATTGTCACAACTCGTAATTTCAGGTCATTTTCCAAACCTCGACAATTTACTATTCATGAGTTACTATTCATCAATCACTATTCACTGATCACTATTCATCATTTCACTATTCATCATTTTTGAAGTCAGTTTGAGACTTTGAGAAGTCGTCAAAAAATTTACTATTCACATGACACTATTCATTCCCAGAGGGAAATCACTATTCATGGGCATCATTCACAATAGGTCGTGGTTAGAGACCGAGCTTTATTTCATCACATCCATCATTGTCATTGTTGCTATATCATATCAGGTGAGTTTTCATAGCCCCGTTTTAAATTGTTTATGGATTTCTAAACTCTCGAGGAAGAATACATTGCACCATTTTTATATGCGGACCAAAGTATGCAAACTCATTACATTGCTTAAGTTACATCATTGCCCAGATTAAAGTCCCCTTTTATTATCATGAACCGTTAATTGTTAGCAAGCGATAGTGAGTGAATAGATCTATTGAGGGTGACTCCTCCGTTCGGGTTGGTAGCGCCAACTTGTCAAACGAACGCATTTCATTTTTGTCATATTAGAGTGATTGGCAAACACTCAGTTGTGGCATTTCATTCAGTCTAGCTTCGGGGTCATGAGCTTAAGAGCTAATGTATCATTTTTATGTGGCATTGTTTTGTCATACACTTTATACTTGTGGTATCCGTACAATATTTCATTTACATAAACCTATGATCTCACCAACATTTTTGTTGACCATTTTTAGCAATGTATTTTCAGGTAATTAAGGTATCGCATGTTGGCTTGCATATGGACATCATAGAGTCGCAGAGTCGACGCGTCTCACTTTATATTTTATGCACTTATCCATCGTTTGAATTGTATGAACTTGTTTTATGAAAACTTATTTCACCTTTTGGGACCTAGCTTTGAAACTCTGAATGTTTTTAAATAATCAAACGATGTATTTTCTAAACGACACTTTAGGTCGTTCAATATAACTGTAACTGTGGTGCTATGACCAGTCGTGCCCCTGAATGACTTATTCCGCTGCAAGTCACGAAATTTGGGGGTGTGACAGATTGGTACCAGAGCAAAGGTTATAGCGAACTAGGTTGTCCATTATATCCTAGACTATAGCTGCACCATCATAGCATCTCATCATTGTAGCATAAGTGCATATTCATTATATCACATGTAGTGATTGCGATTTCATACATATATCATTTCATCATAACCCGCATTGTGTAAATGTTTATTTACTTTTATTTCACATCTATTGTCTCAGTGATGTCTTCGGATTCACACCCTATTGTTATCTCATCAGACTCTGAGTCAGACGATACTTCCTCACTACCCTCCATCATACTAGAGTCGGTTACATCATCCCCGATACCCACTATCATTTTGTCATCAGTGGAGCCTACTCCACAGTCTTCACCTGTGATGTCAGAGGCCGAGACAGAACCCTTTGAGGAGGGGGAAGTCATGCCTACCCCACCACTGTCACCTGTGATCCGTCGTGGTCCTAGAGTTGTTCCAGTTATCCAGCCAGGAGAGTTTGTACCCTATGGTCGAGTTTACCTTACATATCTAGGTGGGCCGCGCATGAAGCGCACTGCTGCTAAGCGGGTTCATCGTCTCACTGTCAGGTCACCAGCTGCATTTGTATCCCTACCACCACCATCATCACTTACTTAATCTCATCCACTCCGTCGCCGCTTGACAGCGAGGAGGAATGTGGCATTCAGTACACCACCACCATTATCACCCTTACCATCCTTATCATCATTGTCTCCACCATTGCCATCCCTATCAGCACCACAGATGCCATCAGCACCAATTCATAGTAGAGATCCTACTCCTATGTCAGACCTACCGCTCAAGAAGCAGGCTCGTCTTGATATCTCATCACCAGATACTTCAGATGCTATAGAGACAGCACCACCCAGCAGATTCGAGGTTGGTGAGAGCTCGAGGGCTGCTGCTGACAGATTGCTTACTGCTGCTACATTTGACTCGCGACTAGATCAGCTTCAGGGAGAGATTGAGAGGGCATTGTCTCATCTAGACGAGACTCCAGTGAGCCGTATTGAGGCTATTGAGGAGGAGGTCGAGGGATTGATCCAGGGCAGGTTTGCCATCGATGTGTCACACCAGGGTTTAGAGGCTCGTCAGTTGGAGAGTTCAGAGCATATCACACAGCTGAGGCAGGAGATGCCTGAGTTGTTCGACAGGGCACAGATGTTCCAGGATGAGCATCATCGCCAGGCCGGTGAGTTATCTTCAGTTCAGGCTAGGTTGTCTGCATCAGAGACTAGGGAGACTGATCTCCAGCTTCGAGTTCAGCACCTAGAGGAGATCGTTGTTGCGATGTCTAGGGATCTTCAGAGGATTTTCCGCAGGCTAGATGGAGCACCCGGAGGAGGTGCCTAATGTTAGACTGTTATCATGTAGGTTGTACATTATTATCCTAGTCCCGGGGTGTGGGACATAGTTAGTACTTGTTGTCTTTTGCTTGTAGTACAAACAAATATATCAAGTGTGACTCTACTATGCAGGATTTTCGTTGTGCTATTTTATGATATCGGTCTGCGTAACCGAAATTTTCATGTATTATATTCATGTGCGTTGTGATTATATTTATGATGTTTCGTTGTGGTTTCATTGTATTTATACATGCTGTGGTTGTATTTATACGTGTTGTGGATGTATATACATGTTGTGATTGTATATATTGTGTATGATGATCGTTTTCTATTGTGGACTCTCATTGTTGTTATCTTTTGTAATTGTATAGAATTATGCCACCCAAAAGAGCCACTACTGCTATGACCTCAGCGGAAGTCAGAAAGCTTGTTGCCGACAGTACCGAGGCAGCATTGGTTACAGAAAGAGTTGCCGTAGCTGCAGCTGCTGCTGAAGCCGCTTCGCGGGCAGAAATCGCGGAAGCCGCAGGAACAAATACCAATGGTACAAATGGACGTAAGTGTACGTACAAAGATTTCAAGAGTGGTGATCCGGAAAAGTTCAAAGGCATTGAAGGAGCCACTGCCATGATCCGATGGTTTGAAAAGACAGAATCAGTATTCCTTTTATGCAACTGTCCGGAGGACAGCAAGGTTAAGTTTGCTACTAGTACACTCGTTGGGGAAGCTATGTCATGGTGGAATTCGTATGCAAAGCCCATGGGAATGGAGAATGCTCACAAGCTTACATGGGACGAATTCAAGAATTTGCTGACAAAGAAGTTTTGCCCACGAACAAAAGTGAAAAAGATGGAAATAGAGTTTTATGAGCTAATGACAGCGGGTAATGATATTGAGACATATATCAGGAGGTTTCAGGAATTGGCAGCATTATGTCCGACAATGGTTCCGGACACTGAGAAGCTATTAGAGAATTTCATTGGAGGATTACCTCACAACATCCGAGGAGATGTGATTTCTTTTGACCCACAAACATTGGATGAGGCAATCAGAATGTCTCAGAAACTCATGGATCAGATAGTGAAGAAAGGAACTGCTTCAGACAACAACAACAACACCAACAGTAACCGTAACTACAACAACCGTAACTCCAACAACAACTACCGAAACAACAACAACTATAACAGCAACCGAAACAATTCCAATAACAACAACAACAACAAAAGAAATCAGGATAACAACCAGAATAGCAATGTTACTCAACCACCACCCAAGAGACAGGAAACTGCAAAGGCCTATGTTGCAGGTCAAGCTGAGAAAAGAGGTTACAATGGTACTTTACCCAAGTGCAACAAATGTCAAACCCATCAAAATCCTGGAAATTGTCCGCATCCGTGTGGAAACTGTAAGAAGGTTGGTCATTCAACTATGGATTGCAAAGCCCCGATTGTGGTTGATAATCAGAAGCCCCCAGTAACATGTTTTGGATGTGGAGAAGTTAGGCACTTCAAGAATAAATGTCCAAAAGGAAAGAATCAGGGAAACAATAACCAAGGTGGAACAGCTAGAGGAAGAGCTTATGTCCTTGGAGGAGAAGATGTCAGGGAGGACCCGAGTGTCGTTACGGGTACGTTCCTCATTAATAATCGTTATGCATCCATACTATTTGATTCAGGAGCCGATAGAAGTTTTGTTTCTACTGCATTTGCACCATTACTCAACATTGAACCAACCGCATTAGAAACTCCATATCACATTGAACTAGCTAACGGTAGTTTAGTTGGCACTGACACGATCATTCGTGGTTGCACTCTCAATTTTCTCAATCACCCGTTCAATATAGATCTCATGCCAGTAGAACTTGGAAGTTTCGACATTGTCATCGGAATGGATTGGTTATCTCAACATCATGCCAGAATCATCTGTGATGAAAAAGTTGTTCATCTTCCTTATGATGGCAAAACATTGGTTGTTCGCGGAGAACGCAGTGGGACTAGACTCAGCATCATCTCGTGCATTAAGACAGAGAAATACATAAAGAAGGGTTGTTATGCATTCTTGGCTCATATCACAGAAAAGAAGTCGGAGGAGAAGCGACTTGAGGATGTGCCAACAGTTAAGGATTTTCCAGAAGTCTTTCCAGAAGACTTACCAGGACAGCCACCTACTCGCCAAGTCGAATTTCAGATTGACTTAGTGCCAGGAGCCGCACCAATTGCGCGAGCACCTTATCGACTTGCACCTTCAGAAATGCAAGAGTTGTCGAACCAATTGCAAGAACTCTTGGATAAAGGATTCATTAGGCCGAGTTCATCACCTTGGGGAGCACCAGCTTTGTTTGTAAAGAAGAAAGATGGATCTTTCAAAATGTGCATCGATTATCGAGAGCTAAACAAATTAACGGTGAAGAATCGTTATCTACTTCCCAGGATCGACGATTTGTTTGATCAGTTGCAAGGTTCCAGTTATTACTCCAAGATCGACTTGAGATCGGGTTACCATCAGCTTAAGGTTCGGGAGGGAGATATCCCGAAGACAGCATTCAGAACACGCTATGGCCATTATGAATTTCAGGTAATGCCGTTCGGACTAACCAACGCACCAGCTGTGTTCATGGATCTCATGAACAGGGTGTGCAAGCCATATCTAGATAAGTTTGTGATCGTATTCATTGATGATATCTTGATTTACTCAAGGAGTGAAGAAGAGCACCGAGAACACCTCAGAACAATCTTAGAATTGCTCAAGAAAGAGAAATTGTACGCCAAATTCTCAAAGTGTGATTTTTGGATCCGCAGAGTACAATTTCTTGGTCATGTCATTGATAGTCAAGGACTACAGGTTGATCCAGCAAAGATTGAGGTAGTTAAAGATTGGGCAACACCAAAAACTCCCACAGAAATTCGTCAATTCTTAGGACTTGCCGGATATTATAGAAGGTTCATTGAAGGTTTTTCCAAGATAGCTAATCCGTTGACCAAGTTGACACAAAAGAACCAAAAGTACGATTGGGGAGAAAAGCAAGAGACCGCTTTTCAGTTATTGAAACAGAAACTTTGCAGCACGCCAATTTTGTCATTGCCAGAAGGGATTGAAAACTTCGTGGTATATTGCGATGCTTCACACAAAGGACTTGGGGCAATGTTAATGCAAAACGAGAAGGTGATAGCTTATGCATCTCGTCAGCTTAAGAAGCATGAGAAGAACTCCACTACTCATGATTTAGAGTTGGGTGCCGTGGTTTTCGCACTCAAGATTTGGAGGCATTATCTTTACGAAACAAAGTGGGTAGTATTTACAGACCACAAAAGCTTATAGTACATTCTTGATCAGAAGGAAGTTAACATGAGGCAACGTCGTTGGTTGGAACTACTTAGTGATTATGACTGTGAAATCAAATATCACCCAAGAAAAGCCAATGTTGTGGTAGATGTACTCAGTCGGAAAGAGAGAATCAAGCCTTTGAGAGTCAGATTATTGGGAATGACTATTATTTCACCACTACCATCAAAGATCCTCGAGGCCCAAGTCGAGGCACTCAAGGAAGAAAACCTACCAAGTGAAACACTCAAAGGAATGCAAGATAATGCAAACGGTTTAGTAAGGAGATCAGATGGAACATTATGCTTCAAGGATAGAAGTTGGATACCTCTCTATGGTGGAATACGAGAGTTGATCATGCACGAATCACACAAGTCGAAGTACTCTATTCATCCAGGTTCTGATAAGATGTATCAGGATCTCAAGAAGCTTTATTGGTGGCCGAATATGAAAGCAGAGATAGCTACGTATGTCAGTAAATGCCTTACTTGTGCTAAAGTGAAAGCCGAGTACCAGAAGCCATCAGGATTGCTTCAGCAACCAGAGATTCCCCAGTGGAAATGGGAACGCATTACAATGGACTTTGTCACTAAACTTCCCAAAACATCAGGAGGTTACGATGCTATTTGGGTAATAGTTGATCGTCTCACCAAGTCAGCTCATTTCATTCCAATCAAAGAGACTTATACTATGGATCAGCTCGCCAGACTTTACGTCAAGGAAATTGTCTCAAGGCACGGTGCACCAATTTCCATCATTTTTGACAAATGATGAAGCGAAAAGTGTACCGCTTTTAGGGGGTCATTTAAGCCCTAAATCGTATTTATTTGATCAAATATTGCCCTAAATCGTTCCTTTTGTCATTTTAGGTACTTTGGAAAAGAAATCTAGAAAAGGAAGCATTTTGGACGTTTTTGGAGCATAAAAGTGAAGAAAACGACAAAGTCTCCAAAGCTGCTGGAAAAGTACACGTGACGGTGTCAAGGATTGCTCCTGACGGCGTCACGGCTTGGCAAAAGAGGTGGATATGACAAAATACACGTGACGCGCCATAGAGTTTTACAATGGAAATCTGACGGCGTCACCCTTTAAGGTGATCAAGGTCGTCACGGTTTAAGTTAAAGAGAGACGGCGTCAAGCACAATTTTGACGGCGTCAACCCTTGACGCGCCAGAGCGAATTTTGGAGGATTAAAGAGGGACGGCGTCAGGAAGACCATCCGGGAACCCTAGCCGTGGCGAGGTGACGGCGTCAAGCCATACAACGTGACGCCGTCAGACCCTAAACTCTATATATAGTTTTGCAATTTTTAGTCATTAGTGTGCAACTTTGTGAGGAGAAACCCTAAGACGAATTTTCTGCCATTTTTAAAGGTTTTATACCCTTGGATCTCCCATGTTTAATTGAAGATAAGTAATCATTTAATCATTCAATATGTCTATGTGTTGTTTGATTATATCTTGTTCTTGTCTTTTAATTAACATGCTAGGCTAGATTTATCTTGTGTTTGCTTAGATCTAATGAAACCTAACTATTGATTATTAGTTGTTGGTGTGTTATTAATTGTATTGGATGATTGTTTATCGATGTTAGGCTTAAGAAAACTGGCTAACCTCCTATACGGTAACTTGCTTGAACGTCTTAAGAAACATGAACCAATGCGTACTAAGGTTTTTATGGTTGTATTTAATGCATGAGCGAATTCTAGTGATCCCATGTTAGGAGCTTCTTAGCCGGCTCGACATAGGAGTGAAGTAGGAGCTTATAGAGTTGGGGAAGTACGTACGCCACCCTACGATTGGTATTAAGGAATACACCCGTCAACCACGCAATTAATACACACTAATCAACCGGTAAAAGATAGTTAGGGAGTAAGGAAATCTAAGTAAACACATTTCTCTCCATATAAGTTTCACAACCTTTTCATTTTCAGTTATTTTATTTTATTTGCAATTGTAGTTATTTGGGTTAGTTGACTAACAACTAATTCCGCCCACTCCTTCAAACCCGAGATTTTACTTGCTTTTATAAAAAAATATAAAAATACAAAAAGAATCTTCCCTCACCCTTAGACCTATTAGAGTAGTTTTTCAATCCTAACGACACTATTCCCCTAGAGAACGATCAATCCCCCGGTACTTGCCACTTCACTATACTACATCGGTCAGGTACACTGCCTGGTGGGGATTGCAAGCCTCTTGAGATCCCTCGAGAGGTCAAACCTGTTGTAAGGTCGCAAAACCAAGCATCAAGTTTTTGGCGCCGCTGCCGGGGAATAGTTATTGTTTAGGTTGAATTTTTATTTTATTAGGTCTACTCACTAGATTCCTTTCTAGTGAGATTTTTATTTTATTTTTCTAGGTTTTTCTTTAGTCTATCTTTTTTCTTCGTTTCTTTGTTCGTAACCATTAACATCCGACATCATGGAAGGTGGTAATATCCTCGATCCCAACAACCCACCACCACAACAACACCCACCTCCTAGAGACCCGTAACTTAGGAGACTACTCCCGTCCTAGCCACCATGGCTATCGAAACACCATTGAGCTCACTCAAGGAGCCAATGTCACACCCTTGCGATCCGACACCATCCGGTTGGTGCAAAGCGGATGCGCATTCCATGGACTTCGTTCCGAAGATCCTAATCAACATCTCAAGGACTTTCTCAAAATCGTTGATTCCATAGACCTTGATGTTGCCACTCGAGAGACGACCCGACTACGTCTCTTTCAATTCTCTTTGCGGGACCAAGCTAGTCAATGGCTAGAGCGCCTACCCGCAGGATCCATGACCTCTTGGGATGATCTCACCACTCGTTTCCTCGCTCAGTTTTTCCCACCAGGAAGAACTACCAAGCTAAGGAATGATATCTTGATGTTCCAACAACGTCAAGGTGAAACCCTCTACGAGGCATGGACTCGATTCAAGGACTTACTCCAAAAAGTCCCTCACCATGGCATAGAACTTTGGCTCCAAGTCCAAATCTTCTATGACCACATCAATCTCTCCACGAGGCAAACCATTGACCAATCGGCCGGTGGTAAGCTACGTGATCTAAGTGCGGAACAATCATGGGCTCTCTTGGAAGATCTTGCTCTTTATGACAACGAAAGTTGGAGTGATCCCCGTGATTTGAATAAAACGGTCAAGGCAATATCTTTGCCTTCGAACAATTCAAGCACTTCCGACCGTAGGATCATAGAACTTGAAGACCAAGTCAAGTTTCTTATGAAATCCTACGAGGCTCCTAAACCTTCAGGCCAAGTGAACAAAATCACTTCTTCGTGTAAATTATGTAGTGGTCCCCACGACACTCATGATTGCATGGAACTCCCCAAACAGGCTTTCAAAGAATTCGCATCCTCGCGAATCGATAAGGCGGGAGATAAGTGGCTCACCACTAATTATAGACCCGAGAATTCCGAAGATAGGTATGAGGCATGGAAGAGTAAGCCAAACTTTAGTTGGAACCAAACTCGAAGCGTATCATTCAATGACTTTCCCCCACTCACCTGGTCTGAACATTATCCTCATCAACATACGCATAAACAACAAAATCGCGAGGAATCACTGCAAAAATTCATTCTCTCTCAAGAAACACAGCTATCCAAACTTGAGAATCAATTCAGACAACAGCAAGTTGATATGAACAACAAGGTTGATAACCTGTTAAAGGTTATCAATGATCGCATTGCTGGCAGGTCAACTTATGAGTTGGCACGAGTTAATGAGATCAAATCTGTCACGGTGACTCACCAAACACCCCCTCCTGTAAAAATCAAGCACCCTAGTAAACTCTTCAAACACATATCACAAAACGGAAAAGAAACTAGAGATACTCATACACCTTCAAAACCACTTCACTTCGTAAACACCATTACAACAATACCTATTCCTAAACCCAACCTGGACCAAAAATCAACCGAGAATGTGGACAATGAAATAGAGGGTGAAGTTCCCGAAAAGAACCCCGAGGCGCCCGGCGACTATCTAGACTCACCAAAGAACTCTAGTACAAGAGAGGTGAGCGATAAGGAGGGCTCGGAAGAGAAATCCGAAATGCCTCATGGGCTCCCAGGACTGCTAGACCGCCCCCTGGTGGAGGAACTTGAGAGGGGCACAGCAAAGTTGCCAATGGGATTTGGAGAGAGAATACAGGATGGCGCTCCCAGGGTCTTTAAGATATCTTGCACCACTAGGAAAAAGTTTATAAAAGATGCCTACATAAACCCCAACTCTTCTATGAATGCAATATCCCTTTCTCTATATAACGAAGCCTTCACCAAACAGGTCAAATATGAAGGGTTTAATATCATCGGGGTAATAGAAAGGGTACCAATTGTGATAGAAAAGTTCCTCTTTCATATCGAGCTAACTGTATTTAATAACATGAACTCGATCATTAGCCCATCCTTAACTAGCCTTGTTCTAGGCAAACCATTCATAAAAGCAACGGGAGTGATACTCAATGAGGATGATAGTAGTGCATTATTTACCGATGGTGTCAGGAAAGTGATTTTTCGGGATGGCAGTAAAGAAGTGTATGAGTATCAACCATCAGCAATTTGCAACACATGGGGGCTACACGGTAGAAGGCCTGGCCGAATTAAGCGACGTGATCCGAATAATCTCAAAATACCTTGCATGATTGGTCACAA
Source organism: Artemisia tridentata subsp. tridentata (assembly GCA_021014915.2). Taxonomy (NCBI): domain Eukaryota; kingdom Viridiplantae; phylum Streptophyta; class Magnoliopsida; order Asterales; family Asteraceae; genus Artemisia; species Artemisia tridentata. Next base: position 159,402,750 of record CP139505.1, read on the forward strand.
GCATTTTTATAATGTTTACATTGACACATGTTTACCCAAAAATGTGATGTCCTTGTTTCATTATAACAACATTTGCAGATGGGGGATGATTCATAAAGGGAAGGATGACATCGGCATAGATGATGATGTACGGGTGTTTGTAGGAAATATGACATTCACTATGAGCTTCGTAATCGTCGATAATATCGAAAAGTACATCGATCCCAGGTTATCACAAGTTGTTTTTGGGGCACCTTTTTGCAAGGCCACAAGCTTGGTTGTGGACGAGCTCAATGGGATCATGACTTTCACCGATGGGATTAGGGAAATCTCATACCAAACGCCTTACAAGATGAGAGAATTCAAGGAGATTGATTATGGAGGGCTCGATGGGTTAAGTTCCCAACTCGTGTTATGTGATGATGATGTGAGAAGAGGATGTAAGGACACTTTTGACCTGTCGAGTGGATTCTTTAAGCAGGTTAAGGAGCTTAGTTCTAAATACCAAAACAATCCTTTTGATCTCGAGGACCCGAAATACCTTTACTATGAAAGTGATTCTGATAGAGAATCAAAGGAGAATGGCCTAGAAACCGTGACCAACGATGGAATCACGTAATGTACGTGACTTTGAGTCTAGCTACAAGACTCGTTAATAAAGAAAAGCGCTTCTTGGGAGGCAACCCAAGCTTTATTTGCTTTGTGTGTTTATTTATTTGTTTGTTTGATTTTATTTGCTTCTGTATGTATGTTTAATTTTTATTATTATTGATTCATGTTCAAAACCAAATTGTGAAAATGCTTTATCTTGTTTTTAACTTCGTCTTAACTACATATAAAGGTATTTTGCAAAAGATAAGTGTAAGGGAAATCCAAATCGGTTTATTAGAACAAATGAACATGAATCGTAACAATAATAAATTAACATACATATTAATAATTGTTTGAGTCAAATGCTTGTATCTAGTCATAATGATGTTTTGCAGGAATTCCAGGAAGTAAGGTATAGGTTTTTCCAGAAATTTTCCGGAAACTTAACATGAGAATTCTGTCAGATCATTTCTGACGGCGTCAGGCCTTACAACCTGACGGCGTCAGGTTTTAATTTTCTGAAATTTTTGAAAGTTTTGTTTTCATAAAAAGTTTTTATTAAATCTCTAACTTATAAACTCCAGGAATCTGCAAAATAATCATTCCACAAGCATTATATCCTTATATAGATTTATCCCGCCGATGTTATGCAGGTTTTCGTGTTTGTTTTCTCAGGTTTAACAGGTTATTTTGGACAAGGAGATGTATGTGGAATCTAGCTTTTGACGATGCATTAGTCTTGAAGCTTCAACATTACCTTGGAAGAAGATCTAACCATGTTACCTCTTTATCCACCAAACGAATCAGGGGAGTATTTGATTTCATTCTTTTACCATATTTACTTTTACATCTTGTTATTTGAACATTGGGGACAATGTTCATCTTAAGTGTAAGGGGGGGGGGGTAAAAGTACGATACTTCAGAGAATACAATTGCACTTGATTTTTGTTTGTTTAATGGTAGATGTGTAATAAAACTGAGAGAAATACCTGTTAAGGCAATTTTAGTGCCAAATTTAAAATTTTTTACAACATATAGGAGTGAAACTTTGATCTTAATGAGCGTCTCATGGATAGGAGTTATATGACTAGCACAAAAACCGTACCACTAAAAAAATTTTCCACCCCCAAATATGTGAGGTTCGCCCCTAGAATTGGTAGGAAAAGCATTTATGCTATGATATGTGTACCTGTAGCACTTAGATTCTAGAACTTGCGTTAGGACCATTCCAAGGCCACAAGTGAGACTACATTCGTGTAGTTAGATTTACTACATGATAAGAGGCATTAGGGTTAACCCATTGTTTTACACCTGTGATTTTGTTATAATTACATTGGCTACATTGGTCAAGTAATTCTCCCACACCCTTTGCGTTGTACTTATTTTTAGTACACGATACCCCTAGTACACCCCTCAGAGCCTATCTTTTCGTTTCGACCTTTAAGCATTTTACTTAAAGGAAGAATTTGTTACACCCCACTTAAATGTACACCCAAATCGCCTTAGCCTACCTTGTATGCACTCATTTTTAGTGCATTATTGTGACAACATTTGTTTAAACCCCAAGTTAATTATCTAAGTGATTACATGGTTGCTAAGTCGAGTCATATCCTTGTACATATTGTTTTGGGACGATTGGGACTCATGGGTAAAGTACTAGTGTAATGGAGTAATGGGGAAGAACAACATTGTTACCCCCATATGTGCTAAATATTTTAAAAGTACTCCAAGTGTTTCGATTATCTTAATTCGAGTCATTAGAATAGTTATTTGTGAAGTTATGTAAAAGTTCAAGTGTAAGGGGATGCAACGCCCCTATGATGTATTATTTTGGATGGTAGGGCAAGAGTGTATAAAAAATAAAAAAAAAATGGAAAAAATCAAGAAAAATACAAAAAAATGAGAAAAAGAAAAGTAGAAAAAAAAAACATACGGACTACCATCCCGCTTCATTTTATGTTTATTTTATGTTTTTGTTATTTTGTTTTTAGCTTAAGTCGAGTCTAGTCTTGGCTTAGCAACGCCATATTGTACATGTAATTAATCAAGATCTTTAACTCGCCACCAGTAAAATATCCCTTATCCAACAAATCCGTGTTTATCATATCCCTACACCTAACGTTATAACCCGTTTAAAAGCCCTCTTTGATAGTTTATCTTAGGTGCTTACGCCTAGTGGAGGAGGTTTTTGATCCTTTCCCAAGCCTATGGTAATCTATTTGCTATGACAGGTAGTGAGAGATATTATCCGTTTTCATTTGTGAGATATACTTTTATGACACCTGAGAGATGTGAGTATCTAAACACTACTTGTGAGGTGCTAGTTTGTAATCTCCGTGCTTATTATGATTAAAGTGGAACGACTATTTGTTGTAATTACTTTTATATTAGCATTAAATGACCCCTAACTTGTATTTTGATTAGAATAAAAGCGCATTTGCTTGAGGACAAGCAAATCTCAAGTGTAAGGGTATTTGATGAAGCGAAAAGTGTACCGCTTTTAGGGGGTCATTTAAGCCCTAAATCGTATTTATTTGATCAAATATTGCCCTAAATCGTTCTTTTTTGTCATTTTAGGTACTTTGGAGAAGAAATCTGGAAAAGGAAGCATTTTGGACGTTTTTGGAGCATAAAAGTGAAGAAAACGACAAAGTCTCCAAAGCTGCTGGAAAAGTACACGTGACGGCGTCAAGGATTGCTCCTGACGGCGTCACAGCTTGGCAAAAGAGGTGGATATGACAAAATACACGTGACGCGCCATAGAGTTTTACAATGGAAATCTGACGGCGTCACCCTTTAAGGTGATCAAGGTCGTCACGGTTTAAGTTAAAGAGAGACGGCGTCAAGCACAATTTTGACGGCGTCAACCCTTGACGCGCCAGAGCGAATTTTAGAGGATTAAAGAGGGACGGCGTCAGGAAGACCATCCGGGAACCCTAGCCGCGGCGAGGTGACGGCGTCAAGCCATACAACGTGACGCCGTCAGACCCTAAACTCTATATATAGTTTTGCAATTTTTAGTCATTAGTGTGCAACTTTGTGAGGAGAAACCCTAAGACGAATTTTTCTGCCATTTTTAAGGGTTTTATACCCTTGGATCTCCCATGTTTAATTGAAGATAAGTAATCATTTAATCATTCAATATGTCTATGTGTTGTTTGATTATATCTTGTTCTTGTCTTTTAATTAACATGCTAGGCTAGATTTATCTTGTGTTTGCTTAGATCTAATGAAACCTAACTATTGATTATTAGTTGTTGGTGTGTTATTAATTGTATTGGATGATTGTTTATCGATGTTAGGCTTAAGAAAACTGGCTAACCTCCTATACGGTAACTTGCTTGAACGTCTTAAGAAACATGAACCAATGCGTACTAAGGTTTTTATGGTTGTATTTAATGCATGAGCGAATTCTAGTGATCCCATGTTAGGAGCTTCTTAGCCGGCTCGACATAGGAGTGAAGTAGGAGCTTATAGAGTTGGGGAAGTACGTACGCCACCCCACGATTGGTATTAAGGAATACACCCGTCAACCACGCAATTAATACACACTAATCAACCGGTAAAAGATAGTTAGGGAGTAAGGAAATCTAAGTAAACACATTTCTCTCCATATAAGTTTCACAACCTTTTCATTTTCAGTTATTTTATTTTATTTGCAATTGTAGTTATTTGGGTTAGTTGACTAACAACTAATTCCGCCCACTCCTTCAAACCTGAGATTTTACTTGCTTTTATAAAAAAATATAAAAATACAAAAAGAATCTTCCCTCACCCTTAGACCTATTAGAGTAGTTTTTCAATCCTAACGACACTATTCCCCTAGAGAACGATCAATCCCCCGGTACTTGCCACTTCACTATACTACATCGGTCAGGTACACTGCCTGGTGGGGATTGCAAGCCTCTTGAGATCCCTTGAGAGGTCAAACCTGTTGTAAGGTCGCAAAACCACGCATCAACAGAGATAGTCGCTTTACTTCAAATTTTTGGGAATCATTGCAAGATTCATTTGGGTCTAAGTTAGACATGAGTACCGCCTATCATCCTCAGACTGATGGTCAGATCGAGAGAACGATTCAGACATTGGAAGACATGCTCAGAGCATGTGTCATTGAATTTGGAAATGGTTGGGCTAACCATTTGCCATTGATTGAGTTCTCTTACAATAACAGTTATCGTTCGAGCATAAAAGCCGCACCATCCGAGGCACTCTACGGTCGTAAGTGCATGTCCCCAGTTTGTTGGGCCGAAGTTGGTGATGTACAACTAACAGGTCCAGTGTTGGTCAGAGAAACAACAGAAAAGATAATTCAGATTCGAGAAAGACTCCAAACAGCCAGAAGCAGGCAGAAAAGTTACGCCAATGTTCGACGCAAACCATTAGAATTTCAAGTTGGAGACAAAGTCATGCTGAAGGTCTCGCCTTGGAAGGGCGTGATACGATTCGGGAAACGCGGTAAGTTGAACCCGAGATACATTGGGCCATTCAAGATTCTGGAAAGGATCGGTCCGGTAGCGTACAGACTGGAGCTTCCGTCAGAGCTCAGCAATGTGCATAACACGTTTCATGTCTCAAACCTCAAGAAATGTCTTTCAGACGAAACGCTCGAAATCCCATTGGAAGAAATTCAGATCGATGATAAGCTTAACTTTGTGGAAGAACCAGCAGAAATCATGGACCGAGAGGTCAAACAGTTGAAGCAAAGTCGAATTCCGATCGTCAAAGTTCGCTGGAATTCTCGCAAAGGTCCTGAGTTTACTTGGGAACGGGAAGACCAGATGCGACTCAAATACCCACATCTTTTCACCGAGACCACTCCAGAGACCAACATCAACTAAATTCAGGGACTGAATTCCTTTTAGGGTGGTCGACTGTCACAACTTGTAATTTCAGGTCATTTTCCAAACCTCGACAATTTACTATTCATGAGTTACTATTCATCAATCACTATTCACTGATCACTATTCATCATTTTTGAAGTCAGTTTGAGACTTTAAGAAGTCGTCAAAAATTTTACTATTCACATGACACTATTCATTCCCAGAGGGAAATCACTATTCATGGGCATCATTCATAATAGGTCGTGGTTAGAGACCGAGCTTTATTTCATCACATCCATCATTTTCATTGTTCTATATCAAATCAGGTGAGTTTTCATAGCCCCGTTTTAAATTGTTTTTGGATTTCTAAACTCTCGGGGGAGAATACATTGCACCATTTTTATATGCGGACCAAAGTATGCAAACTCATTACATTGCTTAAGTTACATCATTGCCCAGATTAAAGTCCCCTTTTATTATCATGAACCGTTAATTGTTAGCAAGCAAGAGTGAGTGAATAGATCTATTGAGGGTGACTCCTCCGTTCGGGTTGGTAGCGCCAACTTGTCAAACGAACGCATTTCATTTTTGTCATATTAGAGTGATTGGCAAACACTCAGTTGGGGCATTTCATTCAGTCTAGTTTCGGGGTCATGAGCTTAAGAGCTAATGTATCATTTTTATGTGGCATTGTTTTGTCATACACTTTATACTTGTGGTATCCGTACAATATTTCATTTACATAAACCTATGATCTCACCAACATTTTTGTTGACCATTTTTAGCAATGTATTTTCAGGTAATTAAGGTATCGCATGTTGGCTTGCATATGGACATCATGGAGTTGCAGAGTCGACGCGTCTCACTTTATATTTTATGCACTTATCCATCGTTTGAATTGTATGAACTTGTTTTATGAAAACTTGTTTCACCTTTTGGGACCTAGCTTTGAAACTCTGAATGTTTTTAAATAATCAAACGATGTATTTTCTAAATGACACTTTAGGTCGTTCAATATAACTGTAACTGTGGTGCTATGACTAGTCGTGCCCCTGAATGACTTATTTCGCTGCAAGTCACGAAATTTGGGGGTGTGACATCTATGAAACCAGGAGGTTGAGACACATATACCTCCTCATCAATAGTACCATACAAAAAGGCACTCTTCACATCCATTTGATAGACTAGAAAACCCATATAGGAAGCATAAGCAAGAAATAACCTTATTGCTTCAAGTCTAGCAACAGCAGCAAAAACCTCCTCATAATCAATCCCTTCTTCCTGTGTATAGCCTTGAGCAACCAGTCTTGCTTTGTTCTTTATCACAATGCCTCTCTCATCCTTCTTGTTCCTGAATACCCACTTAGTACCAATCACTCTCATCCCCTTTGGCAGATCAACCAGAACCCAAACCTTCTAAATTTTGAATTGAAGCAGTTCTTCTTGCATAGCCACAACCCAACTTGATTCTTCTAAAGCCTTTAGCACATTCTTGGGTTCTACCTGAGACAGAAAACATACAAACATACATTCATGCTCATCATTATGATGTTTCTCCTCATATACCACACTGAGAAAGCCATGATGATCTGGGTCTTGAATTTGCCTTCTGGTCTTGACTCCAGATTGTACATCTCCTATGACATTGGAAAGTGGATGATTCCTATGTACAATTGTATGGGGAGTAGAAGGAGCTGCATAGTTGATAGGCATATTTTGTAGACCATCTCCAAAGAAATCAAACTCATCAACTTGAGGAGCAGTATGAACTGGTGAATCAAGATGAGGTTGACTTGGTCCAGCAGCATCACTATTTTGCTCAGCAGTAGGAACTTGTGGCTGAGCAGTACTAACTCCATTTGTACTGCTCGTTGGATTTTCAGTTTCTTCACCATTCTGTCCACTGGTTTCAGCAACATCTTTCTCTTTGTCTACATCACTTGATGATAGAATATCATCATTCTTTGTAGAAGACTCATACACTGGACTTTCCTCCATGATTGGTATCAAAATGCAATCTTCATCTTCCTCCTCTGAACCTGCACCATGGTTAGTATTTGTACCTGTAACAGGCACATAATTCATGGAATCTGAAAGACTGTCAATATCAAAGATCCAATCTGGACCAACACCTGCAACACTTGGTTTATTCTCCAAAAATTCTATGTGCAGATTTTCTTCTACATGCTTGGTGCTTTTATTGTACACCCTAAAAGCCTTACTGTGCAGAGAATAACCAACAAAGAAACCTTCCTCAGATTTCCCATCAAACTTTCCTAGTTGGTCTTTGGTATTAAGGATAGTAACATGACAACCAAAAGGTCTCATGAAGCTTAAAGCAGGGGTTCTACCTCTAAGAAGCTCATAAGCAGTCTTATTGTGAGGTTGCACAACTAAAACCCTATTCAATACATAACAAGCAGTGCTAACTGCTTCAGCCCAAAATGAAACTGGTAGCTTAGAGTCAGCTAACATTGTCCTAGCAGCCTCTATAAGAGTCCTATTCTTTCTCTCAGCTACTCCATTTTGCTGTGGGGTTCTAGCTACACTAAACTCCCTCTTAATACCTTTTTCTCTACAAAAGTCATCCATCACCCTATTTTTAAATTCAGTCCCATTGTCACATCTGATTATTTTAACTTTCTTATCAACTAGGTTTTCTACTTCAACAATGAAGGTCTTAAGGATTTCACTTGTCTCATCCTTAGATTTCATAAAGAATACCCAAGAAAACCTACTGTAATCATCAGTAACAACAAGGCAGTATCTTTTAAAATTCAAGCTATTCACAGAAGTAGGACCAAATAAGTCCATATGCAACATATATAAAACTTGAGAAATAGAGTTCTGGGCCTTTGGCTTACATGAGGCTCTGTGTTGCTTACCTTTAAGGCAAGAAACACAGGTTTGGTCATTGAAAAAATTTTTATTTGGTAAACCTCTTACCAACCCATTTTTAGCAATTTTATTAATGGTTTTAAAATTAACATGACCAAGCCTTCTGTGCCACAACATTGATTCTTCCAATGTGGCTTTTGCAACAAGGCAAGTAAGACCTGCTTTAGGAACAAGGTTGTTCATCTCAATACTGTGTGTATTACCCTTTCTGGGGATTTTAAGCAATACTTGATTTTCATCAGGTAGCTTGAAATCAGGAGAAAGAATAAGGCAGTCAATATCAGTAAAAAGAACCTTATTCTTTTTATCACATATCTGTGACACACTAAAGAGGTTGTAATTTAACTCTGGTACAAAATACACATTATCAAAATCAAGATTACCAGTTTTTATGACACCTTTACAAGCAATCCGTCCACCAACACCACCACCAAAGACAACTGGTCCACCATCCATTGCTATGAAATTTGAAAGATAGGACATGTTGCCAGTCATGTGCCTAGAACATCCACTGTCTGAGTATCCTCTATCTTCTTCACCATTTGAAGGATGTTGCTGCACACAAAATAAAGGTGTTAGTTTCTTTTGGGGATCCAAACCATCACTGGTTTAGATCTGCCTTGTGCATCAAGATGAGAAAATTTGTTGGAGGTCATTGATGCACCATTGGGTTTGGTAGATTTTATAACCCAATGTGCTGAGGCCTTGACAGCATTGCCCCTTTTTCCCTTAACATTTAAGTGCCTAGCAGTAGGATTTGCTGGTCTAGCAGTTGGAACTGCTGACCTAGCAGTTGGAATTGCTTGTTTAAATTTAGGCACCCATTTCTGATTGGTCATTGTTGTTTTCTTATAAAAATGTCTTTTAACTGTTTGTGCATGATTTGAAAATTGTTTTGCACTTGAAACAGTTTGCTTGTTATTAAACAACTTATTTTGCCTAGCAGTTGAAACTGTTTTGATGCCAGTCTTTAACATAACAGCTTTGGGTGACATCTTATGATTTGCATCAGGGCTTGTCAATCTAGTTGGACTGTTTTGAGTTACCCTATCATCGTTATTCCTATTCACCCTTGTATTCCCAGAAACCTTCTTTTATTTGATTTCACACGTGGTGGATCACCACCGGCATCCCCGCCGTGTTGAAGAAACCAATTCCTGTTGAAGAAACACGTGCTGATGGTTCCAAGACCACAAAGCTTAAAATGAGTGGACTGTAAAAAAAAAAAGGCCGTCATGGTGGATCACCACCGGCATCCCCGCCGTGTGATTGGGGAGCTACACACGCCATCTGTAAAATTACAAGTACAATAACACACAATTTCGTGGACCAATTAATACTAATACACACATTCATATATATATACACATTTATTCATAACATAACATGCAATTTCATTCAAATAAAAGGAACACGTTTAAACATATAGTAACAATTTCATTCAAATTACAAATTAAGAACAATTGTCATCATCCGAATCATCGCTAGATAAAACTTCTTCAACAACAATCGTTTGAAGGAATCACCAATCACACGGCTCAGTGTTAAGAAACCAATTCCTGTTGAAGAAACACGTGCTGATGGAACTACTTAGTAATTTTTTTTATGTTTTTACTTAGGTTTATTTTCTAGGACGATATTCAAAGTTTTTTTTTACATAACATATTAGTCTCCTCATTGATCCTTTAGCCACAAATGAGATATTAGTCCAAAATGATACAAGCAATCACGTTCTCCCTTCTCCATTTGCATTGACTATTGTAAAGCGCATATGTTGTAGATAATTAAAATTCAAAATTAATGTAAATTCTGAACTCCTAGTCTTTTTTAATATGATCAAACTTTGAAATTTAAAAAATTTGTTGTCGTACACAAGCTTAACATGTCAGGCTTGAACCAACTTTCAAGACCTCACCCTAACACTTTCTATTTGGAATGTATATTGAATAATTCTGTAAAGCACTTGACACTCATTTGTTTAATATTTTAGCCCACACTTTCTTTTTTTATTATAGCTCCCACACTCATCTTTTCCTTTACAGTCTTGATAACATCGATCTAATATTCTATTTCTGGGAATGGGAGTGTCATTCCATTGAGATTAATATGATATTGTAAACGTAAAACAAAAAGCAGATGAGTCACCCGGCACATGGGCCTTTTGAGACAAAGTGTCTTCCCAATAGAGAGACCAGCCACCTACATTCAAAAATTTTCAAATGTCAAAACTATCACAAAAAAATTAAATAAATAAAAATAAAACTTTTATACATTCAAAATATTTTGAATTTTCAAAAATTTTCAAATGTAAAAGTTTCACCACAAGCAAAAGTTAAAAATCCATCTAAAAGTAGTAAAAGTAAAAGTTAAAATTTCAAAAGTTTTAAATTTCAAAATATTTAAAAAGTTTTCAAAATTCTGAAACTTTAAAAAATTTCAAATTCAAATGTTTTCCAAATTTTAAGTTTTTAAACATAAAAAGGAAAAAAAAAAAAAAAAAAAAAAACTCTAAAAAAAATTACCACCAAATTATAAAAAAAAGACTTACCCATCCCTTTTTTTTTTTTTTTTTTTTTTTTGAACTGACATAACAAATTACCACCAAATAAATCTAAACGAGCTGGGAACCCCGCGCGTTGCAGCGGAGCGCTTTGCTGGTTTTTTTTTTTTTTTTTTTTTTTAATGTTGTTTTCGCCGTTGTTGGTAACAAATGCAGTGTCCGTAATTCAAAAGGTGATGCGAAATGGATTTTTTGAAAAAGGACTCTTTTTGCAAAGACCCGCGTACTTCAGGGGTATTTTTTGCCAATTTTCAAACAGATTTTTTGTAAAAGGACTACTTTTGCAAATAGTTGCCAACTTCAGGGGTATTTTTTGCCAATTTTGAAAATATTTTTTGGAAAAGGACTAATTTTGCAAAGAGTTGTCGACTTCAGGGGTATTTTTTGAGAATTTTTGAAACTAAAAAAAAATTTTAAAAATAAATAAATAAATAAAAAATGAAAAAAATTACTGTAGTAGTACTGTAGCAGCACTGTAGCAGTACTGTAGCAAAGTTTCCCATCTTTTAATATATTGATAATTACAACAAATTCACACAACAAAGTTATAACAAACTTTACATATATTTATAACAACAAACTTTATACGCATAAACTTTATAAAAAAAAGATATTACAAAATAAGCTTCAGAACATATTCCAATGACAACGAAGATGGATTCCAAATTTATGAAAAAAAGTTGGACAAACTTACTATCAAACTTGATTACCAATTTGAAAATGAAATCATATTTTCCGGTGAAGGCAGCAAAGTCGGTTGGCGGCGGCATATATTCTGGCTTAACGGCGGCGGAAGTGGTGGATTCCAAGGACAACAGATCTACAAGAAAAAATGTCAAAATTCAAATCTGAAATAAACTATAAAAAAAAAGTTACAAAGATGGATTCAAGAAACGCAAGCATATAAACCTATAAAAAAAAAGTTCAATACTGGAAATAAAAATAGATCTAAAAATACCATAAACTTTAACAACAATTCACATAATAAATTTTAACAACCACCATATCAAATATTAACAACTTTAAAAATAAAACATACTATTTCAGGCGATAGCAACAAATTCCGGCGCGGCAAAAGTTTTTCCGGCGCGGCAAAAGTTTTTCCGGGCGGATAATCTACGGCCAAAAAAAACATTTCCGGTGGCAGTAACCTTTTCCGGCTAATCTATAAATAAAATCAATAAAAACTATAAAAGTACCTCAAATTTTTTCCAGTGGCGGTAACCCTATCCATGTCTTGTAACTCTGCTTCAAGAAACCGACGGCCACGCATGAACTTTTCATTTTGGTATGAATCGCTCTTTCCTAAAATGGTGTTCAACAATACAAAAAAACGTTAATTAACATTTGACCAATTACAAATATAATAGTTTGTTAAATAGGTAAGAAAAATACCATTTTAACAAATATTAACTAAAAAAAAAGCATACAAGCGGCGGTAGAAAGCTTTTCCGGTGACAGCGGCTACTTTTTCGGTGACAACGGCTACTTTTTTCGGCGAATCGGCAGTGGTATAACACCCCGTAAATTTTCAGGCAATTATTTTAATATTGTAGTAGGCTATCTCACTTTCACACAGACTGACACCACGCGCAAACCAGAAACAGACAAAAGTCATGAAATATTAGAAAAATAATTAAGGACTCGGAGAGTATTCCTAATAATATTTAACGATTCTAAAAATAAAGTCTCTCATAATTATGACGGTTTAGGACGGATCCAAATTTAGGACAGCTCGACGAAACCCGGGTATTTACTCACTACACTTTAACAAATTAATATACTCAAACTTTAAAAATTATACTCACTATTTAAAAATAAACCCACACTCTTAAATAAAATACACTCTCCCACTCACACCAACTCCAAAACAATAATAAAAAGCTGTGAACCCTATCCCTCCATTTCTCCTCTTGTCGCCACCTACTTCTTTTCCCCAAAACTTTCCAGTCGAGACATCACCATCATCCACCACAACCTATGCCATCTCCTTTGACCTAGAAAAGACCATCCCCTTCACAGGTATAGATATCCACACGTGATCAATAGGACAAAATCACCGAGATCGAGATAACACGCAAAAGGAAAATTTATTTCTCCCAAATCCTAACGAGCTATGGAGTTAATCTCCAATATACTCTTTAAAAACTCACCTCCAAAGGGATTCGGATCACAATTAAATTCATCTCAATCCACAGGGAAATACGAGAGGGACGAATTGTGATTAGATTTGGAGGATAGAGATTTGGTCTCGGATTAGAAGATTCATCCAAGTATTCATTCACCAAGGAAGTCCTTGTAAGGTTTAGTCTTGAACTTAGTAATGTTTATGATTTTTTTTTAGTTATAGGTAAGAAATTTGGATCGTATTGATGAGTATGAATTTTTTTGGATATTATGATGTTTAGACCAGATTAATGCCTAGGTAAACTTTTTTTTCGAAGAAAGACTTTAAGTTGTGATCGTTGGTATTGTCGAATAGGCACTAGCAAACATAATGTTTTGATGAGAAACTAGGTCTTGAGTTGTAGTTAGGTCGAATTAGGAACCCCAGGAATTGTGGGTTCAAGCTTAGAAGATACTATGGCAAGAATAGAAAGGCTTTAGTGTTAAGTTGATATAAGCTCAAATTCAACCCACGTTTAGGGCCCGTGAGCACACTTAGTCGACCCACCAGGAAGACCATGAAACTCAGCTATCAAGCTCAACTAGAACCTCAATATTTCTAGTAGCAGTTCGACCCCAATTAACAACCTATTAACAATATTAGACCCGCTCCTTGACTTAAATAGGCTGTAGCACAACAAAGTTTTACACTAATAAAAACTGTTGGCATAGCTATATATAACAGACGTGAAATAAAACTCGTATAGCCGAATGTACAAATAAATTCTCACTTTGAACTTACATATAAAACTTGAACTTGGCTAATATATTGACTAATATATAGTAAAACTTGACTATATTAAAATGTCATTTTAAGACTTGTCAAAATGTAAAACTTAAAATTGTCTAATATATTAAGACTTGTCGAGACATAAAACTTGACTGATATAATAAGACTTGTCACAATATAAAACCTGTCGTCAACTCTAAATAGCCGAAAACACTTATACTTGTAAACTAAATGAACGTCACATATATTAAGTCATACTTTTAGAATCAACATAGACGTACTAAAATATTGAATTTAAATGTGAAAGAACTAGAAATTTAATACTTGAACTAAGACATGATTATTTAATCTAGGTGGCGTGTTGGTGTCGTGCACAGCGTTCACTGTTCAGACTATTGGAGGTGAGTATTCACAGACCCTTTTTACCGCTTTACTTATTTGGGGTGGAATGCATGACTTAAATTCTTATTTGAACTTATGACTTTTATTTTATCTGAACTCTTTGAAATTGACTTTGAACCTTAAGACATTACTTTGAGATCATGACTTGTTTTGAACTTTATGTGCCGTACATACTAAATGCAAAGTCTCCCATGTTCGGAGCAGTCTTGATAATAATTCTCGCCATGTCGACGAGTGACAAATAATTCTCGCCTAGGTGGTTGAGTGACAAAGTCTCCCATGTTCGGAGCAGTCTTGATAATAATTCTCGCCATGTCGACGAGTGACAAATAATTCTCGCCTAGGTGGTGGAGTGACAAAGTCTCCCATGTTCGGAGCAGTGCAAAGTCTCCCTTGTTCGGAGCAGTCATTATTTATTATGTACATGGCATTTTTATTGTGAACTTGATAAACATGTGTGTTTGATTATAAGACGTACAAATTTTTATATAATGGTTGTGTAACCATAGGTTACAAGTCTTGTATGGGCAGGACTTGTAACTGAATGGTTGACACTGTCTCTATTATTTGGACCTTTTTCTTAAAAACCTTGGACTTCTTTTGAACAAAACCTGTATACTCACCAACTATTTTTATAGTTGACCCGTTTTTCTCATGCATTTCAGGTGATCGTCAGTAAGTGTATTTTATGAAGACATTAGCACTAAGGAGTCTTCATTTGTCATGTTTAGTTGGATGAAATAAAAATGTTATCTTTTGGAAACAAACCTTTATGTTTCAAATGCCGTTGTTGGCTAAAACGATGTTGTATTAATGTATTGTTTCTTTAAATTTAAATTATGGTATTGTTCTATATCACTCTGCGCTGTATATCGATTTCGTAGCACCCCAGGACCCGAACGCTTCCGCTATGCCGATACATTTTTGGGGGTGTTACAAGTGGCGGCGGTGGTATGTGGCGTCAAGCGGCGGACTAACAAAAAAATATAAAAAACTTATAGATCCACAACAAAAATCTATAGATCTATAAATAAAATATATAGATATACAAAAAAAAATAAAAAAATAAAAAAATAAAAAAAAAAATCAAAACTCATACATCTATTAAAAATACCTCAAAACTTTAAAATGTTTTTGGTGGCCGTGGGTCTTGTAGCTTCTCCTCGGTGGTGTGTTCTCTTGGAGTCCAGTGGAAGTGGCGATAGGTGGTGGTGGCGTCGGGCGGCAGTGTGTGGTTAAAGAGAGAGGGGTTTGGTTTAGAGAGAGGAGATATGAAAGAAGATATATGTGTTTTTTAGGTTTGTATTTGTGTTGGGTTTTAGTTTATATATGACCGATTAAGTTTTGAAGGGCAAAATGGGTATTAAGGGAAAATTCAGTTTTCACTTTTAGGCTCGGAGCATTGTAATTGGTGGTTGAATGTCAAACTTGGTTTAGAGTGAGGTTTGGTTTTAGGTTGTGTCTATTGTATGGAGAAGGGCAAAATGGGGATTACACAAAGTTAAGTTTGGAGTGAGGTTTGGTTTTTGGTTGGGGATATGCATGCTTTATAATTAGTTAAGATATATATATAGTGTAGGGTTATTTTCAGAACCAAAAAAAGGTACAGAACTGCGAGAACTGGCAAGGACCAATCAGATTTTAGATAAATAATTATCATTTAATTATTATTATCCTATTTTCTTAGGGGCATTTTCGGTAGTTTATAATATGCACTTTTAATTAAAATCTGTATATTCTCCTTTATTTTTGGAAGTGGTTACATGTTACAAGATCAAATCATATCTCCAGAATCAAACCCTAAAACGTTTCTTATCTTCACCTTAAACTAACCACGATCATTACCAGTTCCTTATCAACATCATCATTGAAAAAAATAAAAAACCACAAATGGATTCCACACGTGAAAAAACTGCGCAAGATCATCCCAGTGTGCCAGATGAAATCAACGAAACACATACAGAAACACCTTCGCATGATGTTATTCAACCTGAAAACATTGATGCCATTGTTAACTCTGATGATGATTTTCATTCTGGTAATTATCAGTCTTATAGTTTATTTAATTCCTATATCATATAGTTTATGTGTATTTCACGTCAACATATACATGTGTTTTCAGAACACCTTCGCATGATGTTATTAAACCTGAATACATTGATGCCATTGTTAACATATACATGTGTTTTCACAAACGTTATATGTTTATGGTTTATGTTTTTATCAATTTTATGTGACATCCAATATTCATTCAATATTTTGTTAATGAGTTTGAAATAAACATCTTGTTTATAATAGACAATTTTAGTTGTGCGCATCAAATGTGCGTGTGTATTTTCAAAATTTGCATCAAATGTGCGTGTGTATTTTCAAAATTTGCATGTGTATTGCATATCATATATTTTCAAAATTTGCATGTGTATTGCATATCAAAATTTGCGTGTGTATTTTCAAAATTTGCATGTGTATTGCATATCTAAAAAAATTATGATGAACAAGATTAGCAACCAAATACCCTATTTCAAAACACATGTATTATCAAAACACATGTATTATCCGTCAAATGTATATTTTTAACAACCCGTCAAAAACCCTATCTCAAAACACATGTATTATCCAAACTTAGGTAAAAATTATTCATATGACTCACTTCATATCAACTGAATCAAAACACATGTATTATCCAAACTTAGGTACCAATTTTTCATATGACTCACTTCATATCAACTGAATCAAAACACATGTATTATCCAAACTTAGGTACCGATTTTTCATATGACTCACTTCATATCAAAACACATGTATTATCTCAAAACACATGTATTTTACAAATAAACATTCTAATGCCACTTCATATCAGCTAAATCATATAAATTTTTGATAACTCAGCTATATAAATGGTTAAAAAAAATATCAAAAACAAAAGACACACATCAAAACATCTCACACTCAAAACTCATCACATATATCAAAAAAAATAATTAAAAAAAAATCATATCAATAATCAAACTTACCAACACACATGCTTTTTACCTAATCAGCTATAGCAACAAACAATTAAGAAACTCAAAAAAAAAAAAAAAAAAAAAAATGGGAACAAATGAAACATCATACTCATCAACACACATGCATTTTTTTTAAAAACAAAACACATATCAATTAAAATCATGAATGCACAATAAATAATCATTCGACTACCATGACAATGTGTATAATTAGAAAAGATAGATGAATACCTTCCATTATTCACCCAAGAAAACCGCCGATTAGCCTTTATTGGAAGCTAATTTTTCCGATTGCACTAACCCTAGTTTTCAGGGATTTTATAAACCGGTGATGATATGCACTGTGTTTTTAAAATTAAGAGTTATTTTAGGAGGTGATATGATTGAATCAAGTGGGGGTGAGTTAATGATAACTTCTCCTGTTAAATCGCTTATTATTAGGAACTAAATCAGTTACATTTCAAAGATAAATGTATATTACCTATTTTGTCCCTAAATTTTAAAAATATGCAGGGAAAAAGTTCATTTTATTTACAAATATGCCATGTGCATTCTCAACCATTGATCAAATAATCTAATGGGTGAGATCGGTTCTCGCAGTTCTGTACCTTTTTTTGGTTCTGAATATAACCTCACCCTATATATATATATATATATATATATATATATATATATATATATAATATATATATATATATATATTGGATCCGGTTCCATTGAGAAGGTTTTTATTTTGAGAAGATTGAGAAATCTTCGTTTGAACAAACTGATTCATGTTTTTTATTTGATTCACAAGTAAAACATCATTTTATGGTGAATCGAATCTATAAATTACAAATTTGATTCACAAATCATTGTTAAAATCGAGTTATGATGATGATTCATTAAATTTGTACAGATGATTCAGTATTCTACATATATCGCAAAATCAAGAGATTTTTAACATTGATTCAAAAATTTTTTTACACATTTTGAATTTTAATCACATTAAAATGAGTTTTACGCTTGAAAAACATGAATCAAAGTTAAAAATCTATCGTTTTTGAAAACCTTCTCAATCTTCTCAAAATAAAAACCTTCTCAATCGATCCAGATTCTATACATATATATATATATATATATATATATAGAGTCCGGTTCTAGAGAAAAGTATAATTAGATAGAAAAGTGGGAAAAAAAGTTATAGGGTAGATTTTGAAAATATTTAAAAGTTCAGGGTAAAAAAGAAAAAAAAAAAGAAGAAAAAAAAAACGGGAATCCTTATTTACTCCGGATACAATCGATCACACACACTCCATCAGTTACCTCCCACTCACCATCTCCATCGCCACCATCATCACCGGGAATCACCACCATCGAATCGACACCGTCATTAAAACTATTGAACGCTAGCAACCTCCATCAAATTACCGACATCAATTACCGGCCACCTCTATTTACTCTCAAGAATGGTCTATCGCCTGTGAAACCGCCGGAAGTACATATAATAGTAAGTGCACAAATTTTGTTGATTGATTAATTATTTTAATATTTAATATATATTAACTCAAACAACAGTAAGTCCACGATTAAAGGAAAAAAACATTGAAACCGAAGAGGAAAATTCGGATGAAAATAAGCATATGTTCGTTAAATTAGAGCATCCGTTGTTTAATTTAATTTAGCGCATTAGTTGTTAAATTCGGATGAAAGTAAGAATTTGTTTATTAGAATAAATATCATCTTTTTGTTTAATTTAGGGCATCAGTGGTAGAATATGTATGTAGATGTAGAATAGTGTATCAAAGTATGTGTTAGAGCATCTATTAGTACAATTAGGACATTTGTATTATGTGATTGGTGCATCTATATTATGTGTTACAGCAACTGTATGTGTTTGGTGCATCTATATTATGTGTTTGGTGCATCTATATGTAGTATGTGCATGTTATATGTTGGACTTGGCGAGATTCTCGAATAAAACACCTCTAAATAACCAGATAATCAGTATTAGTTTTTGTTGCAGTACTACCAAAAATAATTATGCAGAATTGATTAAAAAGACTAGAATTCTAGATTAAAAAACTAAAGATCATCTAGTTTATTGCTATCGCTACTTTCTCTGCAAGACAAAGGCACAAACCTAATAATATGAGATGCAATTTGGAGTTAATAATTCCAAATGGACTCTTATTATGAAATATTATGGTTGACTGTTCTGTAGTCTCTGTATCATCTACAATATCGCCTTTGTTGCTGCTAAAGGATACAAATAATAGCAAAATAAAAGTTGTGAGGGGTCTGATATAGCAACAAAATTAGTGTCTTTTTCCTTGGTAATATAATCAGGCACATTACATGTAAATGTGGATCATTCTCATATTTTCAGTTATATAAAACTATGGTGGGCGCTGATGGGTGGCGCATACATTATGAGAAGAGCACCAGAACATGCTCCATATACGACAGTAAGAATTTTCTTGAACGTGTTAATTGACCATTATATGACTAGTTAAGGCATCTGTTTTATTAATTAGTTAAGGCATCTGTTAGCATAATTAGAGCATCAATGTATTGTTGCATCATCTTTAATTGGTGCATCTATTTACTTTAATTGGTGCATCTATTTAGTTTAATTGGTGCATCTGATTAGTTTAATTAGTGCATCTGTTTAGTTTAATATTAGTACGGAAAATATTAATGAAAATATTTTGGTTTTATCTTAAATACCAAGTTAGATGATCCAACCAGTAAAGTTGAGTCTTAACTTAAGAAAATTAATTGATTTCGGGTCGTTTCAGGACTACAACAATGAGCTAGCTCAATTGCGAGCTGGAAAAAGAAGCAACCCTATAAGCATTCTGCTACAGTGAGGTATTCCTCATTAGTAGCATAGGATTACTGCATTAAATTTGACAGATATACATTACTGTGTTCAAGGGGATGTGGTTCTTGAATGCATTCATTTGGATGATGATGATGTAAAGGAGGAGATGTTATTCAGATTAGTGTTCCATACATCATTTATTCGTGGTATTGTACTGACGTTGGGTCGTGATGAAGTTGATCTTAAGTGGGATGCTGGAGATCAAATGCCAAAGGACTTCAAGGCAGAGGTTGGCCTTTGGCCTTTGACTTTTGAAATGTAAATGCGTTTATTGCTATTAGATTTTTTATGCATATTCCTCTTTTTATCAGGTACTTTTTGGGGAAGCTGATCCTATGCCATCTATTATCACTACAGACAGACTATCGGCTGATGGAAGTGAAACAACGGGAAGCGGTTCACCTGATGAGTTTTTTGAAGTAGAAGACATATTTAGTGATGAGGTTGAATCCACACATGCATTTCAAGATGATATGTCAGAATTTGGAATCATATTCATCACATGACCGCCCATCATTTGAGTCTGACCCAAGTCTCCAGTTGGTGGAAGACATTGATATGAAGACTACAATAGTCAAAGATGTTAATTCATTTTCTTTTTTTGCAGGACTACATTGTGCCCTTCTTGCCGGTATGTTTTACTTTCAACAATGTCACCTCAAAAGTCTTAAAAAACCTATGACTTTAATCCAATGAAAAGGACAAAAGAAAATAACCCTAGTGAAAAGATGGAGTGTACAAAGACTGAAAAGATCATGTGTACAGGACATTATCTTTCTTTTTATTGCATTCAACTTTTAATACAACAAAATCATGTAGGTGTTCCTCAAGAAGTAATAAAGAGAGCAGCATCTGTATTGGATGCTACCACTAAAGGCATTCCAATGGACCAAGTTTGTTCGATGTGAGATTGCAACTCTAATTTAATTATTTGCTTATACTGAGATCCTAAACTACATTGATTGAAATATAATTAGAAAAATCATAATATATTTAACGTAATCTGTGTGTATCATTGGTGTATATGATATGTATAATTAGTGCGTAATTGAATAAGTAGAATAGGTACATTGATTGAAGCATTATATTATAGAATATAAGGGCATCTGTTTAGTTTAATTGGTGCATCTGTTTAGTTAAATTGGTGCATCTAATTTGTTTAATTGGTGCATCTGTTTAGTTTGATTGGTAAATGTACGATGGTTTTGAATAACTCATATATTGCAAGCATATCTCATTTGATTTCGTCGGTCCTTTTCCCGGTAATTTTTTGCTATTTTTGCTTCAAATGCAGAGATCTTCAAAGTTGCCTGGAACTGTCAACTGGGGTCCAGCAACCGTCGTTGGAGTATTTGCTGGCATGTTGTAAGTATGCGTGTGCAAATTACAACACATAATATTCTCTTAAATTGCATGTATATTGTTGTTGTTGTTGTTGTACATGTATATTAAAGATATTGTTAGAACTTAGAGCCTCTAGCAGTCTGATATCAGTTGGATTGAGTCTTAAAAGAGTTCGGACAAGCGAAAGTTCTAAAAGTGTTTTGGACTTTGCATTTTATAAAATGAATTGCTTAACATAAGCAACTTGACTTCGTTGTATAATACTAACGAGTGACATTATTAAAACGTCCCTCTTAGTATTCATTTTTAAATTAGGTATTATTAAATCATTGAATGTTCAAGGTATATATGACTACTTAACATTCCTGCCAATGATCTCAGAATAAGGATGCAGAAGTAACTTTGAAATTAGGAAGCACATCCGACAAAAGAGAACAATATCGATTAATGAGAGATGCAATGGAGAAAAGGTTCATTAGAATTACCCACGGTTCAATAGTAGGTGGTGTTAGGCTTGAAATATTTTCCGGTGCATTTTATGGGTTGCAAAGTCTTCTTGCTGAGAAGAGAGGAGTTCATGATGTCTATAATGTTGTTGCAGCTGGTTCTGCTACTGCTGCTACATTTGGTCTAATCAGTAAGAAGGTTTAATAAACACACGTATATGTTTTGTAACCTTTTATATCTTGTTAAAGTTATATATAAAGCAGAAATCAATAAACTAATATTTTTCTGTGACGTTTTTCAGTGCCTGGATCACTTGCGTGGCGTGGAAGGAACGTCATGTTGGGCTCTGTTTTAGGTGCAACGGTCTTTAGTGCATCCATTTGAGGTCGTTAATGCATCCGTTTGAGGCACTCTAGTGCATCCATTGAGGCACTTTAGTGCATCCGTTTGACATTTGTATCATAATATCCGCTTGTTCAACCAGGGGAAATCCCCCTCGCTGATTTAGTTGAAGAAGAGACTTAAATCAGTGGAACAAACGTGCTCACAGATGGCGTCATAGGAGAGATCCGAGGGCAAGGTAAATTTGAAATTGTTGGGCTACGAAAGCAATAAAAACTTCGCTCATAAACAACACTTTAATTCTCACTACTCATATCATCTGCAGGTTATCTACTAATGTCATTCAAGGTACGTGTTATTTTTTATTTGTTTTATTATCATAATATTGTTAATGGGGTGTTTGGGATTCAGTTTATAAAAAGCTGGTTTACCGTTTGGTTGTTAATAGAATGTGTAATGCTTATGTCTTTATTTTAGTTGAAATGTTTTATGTTAAAGTGATTAATCTATAGTTGCAGTTTTGGATGACTTAGATAAGGGGATGTTTAAGATTGGGTTTATAAAAATATAATTTATGATTATTTGGATCTAGAAAAGTGCTCATTATAGATAAGCAATTTTAAAACATTTTATTCTAGCTGATAAAAATGTGCAACATGGGTGAATTTATGTTACTAAGGGGATGTTTGGGATTGTGTTCTAATGTAGATAAACAAATCTGATGTAGAGAAGTGTTTATTATTAGTTTAATATCTGTAAAAGAAAAACTGATTTAGCGTTTATGGATTCCAAGTTTGGGTAAATTTATGTTACTAAGGGTGTGTTTGGGACTGTGTTTATCTGTTTATTAGTTTTCCTGAAAAGAAGCGTTTAACAATTTTGTTTGGATGTAGAAAATTGCGCGATGCTTATTTGATTTTTTTGTGTTTGTGATTGTAGGTTTATAGAAAGTATCATAAAAAATGAATCCTGACAAATTCACCCACAAGACAAAATGAGGCACTCGCTGCGAGTCAGGAACTTGCAATGGAGGCTGGACACGCACAGATCACAGTTCTCCATGTCGCTGCAGTTTTGATCTCTGACCCTAACGACATATTCAGACAAGCAGTAAGCAATGCAGGTGGTGTCGAGGCTGGGAATTCAGCCGAAAAGGTCTTCAATCAAGCCTTAAAGAAACTCCCTTCCCAGTCCCCTACTCCTGATCAGAAGAGACTTAAATCAGTGGAACAAACGTGCTCACATATGGCGTCTTAGGAGAGATCCGAGGGCAAGGTAAATTTGAAATTGCTAGTGAAGCACTACAATCAAATTAGCTCGTGAATCTGCTAGTGAAGCATGTAATCAAACTAGCTCGTGAATCATCAAAAAAGATACACCAATCTGCAGAAAAGTAAATTCAGGCAAAACGTGGCTCGGGTTCAGTCGTCTTTTGAATATGAAATATGTATAGTGTTTTTGACTAATGTATTAATATTATTAATATTATTTCGTTCGTTACTAGACCCCATATTGAAAACAATATATATATATTTTTTATCCAATATGTGTTTATTGGCATTAAGCGTGTCTGAGGGTTAAACTAGTAGTATTGCATTTCATATATAGCATTTAGCTCAAATTTACAAAACTGGCCCTGAAACATAAAAGAAGTGACAAACAAGCCCCTTGACTTGGAGGAAAAAAAAGAGGTGGGAAGGGAGGGGTGATTTGCACTATTTTTCTACTTTTCCACCAAAATGTATTTTTTCCAAGAACCAATATCTATATATATATATATATATATAGCTTGGCTATATATATATATATATATATATATATATATATATATATATATATATATATATACACATATACATATCTACATATTATATATAACAGGATGCGTATGACGTCATCAAATGCAAGATTGATGAATAAGCGCTGGATTGATGAGTAATCATGCTCTTATTCCACCTAAGCATGCCACCTAAGCAATATTTGACCGAATAAAATTCGTATGTTGACTTTTAATTCTGAAATTTTAAAAAAGTCTCTAAAGATTCGAACTTGGGTTGTTTACATGTCTTAAGTATATATCAATGTTACCATTAGACCAAATTATTTTTTGTGTTATAGCTACCAAAAAAAAAACTATAATCTTCTTTTTTGATGGCCATGTGGAATATTTGGAAAGATATATATATTTTCTAAACATGTATCCCGTTTTATTTTTCAAAATATGCTTAATTTGTAGAAGATATGATTTTAAAGATAAGTTTACAATGTATTTTGTATAAATATTTTATTCCTATATTTAAGATCATATACCTACTTTTACACTATATGTGGATGAAAATATAAAGTTTCTTCTCAAGCCAATCCCATGAGAATAATACGTATACTCCTTCTGTCCTTCAGAAGGTTTGTTTTTTATATATAATTTAACCAATGTGTTGTTATAATTTTATTGTTATTATATAATTAATATAATGTTTACATGGACAATCATATATATAGCAAACACGTATTTGTTTGGTTGCTATATTGTTGCTGATGTTTTTGTTGAAGCAATCCAATGCAAGAGGGTCTCATAAGAATTCATAAGGTAACCACTGTGTTGTTAATCAATGTGTTGTTGTGATTTTATTGTTGTTGTTGTATAATTAATCTAATGTTTTCATGGACAATCATATATGTTTTATATTGTTGTTGTTGTACTTAAGCTAATGTTTACATGGACAATCATATGTATAACACACATCTATTTGTTTGGTTGTTATATTCTTATTGATGTTGTTCTTTAAGCAATCCAATGGAAGCAGGTCTCATAAGAATAGTACGGGTACTCCTTTAAAAGGTAATCATTGTTGTATAATCAATCACGTTGTTGTATTTTAATTGTTGTTGTTGTATAATTAATCTAATGTTTACATGGACAAATGACATACCAATCTAAATGCAGAATCATTTTGTACTGTTGGATAAACGTCATATTAAAGTATCGGCAGTTTATATTAGTAAAGGTTAGTACTGCTATCAATATATTTGTACTGTTAGATAGACGTTGGTACTGGGTCAAAATTTACGTCTTTATTAAAATATCCGTTGAGGACTTATGTTGATATTATTATTAATATTTGTTTAAAAGGGACTATTTTTTGTATATTTTGACTTTTAATATATTTTGTTCACCTTTTTTGAATGGAAAAACATACTTATTTTACTTGAAGGTGCTCCAATACAAGCCCTAATAATTATTTCATAAAATTCCAATTCACATTCTTCATCTCACTTTATAATCCAAAATACTTTAATTCCAGCAGTCAAATCAACAATTTACCAGTAGTCATGGTTACTTTAACCTTTGCCAACAAACACAACATGGTAGCTTATTTGGAAAAGGCAGAGGATGACACCAAATACCATCAGATAATCGACTTTTTAAATGCTTCTCACATAAGGTATTCTCTAACATTAAATCCTACTATATATGTTCCCCAAATCAAAGAGTTTTGGCAGAGTTCCGCTGTCAAAACATTTGAAGATGGTCATACCGAATTAGTTGCAACAGTTGATGGTAAATGTATCACTCTTACTGAATCATCAATCAGGCGGCATCTCCGATTGGGTGATTCAAATGGTATTAGTTCTATGCCAAACACTGAAATTTTTGAAAATTTAACTAAAATGGGTTACAATATAGAATCAGAAGCTTTAACCTTCCAAAAAGGGGCTTTTGCCCCACAATGGAGGTTTTTAATTCACACCATCCTTCACTGCCTCAGCCCTAAGAAAACCTCATGGGAACAGTTCAGTAGCAATATCGCGACCGCTCTCATCTGTTTGGCCACTAACAGAACTTTCAATTTTTCTAAACTTATCTTTCAAGCCATGCTTAAAAATGTTTATGTCAAATCAAAATTTTTGATGTATCCCAGGTTCATACAAAGTATTTTGAACAAATCTAAACATCAACTTCTTCATCATAAAAATGTTTATCCCACTCCCAAGCTTTCCCAAAAAGTTTTCAGTAATATGAAGATGTCCTCAAAATGGTATAATGAGGAAGAGGTCCCTTTATTTGATTCCATGTTACAAGTAGACGGTGAAGGATCATCATGCCAAGTTGCGCCCCATCACACACTAGATAGGTCTGTATCCAGAGAGGGCTCTGTTGTTCCTCAGCATCAAGACTCTGTGACTCTCCATGTAGCAGATGAGTCTGGCGTTGTCATTAAAAAAAGGGATGCTTCTACTGTCGCGAGTTTAGAAAATGGGCAGAACAAAACTAATGTACATAATAAAGAATCTGTGACAACACCTCCAGTACCAAGTTCCTGTGAACCCAGTACTATTGGTGGAATCGCAAGCCGACGCGATATATTTGTTGGCTCGGGAAGTCAGCACATGGTGGATCATGAATCTGTGTCTCATGATGCACCTGTTTATGAAGGTAATACATCAGGAAGTATTGAGGGCAGCCAAACACTTAAGGAATTGATGGAAACATGTACAAATTTGTCTCAGAAGGTTACTGCATTGGAGTCTGATCTCAATTCTAAGGATTCAAAAATGGAAGCGGTGGAAGCTGAACTCACTTCTCACAAAAAGCTTTTCAGCAATGTGTATACAAAGCTGGTGCGTAAAATAAAAAATTTGGAAAAACAGGTCAAGACACTTAAAAGAAAAGGGTCGGCTAACATGGTATCATCTTTTGAATCATCTTCTTCAGCAAGTTCATTGGATGGTGAAGGTGCAGGTAAAGATGTGGGTTCTTCCAAACATGGAGGGAAAATTGCTCAGATTGACCAAAATCCATCTGTTTTTATTGTTCAAGAGCAGTATGAGACTCAGGAGAGGCAAGAACAACAGATGGATTATGATACTGCAGATTTTGATGGAAGTACTGGTGGATTTGGTGATGGTGATGATGAGACAGAACATGATGTTGGCGTTGTTGAGGGTGCTGCTATCCTGCATAGTTTAATGGATGCTGGGTATAAAGGTTCTGCCAGTGCATTTTATACAAGGACACCACGAAAATCAAATGCATACAAGGGAAAAGGAATAATGGCCGAGCAAGAACCATTAAGGAAATTGTCAACGAAGGAAAGAGCACCAATAGAATTGGATGATTATTTGGTTCAGAATGGGAATCAAATAAATATTGATGAAGAAAGTATTATTCGTCGAAATGGTGTTGACAGTACAAAGTTAAAAGTGCAAGATGTTTGTATGGAAAGTAGTGCTGTTGATGCTTTTGAAATTAAAAGGGTAGAAAAAGGAAAGGCATCCATGACAGTAGATGAACCTGAGCAGGAACCTGAGAAAAAAAATGAAGTTAACCCAAAAACACATGTTCAAATTGACTTGGATGAACAATTAGCAATGAAAGCAAGTGGAAATGAAGTTGCAAGTTCTACGGGAAATCCGAAATTGCAAGTGAAGAGAGTATCTTCAGATACTATTGTGACAGAACAAGATAAAATACAACAACTAATTGATTCTGATATGGTTGTGAGGAAGAAGAGTATAGAACTTTTAGCGGATGAACGCATAGCTGATGAGAAAAAGTCAGACATGCTTGAAGATTTTATTAACTTAAAGAGTTATGCAGAATCTTATAATCAGATAACACAGACTATTGGTAAGAATAAAGGTCAAAAGAGAAATAAAAACCCAACAAAGGAACAAGTCATCAGAGAGATGAAGACGTATGTTATGAATGAAGCTGGGTTGACGGCAGTTCAGTTGAAGGGAAAATCAGATTTAGAAATTCAATCTCTGTATTACAATGCATACAAAACTGTTCGAACGAAAATTCCTATGGACCAACATGAAAGATCACCAAAAAGGCTTAAGGCTGCTAAGAAAGCACAACATGTGAATGTGGACACATCTACGGAGAGAGTAAAAGTATCGCAAGAGAAGATGAGCAAAATGTTAGCTAAGGTGCCAGAAATTATACATGTTGAACCACTCCAATCTAGACATCCAATAATTGACTGGGATATTTACATGGACAGATTTGGGTCAGCTTGGAAGGTTACTAGATTTGGTGGAGAGACAGAAGTGTACAAGAATTTTGACAATTTGCTGAGAGCCTTTGATAGAGAAGATCTGGATGCTTTATGGAGGTTAGTTCAAAATAAGCTTAAAACAAAGAAGAAGTGTGATGCGAAAGAGCAAGAAATTTGGGTTGAATTAAAGAGATTATACGAACCAGATCCTTCGGATGATCGTTGGTATTTTCCTTTCTTTGAGCTATCAACTGTATGGGAGTTCTATGGTACGTGCAATGTTCATCGTCTGTCGGCGCAAGACGGAATCGATATATTCATGTTAGCTGAACTAGAATATCCATTAAGTTATGAAGTACTTGCAATGATGATTTCTTTACAGCTCAAGTATGAAGAAAATTCTGAAGTAGTCCAAAATCAAATACACAGGATATATGATCAGTTTCAAAGGAAGAGACACGATGCCTGAAGAAGAAAAGAAGTGAATTGTTTGGAAATATCCCATGAACATCAAAACTTGAGTTTAATTCCAGCCATGTGGGTAATGGGTGTGATTAATTACACCAATTTGGAACAGTTTGTAGAAAAATATCATTTTCCGCTACCAAACCCCTTCATTGTGCATTATGTAACATGTAACAACTCCTTTTGGCTATATGTATTTATTGTGTATGAAACGATATCTAATTTTGTTGTTGTGTTAGGGGCTTTTGTTATTTTTCAATTGGTGAGCACATATTATATGATGGATCTAATTAAAAGATGGTTGCTATTTCGTTTTTGTTTGTATAACATTTCATTATGTATAATCTTTTTGTATATACTTATTTAATTTTAAGTTTATAAATCGTTAATTTTATCATGTTTTCTCTGGTGCTTTAAAGAAATTGAACATCGACCTTGAATATGAAGGCAATTTTTTTTTATTTGTAATGGTGAAACTATACGTTTACCAACAACAACCAAACATTTATTGATAGGTTTCATGTTTACACCCATTACAAACTTCCCTGTCATCTAAACACACACTTAGCTAGACCCACAACTTTCAGTACCACTGTTTTCTTTCATTTCCTTCACTTCCTTTAGAAATTTAAACACAGCTTCAAGATTCTTAATCCTTGATTCCAAATCAGAAGCCTTTGACAACCCGATGTCGGCAGCCTCTTCCATGTCCTTCTTAACACCCAAACGATCTTCAGAAGCCTTTGACAACCCGATGTCGGCAGGCTCTTCCATGTCCTTCTTAACACCCAAACGATCTTCATTGCAGCGATCCTCTTTCCTGAACCCACTATACAAAGCCTTCCCCTTATCATTTTGTGACATAGCTAGCGAATTTGGGATTTTGGTTGAATGTGTGTTGCTGTTTATTTAGGGTGAATTGAAGTAAAATGGAAACAATATTACGGTACAGCTTTTGGGTTAGCTTTAAATAGATTATAATAGTTATGAATGTGGTTGGACTATTATACCCCTAAGAATATAACACACGACTTTTCGTTGACCCCAACATTGTAAAGGACGAGGCTATTACACTATAGGAAATATTAGCATGAAAACCCGTTTAAAATGTTGTAGAAAACATTACCATTGTAAAGAATGATTAAAGCGGGTAGACACGCCAACCCGTTTAAAATGTTATAGAAAATACTAAAAAGAGTAAACAAACATTTGTAGTTAGATACTCTATATACACAGATACGTTTGAATTCATATATATTATATTTTTAATATTATGTTATTTCTAAAGTTATTTAATTTTATTTCCATAGCGTGTTTGCACAAAAGGATAATGTTATTCGGAAATTAGAAGGGGACACAATAGAATTGTACTGCTGAGTTGTCGCCATGCTTCTGATATTTTTTGTATTTTAATTTTGTACTGCTACGCAGCCGTTTTGGTACTGATTTTATAACCAATTCATAAAGGTTATATTATAACGTAGTCCATTGTTTTTACACATAATCAACTCTAACAACATTTTTAAATGTTTAGACACGAACTATAGTGGTTTTTAATTTAAAATTTCATAACAGATAAAAATATAATTCAAGCAAAAATCATTCTATATTTTGTACTGCTACGCAGCCGTTTTGGTACTGATTTTATAACCAATTCATAAAGGTTATATTATAACGTAGTCCATTGTTTTTACACATAATCAACTCTAACAACATTTTTAAATGTTTAGACACGAACTATAGTGGTTTTTAATTTAAAATTTCATAACAGATAAAAATATAATTCAAGCAAAAATCATTCTATATATTTACAATATTGGAAGATATCAAATTTTTAAATATTTCATCCAATATTAATGATAATGGTAAAAGTTTATTAATTTAAATAAACAAAATACTTATCATAATTACAAAAGAAGTTAAAGGATAATCATTATATTCCCAACTTGACTCTACACGTATACACTTTCCAATGCAAACTACGGCTAAACTGTTCATATGTCATATCGGTTATAATTTTTTGTATAAACACCATTTGATGATCATATTTGTCATTTTATTTTTAAAAAAAAAAAAAAAATATATATATATATATATATATATATATATATATATATATATATATATATATATATATATATATATATATATCTTAAACTGAAGGTACTGTTGACCAAAAAAATGTCATTAACTATAAGAATATAATGATTAAAATGTTAGCATGAAAACCCGTTTAAAATGTTATAAAAAATACTAAAAAGAGTAAACAAACATTTGTAGTTAGATACTCTATATACACAGATACGTTTGAATTCATATATATTATATTTTTAATATTATGTTATTTCTAAAGTTATTTAATTTTATTTCCATAACGTGTTTGCACAAAAGGATAATGTTATTCGGAAATTAGAAGGGGACACAATAGAATTGTACTGCTGAGTTGTCGCCATGCTTCTGATATTTTTTGTATTTTAATTTTGTACTGCTACGCAGCCGTTTTGGTACTGATTTTATAACCAATTCATAAAGGTTATATTATAACGTAGTCCATTGTTTTTACACATAATCAACTCTAACAACATTTTTAAATGTTTAGACACGAACTATAGTGGATTTTAATTTAAAATTTCATAACAGATAAAAATATAATTCAAGCAAAAATCATTCTATATATTTACAATATTGGAAGATATCAAATTTTTAAATATTTCATCCAATATTAATGATAATGGTAAAAGTTTATTAATTTAAATAAACAAAATACTTATCATAATTACAAAAGAAGTTAAAGGATAATCATTATATTCCCAACTTGACTCTACACGTATACACTTTCCAATGCAAACTACGGCTAAACTGTTCATATGTCATATCGGTTATAATTTTTTGTATAAACACCATTTGATGATCATATTTGTCATTTTATTTAAACCAAAAAAAAAATCTTAAACTGAAGGTACTGTTGACCAAAAAAATGTCATTAACTAACAAAAGAACCCTAGAAATTGCAGATATTGAAGACCACAAACAAGACCAACCAAAGTATGTTAAAATTTTTATACTATGTGTTACCCTATATATTTAGTAACTGAATGTCTTTGATTTTTTTTGTAGCAAGCAGCCCAAACGGGAAGGACACGAGGTGCTGTCCAGTGAAAACCAATCACTTGCAGAAATATTTGAATCAGAAGAATCATCTGAAGGTACTTTGTTAACATGATGAAATTAATGTTAAAAACGATATGGTATATAACTATTGTGTTTGACTTATATTTATTCATTTATTAGAAGTTGAGGATTCTGAAAATGATGACGAAACACAGAGCGTAAGTTCTGTTTATGATTGGTTGATTTCTGAACAATTAGCCAAGAGAATGACAAAATGGCAATGTAAAGAGGAACGAGATGAGCAGGTGAAAAAAGAAAGACAAAATGCTAAGAAAATTTTAGAAGAAGGTGATGGTTTTGAGAATGCAGAAGGCATAAATGAAGAAGTTGATGTCGATCGAGACGAAGACGACATTGACCCTGAAGACTTTGAAACTTTCACTTATGATGACTTGCATTTGGCATACTCTTTTGCTTCAACACCCTAAATTAAGTTAGTAGTTGGATTTTGTTTATATTGGCATGCCACATGTTAGGCACTTTTGAAACTTTTGAATGTTAAGAAACTTTCATGTTATGCTACATATGCTAAGAACCTTTTGAATAGATGTTATGTATAATAGTACTGGTGAATTTTATAAATACTTTATGTGTGTTAGATGAATTTTTGTTTCGGGATTGATGTTTAAGAATATGATGTAAACACATAAGGCGTTAATAATATTGACCCGACAATTGATTCCGCTAAAGAATGTGGACTAACTCATGTGTCTAATGAGTAGCTTATAATCCCACATCAGTTAGTCAAAATAATTGGTTATACTTTATAAGACACATGATCCATTAGTTGCGTGTGTAGGATTAAGTATCATGTTGTATACACCATGTTTGAAACCCGATGTATGTATATACATGTACTCGGGTTTATAAACATTGTGTTATGCAACATTATATGAATTTATATTTTTTCGTATGAAGGGGTAAAAAAAATAAAAAGGAAAAAAATAAATATATATATTAACCACAAAGTCGGTTTGAGACAATAAAACATGCAGCCCAACTCTCCATATATTCCATCCCCTCATAATTATTCGACTAAATCTCCTTCTTCATTAAGCTTATATCAAATCTTGGAAAATCAACAACTCTTTAAAAAATCTTCGGGTAAGCATAATATTTAATTTTTAATAATTTGTAAATCTGATTAAGGTTTATAATCGTAACTTACAATTCAATCATTGTGGTGGCGATTATATGATAATAAACCCTCACAATGTTTTACCCGCTACTCATACTTTGTGTTTTTTAATATTATTATCACAGTCAATACATGTTTTATGTTGCAAAGCCGTACCATGTAACATATTGGTTATGATTCATACGTGCACTAAATCTATATGTGTTTAGGGATTTATGTTTGAGGTACGTTAACACCAAATTTTACCTCCGTCATAATTGACACATTTTTCTTTTAGATGTGAATTAAACCTATATTAAACCTATATACATAATTGATGTTGTTAGTATTGATATTAACAGTACCACCGATAGGTACTGTTAGTGAATTTTTAAAAATACGTGATTCACATCAGTTAACATATATGGTTTTTAGTTTTTCTTATAATTCAAATACATATCAAACTATCCTATACATCTATTGTCACACTGCTTAACAACGCAATCACAATATTATTGCGGGCCCGATAATGCATCACATTTGCAGATGGTACCATCACAATACTCATGTAAATGAACAAATCAAATAATGTTAAGTATATGTTTTGGGAAAAATGAAAGTAAACAGCTTAACATTTGTTTTTTTATTTTTTGGAAGTAGGATACTTGCATCTTAACTTTATGAACCTTAGTATTTTGATTTTTTGGCAGTAGGATACTTGCATCTTACAATTTATCGAAAATTAAGCATACTTGATTGTTATTATTTATCACCATTACAGACAACCAGTGTTCAAAATCAGATTCCATCCTAACCTGATAAATATTTTAGTTTAGCGATTCAACATACATCAAACACAGCCACCAACGGAACAGGACCGTTAAACAACTGACCTTCAAAAGCCGGATCGACTATTGTTCCAACCATCTGGAATCTGATCATTTTGTTCATTGGAAACTGGAAATCTTTGGCCAAGGTACTCCAATTTGTCCTAAAGTTCATGTGATCGTTTCTCCATGGCCTATCAGCATGACGTTCAAGTTTCATGGAAACACGGCGTTCACTTTCCATCCTCCTTAGAAGCGCATGACCAAATTGTTGCAGATTGTTGTCAGAAACAAAATTGCTTGGTATGGTCTGAAAGCAATTACAACAACTTGATAACTTCAACTCTATTACTATTAAATATTTATTAAAAATTACGAAAATACATAATGTATATAAAGAGACAACCCTTACCATTCTTCCGGAATCGATCACAAACGGGAAAAGCCTTCGGTAGAAAGTATTCTCTTCAGACAAATGCACTGCATGTTGGAACCAATTACAGCCGTGGACCAACCTTGCATCTAACGAATACCATCCACAAAGTAAACATTACATATTCGCAAACAAATACAACTGATTCACCTCAAATTAACATGTAACATTGAATATATTTTTTAAAAGAACGTATTACTACCTGACTCATTTGCATCATGCCCTTGAACAAATGCAAGACGTGTGGGGTAATGATGTTCATGTATAAGCTGAAAACCATCATTATCAAACCTCATCAATGCCAACCGCATACCAGTCTTTTTGGTCAATACAACTCGCTCACCAACCATTAGATTTGCTCGCTGAACAACCGTATTCCAGTGAACATTAAACTGGAAACCCACACTATCCAAAGTCCCAGGAATAACACTCTGCTTTGCACCCACGTTTATCTCAGAACCGGAAAATTCAATCAAAAAATCATCACGTTCAATGCCTTGAAGGAACTCCACAGGAAACCACTAATAAAACAAAATTTAAAAATATTGAAACAAGGTTTATAAATTCCATGAATTTTACATATATACAATTATATCATAACTTTACCGGTGATGAACTTTGATCGGCCCCAACTTCAACAATGCACCTAACCAGTCTGTTTCGTGTGTGAATTATCCCATAACCACCGATTTCCAATCCATCTGCATCATATGCTGTAACAAAAAAGGTGTCTGCAGCCTCCTTTATGAAATGCAAAGTCCTAATATTCAAATAGCCGCTCAGCTCTATAAAATTATCCCACCCTGCACCAGATATGCTCCATTCTTCGGTACCTCTTCTCCGACAAATAAAAACTTTCCTTTTAACACGATTATTATTAATCAGGTACACATAGTCATTATTGTTGTAGTAGTTAATATGATAGTAATCAGGCAGTACCTATGGTTTTACAAAAACCAAAACAAACACATTCATCAGGCAGTACCTACGGTTTTACAAAAACAAAATAACACGTATAAGAAGATTATTATGGGAATATAATTCCATAAATACCTACCAATGTTCCCATATTTTCCACATGATTATAATCCGTGATGAATTGTGTGGTCATTGTTCTGCGACCATTAAAAAAACACAAAACATTTAGCAAAGAATAAAACTCGGACAAATCTTTCAAATACACACTCAGATACAGTTGTAATAACAAACACCAGTACAACATGTTTAAAATAACGACCAAACAAAACATCTGCATCTCGCAAACATCACTTAAAGTCAAACTGTTTGTACATGCCCTAACAACAGCCACAATGAATACAAATAAACTACCCCAACTAATCAACAAACAATCACAGACCAAACAAAAAAAAATCATTTTCATTTAAAGTCAAACTGTTTGTACATGCCCACATATATGTTTCCAAACATCAAGAGAGAAACACACCACGGATGATTAAATATAGACAATGTTTAACAACCATAAACATTCAGTTTGAACTACTTTCCCAAAAGCTACGACCCATAAACATTGACATACTCTAAAACAAACTTAAACTAAGATTTACATAACCCAAGTGACTTTCCCACAAAACATACCAAACCGAAAGTCAAACCAAAAGACCATATCTTCGAAGCTACAGACATATACTACATCAAATTTCCATTAACACCAGCTTCTCCAAGAAATAGAATAAATCACGGAGTCGGGCATGTCTTTTCGCGACACCTAAGAGCAACCCAGCAACTTCAGCCAAATCTTGCGTCTGCATCTTCATCATGTCATTGATGGAATGCAAAGATGAGTCTGAGCCACAAAGGAGCTGAAGTTCATTTATCATTTGATCCCTATCATCAACTCGCGCACTAATCTGTGAAGCCTTAGACATCAAATCTTCCTCATCCTTAAAAGTAACATCAATTTCACGCCTATAATGGACAATCATCATGTCCTTAACAAGTCTTGAATTAGCAATTTTTGCTAACTGATCCAGAATAACCAGACGAGTTTCCATTCCTAAGCTTAACACCTGTGTTACTATGACCTGAAAGCCCTAACAAATAAACCTTTATTATCTTCTTACCATTCTAAACTATTTTTTCCTAACTGATCAATAAGAAACAGTATAACAAACAGGTTTCATCAACATCTACCCAAATGATTACTCAAGTTAATTACGGAGTATAAGTTGATAAATATCTACCCAAATGATTACTCAAGTTAATTCTAAACTATTTACCAGCTGTATCTTCTGACATTAAGTTGATAAACAATAATACATAAAATGAACAGGATATTAACAATCATACGATTCAGGGTTTCGTCTTTTCAATAAGAAAAACGGTTACCAGAGGTTAAGAAAACATGAACATAAATATTAGATCAAGATTCAATAGCTAACCTTTTGTTGATCCGGCCACAGATATTTTGATCGGTAAACACTTGGTGTTTTTGAGAATGTAATGATTCGGTGTGAAGAAACACTATGAGTAAGATGAAAAGACAATGTAGCAAGTCTATGGGAATAGCCTATTAATGAGTAGTATGCTACACAACTTGCATGTTCTTCAAATATGTTTCTCTTAATAATTCACAAACGAAAGGTCATGCAAAAAAAAATTAAATAAATAAAAAATCAACAGGATTATTTACATCAAAATATATTTGGTCTATTAAATTTAACAATAATTGTTAATCACTTGAAAGTGAAAAGACCATGTTTAGGCTAACTTAACCTTTGAATAGTAATCAATGCCTTGAAATTTATTTATTATAAAGTAGGGAGGTGTTATAAGAACCCTCCCTACGCATGGGTCCCACCTATTTCCAACCCATAAAGTATATACATATCAATATATATTAAACCGTGTTAAGATGTTTTCAGGTTATAAAAATGTTGTTTACTATGTTAACATATAAGTGGCTATTGTGCTTTCGTACAATATTGCTAACATAATTTAAAACTTATCAAAACCATCTAATATATAATATATATTTTTCTTTCGCAATTGAAAAGACCATGTAAAGCCTAACCTAACCTTCTTTTGAATAATAATGATTAGCTTGAAATCTATTCATTATAAAATATTATACCTATAAATATACAACAAATCATGTTTAGAAATATACAACAAATCATGTTTAGAGATTATTAAAATGTAAAATGCATTTTCGTACAAAATTATTAAGATGTACAATATAGTTGTCCATATTCTATTGTGCTTCTATATAAGTAGTTATATTTATTTGTCTTCTATGTAACGAAATAAAAGCTTAATTTAAAATTGATCAAAACTATCCATATTCTATTGTGTTTATATATAAGTATTTATATTTTATTGTGTTCCATGTAACGAACTTAAAGCATAATTTAAAATTGATCAAAACAAATCAATCTAAAATTAAAAGTCATGCCCGCCCATTGGGCGGGCTTTGAAGTCTAGTATATAATATATATATATATATATATATATATATATATATGTATATATTGTAGTTGCGTAATTTGTTCGTTATGTCCGAGTATATAAATTTTAAAGTAGGACCTATTATATGTGACGTTTATTGCCTACTAAATATATGATTTGAGAAATTTAATATAACGTTAACTTTTAATAACTTGATTAATTTAACTAAGTCCTCATTATTATTAGAATTCATTTTTACACAATATTAGTTTAGAATCATATGTATCATTGAATTTATTCAAGTTAAGTTTGATACATTATTAGTGACGCTCATATTAATTGGTTTAGTGTTTAAAATAACAAATGTAGGTGTTAACTTATATATAATCCCGTCGCGTGTTATGGTTTACACCTATTGTGAAA
Source organism: Artemisia tridentata subsp. tridentata (assembly GCA_021014915.2). Lineage (NCBI taxonomy): Eukaryota > Viridiplantae > Streptophyta > Magnoliopsida > Asterales > Asteraceae > Artemisia > Artemisia tridentata. Next base: position 159,440,746 of record CP139505.1, read on the forward strand.
TTGATTTGCCATTTTCTTCTCTTTTGTTTCATAAGTTTGTCAATATATATATCTCTATTCTCCCGGGTGTATGTTATATCACTTTGTAAAACAATGTATGTATGTATGTATATATATATATATATATATATATATATATATATATATATATATATATATATATATATATATATATATATATTATGCGACTATAGTCTAGACGTTTCAATTATTTTTGTCGCGTTTTACATTTTGGCGATTCAAGTTTTACGTACGTGTATGTTAATTTAAATGAACTCTCATTTTTTGTATTCGGCTAAATAAGTCTTTACATGTTTATATGTGCTAGTTACTACGAATTATTTTTGTGAACGGCTCATATTCATTTTAATTGTTTGCAACAAGTCTCAATATATTTGTTAATCGAATTGCATCTTTAATACCTATTGGGCTGCGGCCCACTGGGTTCGAGGGGGGGGTTTAAGGTCACTAATGGGTTGGGTCTTACAATCATTCTGGTGGGCCTAAAGGTTGGTTCACAGGCCCATGTCGTGGGCTGAATTAAGGGTTGTGTCATTGGGCTCTAACCTTGGGTTCTAGTTGGGCTTTGACAATGGGGTTTCGGCCTGGTAGCAACAACAAAGAAAAGCATAGAACACACCAAGTTAACAACTTGGTGATACGTTCCTGGAACTCCACTTCATGGCCGATAATGGTTACTAACCATAGTCTCGGTTCCATTTCTTAGGCATTGTCTCGAGTACTACTCAACTTTGTGATTTGAGGGTCTAAATGGTGACAAAGGTTTGGGTTCTTGGCTCAACTTATAGGTCGACAAGAGGAGTAATTATCCCCATATGAACCTAACTCCTTGGACCTTAAATGTCATCACTTTGCTAGTTTCTTGGGGTCTATTTCCCACAAGGTTTTTAGCATTCTATTCGACTACTAACCACCCTCAGTGGGTTTGTTTCGGGCGTATTGTTGTTACCTTTTGTTGAGGTTTTGGGTTTGAGGTTCGAGTAAGCCTTCCAAGGCTTGAACCGTAGGTGTAACCCTCATGGGTTGTGTCTAATAGCCAATATAACTCGAATCAAAACCTCCTCTAGGTGAGGTGATCTTTCCAGCCAACATCCACCACCAACACTCCTAGCTTGAGTGGTCATTTGTTAGGCCATGGTTAGTCAAAGTGAGGCACTAACATTAACTTAGTAAGGACACATCCTACATGGCTAGCCTCTTGTTTTCTACTACCAGTTTTCCAGGTTCGAATCATGAACCTGGGGTTCCTAGTGTCTTCGAATACAACACAACCATGATGCCTAGTAACTTAAATCCACTAAACAAATTCCTATACCACACTAATAACAACAACAATTAACAATTTTTCTCAAAAATCATTACTTCTGGAAATTCTATTCAAACGAAACTAATCATATCCTCACTTAAATCTTTTTCTCAATAACCATTATTGTTTTTGGGAAATCAATTCGACAGAAACCAAGCAATATCAACACTTAACTTATTCATTCGACCTAGTGAATTCATCATAGATGGATCTAAAAATAATAAAACCGAATCTAATTTCAAAGCTTACAATAATTCTTGAGGGATGAAAACTCGAATGAACTTCGAACCCGAGGAATCCCACTGCTCCAAACCGAATACCCCAACCTCCAAATCGAATCACACGCACCTTCAATCTTATCTTTTCTTGAGAACTTCTCAGATCCTTGATGTGTTTTTGGTGATTTGTGATTCGATAACCCTTGGAGGCGCGGATTAAATGGTGACTTTTGGAGAGTAACTCCATGAGAGCTTTCGGATTTGGGAGGCATAATCCTTCCCTTTGTGTGCTATCTCAACCTCAAGGGATTTAACCTATTTTGACTAGTGTAAATTTCTAGACCTGTGAGGAGAGTGAGGTTTTCTAGGTCAAAAGGGATAGCATAGGTTGTGGTGAGGGATAGAGATGGGACGAAGGGCTTATGGGGAAGAGAAGGGGCGGACAAAATGACATGGTGATCTAGGGTTAGCAGGTTTTTGGAGTTTGTGTGAGTGGGTGAGGGTATGTTTTAATTTAAGTATTTAGTGAATAATTAGTTAAAGAGTGGTATTTTTATACCCGCGTCTCGTTAAACTGAGTCAAATTCGGGTCCTTCCCGGAACCGTCACAAATATGAGAGATTATATTTTTAGAGTCGTTTCTATAATTCTTGAATGTGTTTTTGTGTTTTTAATTATTCACTAACATTTCTGAGTTTCAGATTCATTTTTGGTTTGCATGTGGTGTCAGTCCGAGTGAAACTGGGATAACCTCCCATTCTTACTACAATATAATGAGTAAATTATAAGATGTGATAATTTCACTGTTCTTTGGTGAGATTTCCGGGTGACAAAATGTGCAGGTCTGTTTTTCGTGATAATCACATAATGGCCTAATCTGGTGATTTAGTTATAATAAATGAACTGCTATGGATTAAATATTAGGGCAAATTTACCATTTGTTACATGATCTATATAACGGATTTCATGATCGTGTTGCTAACGGAGAGACAAACGCCGAATCTATTGGTCGGAGGGTTATCTTGCCATCGTCATTCACCAGTGGTCCAAGACATATGATCCAACAATATCAAGACGCAATGGCTATATGTCGTTGGGCTGGACCCCCGGATCTCTTTGTAACAATGACGTGCAACCCATGATGGCATGAGATTCAACGTGATGTTGAAAGCTACATATCTGGACAACCGACTGCTGATAGACCTGATACGATTGCACGTGTTTTTAAGATGAAACTGAACGACCTTATGGATGATATAAAGAAAGGGAATCATTTTGGATGAGTAAAATCTGGTGCGTGTTTACTATATCATTTTCTTCTTCACTTTTTACGTCTCCTTTTTCTAACAAACGTATATAAATACTTTCATGTGCAGTACTCTATACAATCGAGTTTCAAAAACGTGGATTGCCACATTGTCATGCACTCATTTTTTTACACGAACATGATAAGATTTCGACACCTGATGAGATTGATCACGTCATATCTGCTGAGCTGCCTTCCGAAGCTGATGACCCGATTGGTTTTGAAGTCGTTCGTACTCATATGATGCACGGTCCATGCAGCGACCTATATAGGTCGAGTGCATGTATGTCGAGAGATGGATGTGTAAAGGGCTACCCAAAAGAATATTCATCAGAGACAACTATTACCCGCGACGGTTGGCCCCGTTATAGAAGATCAAATAATGGAAGAAAAGCACAAATTGGTCGACTAGATATTATGCTTGATAATCGTTTTGTCGTTCCCCATAACCTTGACTTGATTGTAAAGTATGGCTGTCATATAAATGTTGAATGGTGTAACCAAGGATCATTGGTGAAATACTTTTTCAGCTATCTTAACAAGGGTCCAGATCGTGCAACAATTGTCATTGAAGGCCAAATAAACCAAAACAATGTCATGTCCACCGCCACAACCAACACCACCGCCACTAACACCACTACCACCAATAACAACTCGAACACCGACAACAACTCCAACACCGACAACACCACCACCACCACCGGTAACAATAATAACAACCATAGAACACCATATCAAGCTATATTACAACATGAAAATGAGATAGAAGAATATCTTAGTTGTCGTTATATTTCTGCCTCAGAATCATGTTGGAAACTATTGGGATATGAAATGCATTTACCGATCTATCGCCGTAGAAAGACTACCTTTCCATGAGGAAGGATGTAATAGAGTCTACTTTGGGGATGATGACGACGTCGATGATGTTCTTGAAAGGGAAACCACAGGTATTACTAAGTTTACAGCATGGATGGAAGCAAATAATATATATCCACACGCACGTACTCTTAGGTATGTCGATTTTCCCACAGAATTTACATGGCATTACAACAATAAAGAATGGAGGCCACGTAAAAGTGGAATGAGTATTGGTCGTATCTATTATGTCAGCCCTTCAATGGGCGAGAAGTTCTATCTACGAATGCTACTGAATGTTATACGTGGTCCTTGAGATTGGGAAGAGATTCGCACGGTAGACAATGTAGTGTACCCAACATATATGGAAACTTGTAGAGCATGGAACTTATTGGGAAATGATACTGAGTGGGTCAAAGCAATTAGATCAACATCTCAGTGGAAGTTAGGCGATCAACTTCGAGAGATGTTCGTGACCATACTGTTATTTTGTACTGTCTCTGATCATAGTAATTTATTTACAGAATGTTTCCCATACATATCTGAAGATGTTGCTCGCAATCAGCGTAGGTTGTTGCAGAACGAACAAGTAGTGTTTACTGATGACGAGATTCAGAATTATACTCTATTAGAGTTAGAGACGATTTTAAATAGTGATAGTAAGTCGTTGATTGATTTCCCGGACCTGCCACAGATTGAGTACACATTAATGAATATTGGAAGTAATAGGCTGATAGCTGCCGAAAGAATGTACAACACGAATGAAGAACGGTCTCAGTTTAACTATTTGTATGGTGGATTAAATCCACAACAAAGGGATGTATATGATAATATCATACAAGCTGTTGATGAACGTAATGGTGGGTTATTTTTTGTCTACGGCTGTGGAGGTACGGGAAAACATACCTATGGAAAACATTAATTGCACGGATACGTTCTGTCACACCTTGCCAATGGTGGAAACGCGAGTGCAACATCATGGATATCATCACAACACATGACGTCTATATAGAGAATTACTACATGCAAATAAATAGAGCAAAGTACAGACACAAAGTGTCGTAACGATACCCCAAAATAAAATAACCAAAAACAATCTCTAAAGGTATCTTCATTAAAACATAAAGTAAAAATGAAAGACGTTCAAGTATCGCAAACAAAAATCCAACTTATTCCAATTAAAACTTAAAAATAGTCATCCTCAAATGCAAACTAGTCTCTTCTAGTCACGTCCTTCTACCTTAGCCTTAGAATGCTCACCTGAAAATGATGCTTAAAAACGTCAACATAATGTTGGTGAGATTCATAGGTTTAAGACACACAAAATATTTCTCCGATAATAGTTCACTGTGATTACAAAATATAGCAGGACAGTAAAAATAGTTATCACACAACTAGCATGCAATTGGGACGGAACGTGCCCACCGATCCAAGTATAAATTAGGACGGAACGTGCCCACCGATCCAAATACCACCACAATTGGGACGGAACGCGCCCACCGATCCAAGATAATAATGGGTAAATCAATACCCTCCGATCGGACCACACAGAAATAATAGTGAGTAGAGCTACTAGAACTTACTACTCTCCAAATGGATAATGGGAGCATAGCTACCCTCCAAATGGACCACACAGAATCACCACAATAATCTCATAACATGCAGTATACGTATAATAACAATTACAAGTCCATGCATTTTACAATCACATAATCACAGTAACTCAAAACATTTAAACACAAGCATCATTCCCATCCCAAGTTAAAACAAAGTTAAAAAATGGGACTATGAACTCACCTCAACCTTGCAGCTTCCAAATTATCCACACACAAATCTATACAAACAAAACAATACCACATTACACGCGACCAAGCTAAAAGCTATAGTCCATGTAACACATATATGATGGATGTCTAAGGTTCATATAACCCACCATGGATTACCTAGACTCCATACTAATCACTACCAAACCCCATACTCACTAAATCCTTTAAATAAAACATCTCAGAAAACGCAGATTTTTAGGGTACTTTCACCCACATAAAATCACGACCAAAAATCATCCACAACTCACACCAAAAATTCACCATGATCCTTCATAAGCATACAAGCTTCTCCCAGAAGGCCATGCACCAAAAACATACACAAGTACCCAATGAAAAATCAAACATGACAACTATCCAGATTCGGATATGAACGCACACCAAAAGTTTTGACCTATAAAAAAAATAAGAAATAAAAAAAAAAATAAAACTACTGTTCATCGGGTACTATTCATCAGACTGTTCATCGGGGGGGGGGGGGGGGGGGGGGGTACTGTTCATCGCGGGTACTATTCATCAAAAAAAATTTTGAGTTATTAATCGCTTGAGTATTATTCATGGCATCAGGCGGCAGCGATCAGGACGCGGAATACGCAATCTCTAAGCTCTCGCAAATGGGTACGGTGGCCGAATATGAGAGTGAGTTTGTGGTACTTGCAAATCGAGTAACGGGGATCTCTGAATCTTTACTTACATCGTTTTATATCTCCGGACTTAAATTGACGTTACAAATAGAACTATTGAGGGCAAGGCCTACAACTTTAGGAGAAGCATTTTCCTTAGCCCAGATAGTCGAGGCTCGTTTTGAGGCAATTGAAGAGAAGGAAAAAGAGCATATAATTGAAAAGAAATTAGATACCATTCCGTCATTACAAAGTGAATTCGCTTCACTTGAGATTAAAAGGTCGTTAGATGCTGATGAAAATATTGGTGTTGATGTGGTTAATAACGCAATAGATTGTGTTTTCGATATTGGTGAGAGTAATGAAGTTCATAGCAAGTTTGAAGAATTTTCAGAAAATAAGAAAAGTATGGAAGAGATTGTTGTGGGTGGTCGTGAATTTGATGGTTGTTTGGGTGAAATAACTTTGAATTTAAGCGAGGAATTAGCGGACAATGGGGTTAGTCCTATACCCGCTTCTTTGGTGGCTCATGAAAGTCCACGGGTTGGCCAACTATGGGAAGGAATTGGTATCAGTGATGCTCACGGGCTCATGGATAATGGACGCAACCATAAATTTGATCAACCAAATGTGTGGAAATGGATATCGGACTCTCAATCGGCATATTATTCGTATCACCTTGAGGGCAAGGTGATTTTTGAAGGAGTGGGGAGTGTTATGGCATGGGTAGCGGAAGACGGAAGAATGGTGTTGTATTATGTCCAAGGCAAAGGAATACGAAAGAAGAAAAAGGCGAAGGCTGCAATTCAAAGAAGATTATGGGATCCCGGATTACGCCAATGTTGCAGGAGGACGGACTGCCCAAACGACTCAAGAAGTCCAAACGTATGGCATAAAGATTATGTCATATAATCTATATTTATTTACGTGTCTTTGTTTAGTACTGTTTTCATGTTTATTTAGGAAAATCAATTAAGAATGTTTTAAGACAACACCTTGAGGGCAAGGTGGTTTTGAAGGAGTGGGGAATGATACGCCTGGCCCGAGCCCATGGCCTATTTAGGTTTTAGGGTTTTACCCTACTTTGTCTTATAAATACTCTTGTAATCATTTATTATAATCATTCAATTAAAGTTTAAGATAAACAAATCTCTAGTTCTTCTCTCTATTTTTTTAAGGAGCTCGCACACGCTAAAAGTGATGCCTTATTCCGATACAACCCTAAGGGTACTGGCAGCCATACCGTTGAGGCTAGCGGTTTGCCCCAAACCGCCGGGGAACACCGCCGCCACCCCAGCGGTTTGGGTGGGCGGTATGCTTCACCGGGAAAAAAGACAGCCGCGGTTTGGGTTATTATTCGAACGTTTGAAAAGCAAATTTGAACGTTGGGCATTTATAAAATGTGAACGTTGGGCAAATTTGAACGTTGGGCTTGGAACAAAAAAAAAAAAAAAAAAAAAATTCCTATAAATACTATACTATATTACATTCTATTTCATACTCAAACTATATCATACTATATAATCTTTAAATTATCTCTATATCTTAAAAATAAGTGTAGCATGGATCAAAGAAAATCTAGCTCAAGAGGTCGTGCTCGTGGCGTTCGTGGACAACATTTTCGTCCGCAAATTGCAACTCAACAACACCCTCAATCGGCCTACTATCCCCAACCTCCACCACCGGTTCAACCACAATTCTTTCAAGAACAATATTATGCACGACCCCCACCACCGTTGAATCCAAGTCAATATAACGTAATTATGACAAATGAGTTCAACCCGTTTGGTGAGTACCGTGAAGGTCCTTCACATCGTGAGCCTAGTGTTGAGCGCGAACTACCTCTATATGATGATTACGATGAAGAGGTTGAGTCTGTCCCCGAAACGCAACAACAAACTCAAACCGGTATTAATTTCTATACGTTATTATTTTTTTTATACGTTAATTTTTTTTATGCGTTAATTTTTTTTATATACGTTAATTATTTTTTTTTATACGTTAATTTTTTTTTATGCGTTAATTTTTTTTTTATATACGTTAATTTTTTTTTTATACGTTAATTTTTTTTTTATACGTTATTATTTTTTATATAGATGAAGATGTTCAAGTTGTGAAAGTAAGAACTAAGGCGGATAAAGTGGCTTGGACGACGGACCAAGAGGTTGCTTTGGCAAAAGCGTGGGTTTATGTCTCGACATGTCGAAAAGTCGGGAATTCACAACGTAGAGAAAAATTTTGGGAGAGAATTACCGAACATTTCACTCAAAACGTGAAAGGTATTACCCGATCTCATCATTCCTTGAACACGAAGTGGACAACTATGAATGCCGCCATGGGTGTCTTTAACGGGCTATACATCCAACAAGTAATTTTTTAATTTATATACTTTTTTTAATTTATATACTTTTGTTAATTTATATACTTTTGTTAATTTATATACTTTTGTATACTTGTAGAAGCGTATTCGGGAGAGTGGATGTGGCGATGTTGATGAATTGAAAAATGCCTTGGCCGATTATAATAAGAAAAATAAAGGCAAATCTTTTACTCATATTGATGCATGGGAGGTTGTTAGGGGAGAACCGAAATGGTTGGAACAACCATGCTTTGTTCAAACATCTTCGGCATCTAATTCCGACAAACGAAGAAAGTCGTCGGAATCTACTTACTACGAGTCGGGAAGCAATGAGCATGTCGATACTGTTATTCCCGATCTAAATGACGACACAACTCCCACAAGGAAAAGAAAAGGGAAAAAGACCGTTAGCGAGGCATCGACAAAGAATAGTGTTGTTGAACAATTCGAGGCGTACACGTAAAAAAAAAATACAAATGTTGGAGGAGGAGATGGAAAAAAAACGTGCAAATGATGCATTGGCCGAACAGTTGATGTCGGCACAACTCGATAGTGTTAAAGAAAAGCAAATGTTTCGGGCCTTGAAGTTCTTTAACGAACCGCATGATCACATAACCAATCAGGCTATGCGAGATTTCACTATTGCTAAAAAACGTGAGATCGCGGAGAAATATGGATGGCCTACGGATTTTTAGAATAATTATGTTTTTTTTTAAAGTATTATGTATTTTTATTTTAATTATTAAGTATTGTGTAATTTTCTTTTTAAAGTATTATGTATTTTTATTTTAATTATTAATGAAATATTATGTTTTTATTAAATTATTTATTTATGAAAAAAAAAAAAAAAAAAAAAAGTTGGTGGTTTGGGAGGTATGAAAAAAGTGATGGTTGCCACTAAAAAGGGGTTGGGAGGTATGGAAAAAGTGTGAGTGAGGTGGAATGATATTATTGATGGGTTGGAAGGTATGGTTTTTTTTTGTAGTGATGGCTGCTACTACCCTAACCGGGTCGTATGATAGAGAACTAATGACTCATAGAACTGACTAACAGCTACTAATACAGTGGTTGTAGGTTCAAGACTAGATTTCCGTTTAACATTCTTGGAACAAATGAAATTAAATTCCATTGTGAACTCATAGTGGTCGACATCTTTGCCTAGTAATTCTTGACTTGCACTTCGAAACCGTATGTTTCTTTCATCATTCAAAAATTTGTAGTTACAAAGCATGAGTTACTTCACTACTTGTTAGTTGTCGATAAAAAAAAATCAACTAGTCACGTTTTAAGGTTTTATAATGTGTGACATTTTGAGGTTATTATAAAAGCTTTTTTAATATAATTTGAAAGTTGTATCTTTTTAAACCACCACTATCCGCACAAACCCCGGCTATATCCGGCCAAGAACCGACTAAACCCGGTCATATCCGGCCAAGACATGGCTTTATCCGGTTAGACCCGGCCAAAACCCGGCTAAACCCGGTCATATCCGGCCAAGACATGGCTTTATCCGGTTAGACCCGGCCAAAACCCGGCTAAACCCGGTCATATCTGGCCAAGGCATGGCTTTACCCGGTTAGACCCGGGTATATCCGGCTAATCTAGGCAAACCCGGTCATATCCGGCCAAGGCATGGCTTTACCCGGTTAGACCCGGGTATATCCGGCTAATCCGGGCAAACCCGGTCATTTCCGGCCAAAACCCGGCCATGTCCGGCCAAGACCCGGATATATCCGGCCATCCGGCTAAACCCGGTCATGTCCAGCCAAGACCCGGCTATATCCGGCCATCCGGCCAAGACCCGGCTAATCTCGGTCATGTCCGGCCAAGGCCCGGCTATATCCGGTCATGTCCGGCCAAGACCCGGCTATATCCGGCCATCCGGCTAAACCCGGTCATGTCCAGCCAAGACCCGGCTAATCTCGGTCATGTCCGGCCAAGACCCGGCTATATCCGGTTAGACCCGGCTATATCCGGTCATGTCCGGCCAAGACCCGGCTATATCCGGCCATCCGGCCAAGACCCGGCTAAACTCGGTCATGTCCGGCCAAGACCCGGCTATATCCGGTTAGACCCGGCTATATCCGGTTAGACCCGGCTATAGTTTCTATAAAACACTAATGTATATTGACTAAAAAATACTCTTTTACGCCCATGAAGACCCGAGGTTGTATCAGAGAACTTGTTCCGACACTGCCAACGACGATGGTAATTTTTGCATATGTTATTGGTTTAACGGACCTGGATATTTATACTAAAATGTTTGTTTTTATGTCAGGTGTCTTCTGTGGACCATCTTCAGATCATTGCACAAGCGAGTTCGAAATGGTTAGTTCATGCATATTTGCTAATCCGACTCAAATATGGTCTTATTCCCAATAGCATATGTTCTGTTTTTCGTCACAAATTGCACTTCCATATCTGACACATGATCTCAATAAACAAAAACAAGTGAACAATAATCTCCATAGAACTTATGAGTATCACTTTATGTATTTGTCATCCTAAAACACAAAAATTACAGTTTGGCCTATTGCTTCTGTTGTGGGCTGTCTTGTAATTTTACATCTCTTTAATAATTACAGGACGATGAAGAAGTAACAACAGTTGTCTTCTCTCCTGATCATATGGCGTACCAAGATAGATATTGCATAGATGGTGTCCTAACCTTCACTAGCAGTTGCATCAAAATAGAAGGCTCGTTTTTAGATGATGATGAAGAACCCTTTAGATTGCAGTGGGGAATTGAGGATATACTGTATATCAAATCTCATTGGTATCAGCATGTAAGTCCATACCAAGTTTAATTTCAGTTTTCAACCGCCTCTGAAAAGCTTATGTGTATCTTCTTACTCATTGGTGTACCGTAAATTTTTGCAGGCTGGGATGACAATGTTGAAGATTCGTGTACTTATGGTGGATACATTACAAGCTGAAAATGTTGAATGCCCTTCAGGTTATAGTCATATTCTTTTTAATGCTTTTGTTCTCACGATACTTATTAAAATATCGACAATAGGTATGCTACCAACTGCTCACATGTAAGGGTAAATTGGACTTTTTAACCTTGAAAAATGTGACATAATGATCAAATTCTAAAAGGTTTTGTCCTAGTTATTACAAAAGGTTATATCTTTGATATGTGGTTATGAAAAGCTTAAAAAATTACCCCCTGTCGCATGCCAAAAATAAATATTATGTAGCGCGTGCTTTCTTATTGATCCTGCATAATAAGTTCAAAATAGTTTCATTCGTGCAACTGACATTCTTTACTCTTAATTCCTTGCGTCTTTTCAGGTACCGAGTTGAGGTTTGCATTTATTGGCACTGATTGGTATGGGAAACAGGAAGCAGTCACATCTTTGAATGACACATATACAAAACATTATGGACCGGTATATATGAGTCAGGGTGAGCTATTTAGCATGTTGCTTGCTTCAGCGTTTTTTCTGCATTTCACGAGTGATATACCTATAATTGGAATATAATGTAAATAATATCTGTCAATGGCATAATCCCAATCTGGAAGTATGTAATCAGTTTGTAGGTCTAAATGTCCAGCTCATAAGCAGGAAACCGAAAATATAGGCTTATGAAATGAAGCCGAATAAAATAAGCTCATGAGCCTGAAAATAAGCTAAAACTAACATATCCTTTGTAATCTATATACAGTGATTTGCTCTCAATAGTAGAATACCGTTACAGCTCTCTTTCTGGATGCTATGAAACTCCTTATTAGACTTGGTGTAGTTGGGGATTTCTTATATCGTCCAATTGGTCATCTTTTAGAATCAAATCGATAAATTTTTTTATATGTTGACAACTTGGGATTATTGTTGCAGGAACTCTGTCCATGGGCATACCCAAGCATCTTTCCCGAAGTATTTTCCCTGGTAAGTGAAATGAAATTTTCTTTGGTGTTGAAAGCATATATAATAAGTTCAAACATCGAGCAATGTGTTTTGGCATTAATGTCGATCCATACACTTTACATAATTATGGATGCTTGCAGCTTTGATCAACCTTTTGAAGAAATTATCTATCCAAAAGGGGAAGTTGATGCTGTTTCTATTGGCAAGAGAGACGTCGATATGCTCCTACCAGACACTTTTGTCAATGACACCATCATTGACTTTTATATCAAGTATGATAATCCGTATCTTGTTTCCTCTTTCCGATGATGCTTTTAATTGACCATTAGTCTGTTACAGTGGCAACTTTAGCATACCTTGTATTTTTCGCTAATAACAAGTGTCAAATTTTCAACTGACGATAGACCGAGGTTCCATTTTCTCAATAGTTTCTTCTTTCGAAAGCTAGCTGACCCAGATAAAGAACCTCTTGAGGCCTGTAAAGGGAAGGAAGCTTTTCAACGTGTAAGAAAGTGGACAAGAAAAGTGAACCTTTTTGAGAAAGATTATGTCTTTATTCCTGTTAACTACAAGTAAGTTTATAAGCCTTTTGAATCTGGCTCGCTTACGAACTCGTTTGACTAATTTAACCGGCCTTTTGACAGCTATCACTGGAGTCTTATCGTAATGTGTCATCTTGGGGAAGTGGCCACATACCAAGGTCTGTCTTTCATTTTTCTTATATCTTGTCATGCATATCGAAGGTGATAATTCCTATTCTAAAGCTATGTTCATGTTTAGATGAAGATGTAACCAAGTTAAGTAAAGTGCCATGCGTTCTGCATATGGATCCTATTCGAGGCAATCATACTGGCTTGAACGTCTTATGCAAAGGTAGCATTTGATCATGTTTTGTTTTATAAGTTCAAGTTATAAAACAAGTATGCTTCTTACACTTTGTCAGATGCAAAGGTTCGAATCCTGAGATAGCGAGGTCGGCTTCTAAAATTTTTCCGTTTACCGTGTTTCCCAAGTTTTACTGTCCCCCTTTGTCAACTTGTATCGTGTTTTCAAACTTGTATAATTGAACAATTGTGGTTTACATGTGGATATGTCAATGCAGTTACCTTAAAGAAGAATGGAGAGGGAGGGTACCTGAGACGTCTGAAGATATTTGTTCAAGATTTGATAATTTACGCTTCATCTCACTTGAGGTAGCGTGTGTGTTTTTCTGACTTGTGTACTTTTTAAAGCATATTCTCTTTATGTAACTCCATAAATTTTATCACACAATATAACATTTCCTTACTAATATGGGGCACATTTGCCGTTGTTTTTTGGGGGGGTTGGGGGGGCTTACCAAACATCCGTTTTTACGAGTTTACGCTTTTTGAAACAGGCACGGAAAAATAAACACACTAGTAATGGCAAACGTGGCCTTGTTAGTACAATCAGTTTTTACATTCTCACTTGTTGAATCTGGAATCTTGTTGTTTGTGCAGTTACCACAGCAGCCAAATTCATATGACTGTGGTCTATTCTTGCTCCATTACGTAGAACTCTTTTTGGAACAGGCTCCAATTAATTTCAATCCATTCAAAATATCTGAGTGTCGACTTTGTAAGTAAACTGACTCATATTTCAACCTCACAGCATCAGTTTTAGTTACATGTCTAATTTATTTTTCTACTAAGAACATTGAGGATTTGAACCAACTATTTAATACTACGTATTGACATTTAAGCAAATAAAGATACTTTTTATGGTACTTTATAATATACTTGACGTCACTCCATTTGTTCAGCATCTTGTATCGTGACTATGTGCTAGTTTTTCTGGATTATTATTCTTAAAGTTAATACGACTCACATATTTTTCAGCTAAATATGGACTGGTTTCCGCCAGCTGATGCATCCCTTAAAAGGGTGGTTATCCAGAGATTAGTATATGATCTTCTAGAGGCACCTTCTCACGAAGCTCGTCCCATGCATGCCAATGATGATAACTTCCATATAGAATCTGCTGTAAATTTCTTTCCAGAAACGTTCAATAATAATCCTTCAACGGTTTGTCAAACTTCTCATGATGATGATGAAATTGAAATTTCTTTGTTACCATCATTAACTATGACAACTGAACCATGTCCTGTGGGTCCTACTGAATCCTTAAAACCAACATTTGAACCAAGATCATTTCTGAGCATGCAATTTCCGTCTTTCAACGAGGCAACATTTGATGGGTACAAAAGCTCCCTAGCGCCATCACTTGAGGTAATTATGTTCTAGTTTTTGTCATGTGAAGTCCTAAACTACATGTGGCAAAATGGGCAGGTTGGGTAACAGGTCAAAACGGTGTACGGGTCAGGTCAGTTGGGTTTACCCGAAACACCTTTTTCCATTTTTTCAAAAAAATTTCTATAAATAATTAGTGCCTTAAAAATAATTTATACTTTTGAATAACATGAGTTGGAAGTTTTATGCATTGTAAATAAACTTTGGGTGGCTTTTGAGCCTTTTGATCCATTAGAGATAACTGTAACTCTAATTTGACCTGTTGATGACTGTTTTGAGTTAATTTTGACATTTTAGTCTGACATAACATGGCTTTCATTGTAAAACAGGGAAATATAGAAAACGGAGGACAATCTGTTTATTCTCTGACAGAAATTGATCTTGAGCAAGACAATCGAATCGCACCCGAAATCCCATATTCATCCCAGGATCTCAGAAACAGTAACTTTTATGAAACATCGCCACAAACATCAATTTCCGGATGTGAAGATTCATTAGAAGTTGTGAATAGTAATAAGCAAATGAATGAAGAAGTCGACTTCATGGAGATAAGACATGAACCAAGATCACCATTAATGGAGCATGTGGAAATACCTGGTAATAAGGATAATGGTAACGGTTATGCTTATAATCTTACGTTATCTTCTCATTTTTCCGAAATGCAAGCAAATGGGTCCACTGGTTCC
Organism: Artemisia tridentata subsp. tridentata; assembly: GCA_021014915.2. Classification (NCBI taxonomy): domain Eukaryota; kingdom Viridiplantae; phylum Streptophyta; class Magnoliopsida; order Asterales; family Asteraceae; genus Artemisia; species Artemisia tridentata. The sequence continues at coordinate 159,456,085 of CP139505.1, forward strand.
AGTGAGTCCTCGGGCTTGGAATCAGATGTGCAGCATCCTACCAAAAAGATGCGAACGACAGAACAACCTCTTGAAGATGGGTCTCCGTTCAGCTGAATATAGTGTTAATAGGTTTTTGCTGGAAGATTTGTAGCAGTTAGAATGAACCACCCCCACACGTATACTGTCGGTTATTCATATTTTGCGTTTTGGTGTTTGCTTTTGAATGGTCAAGTTATGGGGTATATGATAAATAATACTAGTAGTGTTTAATCCTTTGAACTACTCTACTTGCTTCTAGCTTTAGGGAGTTATGTCGTATGTCTTCTAAAATGGGTAAAAAAAACAACTCTGATGGGGACGTTGCACTTCTAAGCTTAAAGTATCTACTCCGACCTTCTATTACAGTATATTTTTTTTTTCCCAAAATCTTCAAAGGTGAAAGATGAAAGGTTACAGTAGGATCTGAAGTAAGCAGAAATCTACCCTCTGGTGGACAAGTTAGAACAACTCATAGAGAAGATTAAGCGCGGTATACGTGTGTTATATGCTTGTATGTGTACAAACAAAGTGCATAGTAAAAAAGTGTAGAAATGGAAAAGGATCTTACGAATGAAATTAGTAGTGATTGTTTAGAGACACACGATAATAACAATATAAAACTCATCATAACTCTGGCTATCATGTCTAGAACCGATGACGAGGTCTAACTCGGACGGCCTGTACCAATTGTCTAAAGATTGAGCCATTTGGCGATCGAGTAGTGCATAAATCAATTCAACTATACAATTTACTACAATATGCCATTTTTTTATTACATTACACAAGATTTTCTTGACATTAATTCAACTCCAATTGCATTGTTTTACTATCTTTTATTTGCAAATTAGTATGTCTCTAAGCAAACTTTTTATATGGGGTTACTTTTGTCGAACTTCCCACATTGAGTAAAGAGAAGAAGCTTTGTCTACTTATATACTAAGTTGCACGGGGACGGAAACGGGGACGGGTACCGGGAAACGACAACATCCTAAAATTCAAGAAACAGGTACGGCGAGAAAACGTCTATGTGTTTTATAATATTTTAGTATAAGGAAAATTGTACGTTATAAGACACGCCAAGTTAAATAACGAACAAGTTGCTGGACAATTCTACACTCAGCTAGATAATCTTTAAACTCTTGGCTTAAATATTCACCACCTCTATCGGATCGAAGAGCCTTAATCTTCTTACCGAGTTGTAATTCTTGTTAGCTTTAATTTTATAGTTAAAGTGATGGTCATTCACTTAGTTAAGAACTTTGTATTATATGGGCTTATGTTAGAATTAGTCTCATTTGTAAAAGATCAATCCATTGGTCTAAAGCCCAAATGCCCATCAAAAGCCCACAAGGCAAAATGCTTGGAGTATTTAAAGCACAAAACTCCTCATTTGTAAAGGTGGTTCACTGTGAAGTGTTGTGTGAAATAAAGAAAAGCTTTAACATATATTCATCTCTCTTTCTATATCATTCGATCCAACACCACAGTCCCATCTCATCTCTTGTGTTTAAACGCCAAATATATGTGTGATAAAGAGTGATTATCGACTACAACAATTCTACTTCACTTTTAAAAACCTTGAATATCTCAAAGACTTCATGTTTATGTTTAAGTAAATAAACATAACCATAACGACTGTAATCATCCGTAAAGGTCAAGAAGTAGCTAGCACCGCGTTTTGACACATGTCTAAGTGGACCGCACACATCAGTATGTATTAATCCAAGAAGATCTGTAGCCCTTTCCATTTGATGTGAAAAAGATTTCATTGTCATCTTCCCAGATATGCAAGATTCGCATTTATCAAATGAATCATCATTGATATTTTGCAAAAGCCCATCATGTTGCAGCTTTTCCATGCATTTCTTGCCAATATGTGCAAGACGACAGTGCCAAACATAAGATGAATCCAAGTATGACTTGATTCTCTTATTGCTAATGCTATACACAGAATTATTTCTATTGGACACATGATTCTCCATGTCAATTTCATACACACCATTTATTGGAATTGCATTAAAGTAAAAAACATTATTTAAAGAAACCGAAATTCCATTATCAGTAAATGTGTGAACAAAACCATTATCCTTTAACAAAGAAACTGAAATGACACCCCTAATAATAGAAGGTGCAAAATGACAATTATTCAAAACTAGTATTAACCCCGAAGGCAAGACTAAATCGAATGTCCCTATGGCTTCAACTGCTGCACGTATGCCATTGCCCACGTACAAGTATCTTTCTTCATAGGTCAGCTTCCTTGCTCCTCTAAGCCCCTGCGATGTGTTACAAATATGAGTACCACATCCCGTATCATATACCCAGGCATTATGCTTACGAGGAAAAGAAAATAATTCAATCATAAAAATACCTGAAGTGCTCGCGACATTCCCAGCCTTGGCATTTTTATTCTGACGCAACTCCTCTAGCAGCAATGGACAATTCCTCTTCCAATGTCCAGGAGTGTTGCAGTGGTGACAAGCAGCCAAATCCTTCTTGGGATAATCCTTTTTCTTTGGAGGATTCTGCTTCTTAGGCTTCTGCTGATAGGTCACAACCTGTTTGCCCTTGTCAGCTTTACCTTTCCCCTTCTTGTTCGCGTGTTGCGGTTTGTTGGGCTTGGTAATCCTACCACCTTGTATTGCCATTACAGCAGGTGTAGGTGCCTTCTTTGACAATCCTTTCTCAAAGTCAATAAGCATTGCATGTAAATCACTTATTGTCTTCCCCGTGCAATGCATATTGAAGTTGCGCACAAAATCACCAAACAACTCCTCGTTAAGGGATCGATTGATGAGGCCAACTTGTACATCTTGCACGTAACCACAGCCGAGTGCCTCCAATTGGTCCAAATAACTTTTCATTTCCAATACGTGGGCACTCACTAGTTTACTAGCATCCTGCTTACACTTTTACAAAGAATCTAACAAGTCATATAACTCTGCCATAGGTGGTTTCTCAAACATACGTTTGAGCTTATTGATCATGTCCATGGGACCATAGTTCTCAAATTGCTTTTGCAATTGAGTGTCCATCCCAGATAACATAAGACAAGCCACATCATTGTGCTTCTCATACTCAATGTTATACTCTTCATGTTCTGCATTAGATGCAGTACCAGCAGGAGCAGTAGGAAGAGGCTTACCAAGATAATCAATTCTTTTGGCCATTCGCAGAACAATTCTCAAAGAACGGTACCAATCATTGAAATTCTTTGTCCCAGTCAACTTTTCTCTTTCAATCATTTGCTTGAAAGCAGAACTCATGTTGTTCATGTTAGTGTTGTCGGGTTGGGCCATTTCTACAGAAAAAAGTTCAAAAGTTAGTACTTTCGATAATTAATTTTTTCAAGAAAATTAAACACCCATGGTAAATAACATTTAACCATTTAATTTTCACTGAAAACAAGGATCCAAATTGACATAGTTTCATCACATCAGCTTTGGCTGCTAGCAATGAAAGTACTCAATAAGGTACGAGTCGAACTCAATTGCCAATCTCAAATTGCAATTCCTAGAATTATGGGATTTACATATTTTGCCAACCTCAGTTGCAAATGTAAGCATGTTTTATCCCCATCTTTATGCCTTGAGTGACTAGTCCATCTTACTATCAACTCAATTAAGTTAACCAACTTAAGAAACTGCAAATTACCATAGTTTCATCACATCAGCTTTGGCTGCTAGTAATGAAAGTATGTAATTTACCCTTTGATTACCATCCATGCTCATCACATCAGCTTTGGCTGCTAGTAATGAAAGTATGTAATCTCAGGTGTTTCCGTTTCATTGGATGGCATATAACTTAAATTAAGGGTAATAATTTTGATGTGTGTAATCAAAATATGTACAAAGATGTCATGCATTCATCTTGTATCATATGTTTCATAAAAAACTCTTACTCATTAGTTTTAACTTAGCTTAAATCAACAAAGTTTTAATTGATGGCGTTGAGAAACTTACAACTTTGCCTTAAGATGCTTCGTACGTATAATGGTTGTACTTGGTAAGTCTAATTTGACGCACAGGCGAGCGGAGAGACAGAATGAAGTCTCTTTAAGGCCACAATTTAATGCGAAACCAACCTTATACCCACTTTATAGTTTGTCAACATTAGGTCCGCCTTTCGACCATTTTTGTACAGTTGCATCAATCAATCAAAAGTTTATGATTTTTAAAGCTTAAAACCATGTTTCACCATAATTAAGTCAAGTTTAATTTTTATTTTGAAATTATCCTTTGCTTACTATCATGTCATAACATATATAAACAAATAGCAATTAACACAAAAAATTAAACGACATAATTAATGGACATGCTAAATAAATCAATTAACATGTATATATTGATCTTAAGACTCCCATTGGTTTTCGAGCTAGGTACCAATGGACCACATACACCAATTACTTGGTTGCGTAAGTCTCACGATTAATATATACAATTAACACACATAATTGATTTTATACACGATTTATATGGGGTCGTCCCTAATAACCTAATTAATTAACTTTTAGTAATTTAACTTGTCCAACAATTTTATTACTAAAACCCTAATTAATGTTAATCGCATAAACATAGCATGTAAAACACGTATCATATTACATCAACTTCCATGACAAAACATGCATGTTTTTGTCATGGATTCCCCAAATAGCACTTATTATCATGTCACAACATATAATCAAGTCTAATTTTACGCATATCAATTAATGACATATTACAAGTATTCATTAATCAACACATAAAATATTTACATGCAAACTAGGGTTTCTACAAGTTTTACAAAACTAAAACCCTAATGGTAATAATTTAGGGTAATCGACCCAAAATAAAAAATTAAAAAAAATTAGGGTTTACTTATTTTTAAAACCCTAGAACACCAAAACCATGTAATAATCATATAGATCCAATTTTATGCGTTTTAGTAATTAATTACATAGTATTAACGGGCTATTGATGCCACTGTTGGAATATGTGAATCATAACAATTATATAAACATAAACATACACATCAAGCACGCAGCGGAAAACATGATCTAAATACTAGTAATTAATTAACTAAAATAAAAGGATATGCGTACCTTTGATTTCTAGCTAAACAATAAATCGAGTAATCAAGAACCTGTAAAACCCTAACTTAGGGTTTATGTAATTCGACCACCTACAAGTCGAATGGGGAAAACAACTCAAGCAAAAGTATGCTTGACCTCCGTTCTTGTACACACGTATTACTAGCGTCTCAATGTGAAAAGCTAGGTTCTTGATCACAAAACAAACCAAACACTTGTGTTGTGAATCTTGGATCGAATTCCCAAGGGTATTGGGGTTGTTTGCTCGGCAATACACAAGAGGAGAGGAGAAGAGAGAAATTTGGCTTGCAAGGGATTCAAGATTAGGTCATAATGAATATAAGAGGCCTTGTATTTATAGGGAACTAATCTTGTTCTCCAAGCTAGGGCATAGAATCCCTTCTCCATATGGATCGGCCGAGTTTTGCAAGCCCAAGGGAATTCTAGATCATTCTTGGCTTGTATTTTCATCTCTGGTCCTTTAACTTAATATTTAACGACCGTTAACCAAACCCCGTTAAATACTAACGCCCGTTAAGTGTTCATTTGTGAAATTTAATAATTAAACATATCTTAATATATTAATTATTAAAACATTGAAACTCATACGTAATGTGTGCAATCCCGAAGTCTCGTGTTCGAAACTGGTCATACATATATTAATTTATATCCATAACTCTAACATATGGTGGAGAGGCAAGAATTTCTGAACTGCGTAAACTGTTTCCGCTTATGGATGACAAAAAAAGCCTTGCATCTGACAAAGAACGGGCAGAAGTTGAAGGAAGAGCGTCGTTGTTAGCGGCTGTTGATTATTATGTCAGTATGCATACGGACATCTTCATTTCAGCTTCACCAGGCAATATGCACAATTCAATGGTATGTATGGTTGACCTCATTCAGCATATTCTCTACCTTTTTATTTGGATATATTCGGGAATAACCCTATAATTCGCAATATTAACTTTTTTAGGAAACAACAAAAAGGTAAAAAGTGCATAATATTTGTAAATTTGTTTTGACTTTAATCACAATTTTTTTTGTTTTATTTTTGTCATAATTTATGATTTTTTATTGAAAATGTGAAAAATATTCCAAGTTTTTGACTTATTTGAGAATTTTATTTTGCAAAAATTTAATTTGCTAATTTTAAGGTCATTTGTGGATATGGATGAATAAAATGATTATTCCTTCATTTGTATAGGGGTTCACACCAAAAATCCATTTAGGTGATTTCAAAAATATGCAAATATGACTGTTGTAATTCACGTTCTCATAGAAAATTGCTCATTTTGCAAAAAAATTCTTGCATTTTCAAAAAGAATGATGTTTTGCTTTAGAAACCGCTATTTCAACCCATTTAAATAAAAACGGATAAAGTCTGGTTGACTTTTATTGATAAGGAATCTAACGGGCCAAATATTTAGTTTAATGAAAAAGTGAACGGGTTGAATGTGGTCTGAAGTGTATTCGAATTCAAAAAGACTTGGGACAAAACTGTGCTGGTGTCCAAATCCAACCCATCTAAAGGGCCTTTTTGACCCTTACTTATAAAACGAATAATTGTTCCTTGTTTTTCAGCTAGGGTATCGAGCATACAAAAACTTGAAGACTATCAGACCAAATATGGTGCTCTCGAGCCAGCTCTTTCTTAACGAAACTATGGACCGGCCTGAGTTTCAGTTGGCTATACAAAACGCGCATAAGAATAGACAAGGTCAAGTTAGGTTAAGAAAGGAAACACAATCCATATATACCTATCCAATACGAGATTGTATGTGTCAACAACATTAATTGGTTCTTTTTTCAGTTTTGTAGAGTTAGAGAAATGTGTGTAAACGAGCACAGATAACAATAAAACACAAATTCGATATGTATTTTTGCTTCTCACTGAGGGGCGTTATGTGCATCCACGATATTTTTTATAGGGTCGCAGGTCGGTAGGTGAATGATGCAACATCTGGTTTGGTTTGCAAGTTTTAATCCAAATGTATGTTTCGCATGTGTATTTTATTGTTGTTGATTAGTTATATCGGATTTTGCTATACTAGATTTGTTGTTACGTGTTATCTATGGGAGGGTGTTTTAGGCGACTTACACATAGTCAAAAAGATTGAACTATATATGGACGTCGTTATCAAGGAGTGAAATTATACGGCACACCCATTACCGAGAACAAGTATATGGGATCTACTTCGGATATCACAAGGATTGCCGCACGTCAACCATGGTTCCTATCAATGCCATGGTTCCTAGCCATCGGATATTGCAATATGTCAATGTTTATTAGAGGACATGTATTTCATTTTGCTCAATAAAGGTTTTAATCATATTATGGTAATCGTTTTTCCTCTCCTCCACCTCCATGGCCCTGGAGACTGTCCACAGCCGTGATTTCAACTACTAGTGGAGGAAATTGTATTGATATATTTGACGAGGGTTTTTGCTCATTAAATATAATGTCCACAACCGTGGTTTCAACTGCATGATTTCAAAGAAGAAAATGAATAAGGTGAGAGTGGTGAGATAAAAGATTAAAAACTCAGTAGTAAAGCACGTACAGATCATTTCACACTACATATAAGTTCACACATAATTAGTTTACCTATGTCACAATAAACATTCTACAATATTATCATAAGTTGGTTCGACGGAAGTACAAAAAACAAATTAGCTATATACGTTATAAATAGAAATAGTAAAACGATCAAACAATGCAAGATAGGCAGCTTCTACAGAGAGCAATAAGCAAGTTTGAACACACATCGAGACCATTCACCAACTAAACTTAACGAAGAACTTGTTTAACATTTCCCATTCTCCTTCAAGACCATTTCTTATCTCACAACATTTAAGGTCAGGCCAATTTCCAAATTTGTTTTCCATCACCCCATATCAATTAGCTTCAAGAAGTAATCAGCGGCTTTGAGCCACTCATTTGAAGATGTGCCTCTATGTGCAGGGGTTGGCAAATAGAAAACAATGCATCAAAGAGGAGTACCGAGTAGTTAATAAACGAGCCTAGCTCATTTAGGCCTATACTTGACTTCGTTCGGATTGTTAACACCATGTCTAGATCCGCTACTGCTTGATCCGCCGTTTATGCCAGAGTGCCACCTTAAAAACCAAGAAACTACTTTAGCTTATATGGAATTGCGTCATTAGTATGAAATTAAAATGCAATCGACAATAGAGAATCTTTGAAAACAGGTACAATAGTTGCATTTTATCCATGGACCGTCTATCATCTTTTTGAAACTTTAACATCTTTAACACAATAAGGGACTAAAAGTGTAACAAGCTTTATAAAGGATACCGTTTATGTAAATTTTGGTATTTAGAGACCAAAAATGTAATTTGGTATAAACTATAAGGACCACCGTGAGCTACTACTGTAGTATTATTTTGTTCCAATAATTTTTGTTGGCCAATATCAAATTCAATATTAAAATAAGAGAAAAATGAATTTAGAAAACAAGGAAAGTGTGTTATTTACTCACCGACGGTGACAGGTTGTATTCTTCAGACGATTTGCAGCGATTCTAATTTTCCAATATCCTCTGGTAGCTTCTCAAGAAGAGCACAACCACGAAGGTTGAGATACGTCAGATGTTTTAACATACAAATGCTATCAGGAAGATGTTTAATCTTTGTAGCTCTTAAAACTAGTCTCTCCAGAGATTCTAACTGGCCAATGTTCTCAGGCAACTTCCCAAGACAAGAACAGTCTTCAACATCGAGCGACTCCAGACGTTTTAGCATGCAGATGCTATCTGGAAGATATTCAATCTTCTTACTCCGCACATATAGCTCTTCTAAACATTCTAATTTTCCAAGATCCTCTGGTAGCTTCTGAAGAAGAGTACAATTACGAAGGATGAGATGCGTCAGATGTTTTAACTCACAAATGCTATCAGGAAGATGTTTAATCTTTGTAGCCGACAAATCCAGTCTCTCCAGAGATTCTAACTGGCCAATGTCCTCAGGCAACTTCCTCAACCTTGATCCACCAAGTTTAAGGAATTTGAGATTAGGACATGCACTAGACACGTGAAGTTCTTCAAAAGCAGCACAGTCATCAAGAGATAATTTCTCGAGATTCGGAGTTAACCGAAGGTCAAACGTTCTTAACTTTGACGAACTGATACAGAGGGAGTTGAGCTTTTGACAGCTAACAGGCATGAAAAGTTCTACTAAATCAAAAGAAAACACGAAAGATAACGTCTCGAGATTCGGAGTAATCCTAAAGTCAAAGGTCTTCAAGTTTGACTTAAAGAGAGAAAGGAATTTGAGTTTTGGAAGAACCTGCCAGCAAAAATAAGACAAAATGATTAATATTAGTGTAGTAACAAACCAATAAATTAATAGCATTATTAGGAATTATGCAAAACAACGAATCAACAATTATTCTACCTTTATTTCTCCCTCTTCTTCCCAAAGTTGTACCATTCTGCTGTACTCCATTTCAAGTCCAACAAGATTGTTTGCTTGAAATGTTTTGGGTAAATACAAGAAAGGGTAATTCATACATTCTAGATATTTTAAAGAGTTTGAAAAGTATTGGGCGGTATTATCAAGAACTTCGGCATAACCTTGATTTTGAAAATGCACGTTAAGATATCTAAGTTGCTTCATTTTTCCAAGACATTTCATAACAGTTTCCGCATTTGTGTTCGAACGACCAAGTTCTAGATATATTGTTGCTTCAGTACCCTGCAATACAAAAACAATGTCCAGAAACCTGGAAAGTCAGAACAAATGCAATGTTTTAGTTTTCTCTAAATTACAAGTAAACTGATCTTTACCTCGTCATTAGCCAATATATCTTCAATTTGCTCTTTAATCCACAGTCGGCTATGTTTGTTAGGTTCATCCCGGTGCTCACGACGAACAATGTTCTTTCCCATTTCTTCTATTTGGTCATGCATGCCCAAGACCAGCTGACCATATGCAATAGGAGAAATAGTTATGAGAGATCTCTGCTCAAGAACTTTTAAACCAATTATAGCACGAAATCCACAGCATTCAAGAATTCTGATTGCATCTTCTTTATATCGGCCTTTCAATATGCATGCAATGCCTAGAAATATTTCCTTATAATCTTTCTCCAGACTTGTATAGCTTAATTCTAGCTTTTCCTGAGTCTCCTTTAAGGGAATTTCTTTTAGTCTTTCTATGGCATCCTTCCATTCATGCTCATCTTTACCACAAAGAAATGAACCCAAGACTTTGAGTGTTAAAGGAAGACCAGCAGCATATAGTACAACTCTTCGTGATAGCTCTTCAAATCCTTGAGATGGAATCTCCCTTCCAAATGCATGTCTACTGAAGAGAAAAATTGCTTCCTCATCTGATAAGAGATCGATATCTCGAATCTTCACTCTGTGATCGACCTTATCGATATCTCGAAAGTTCACTCTGTGTGCTTGCAATACTTGCTCATCTCTTGTTGTAACGATAATTCTACTTCCCTTCTTAAACCAGTTAGTCTTACCGGCTAACGCCACAAGTTGGTCTATGTGATTCACATCATCTAGAACAAGAAGAACCTTTATAGCGCACATCCTCTTTTGCATCATGTTTTTCCCATCATAAACACTATCTAGAGTGACTTGTTCATTTAGCACTCTTGAAAGGACCTGTTCTTGTAACTTCTTCAAACCAGACATAGAGGGTTCTGAAACTTCCCTCACATTCGCAACAAAGCTTTTGGCTTCAAAATCAGCAGATAGACGATCAAAAACAGCTCTAGCTGTAGTTGTCTTCCCAACCCCTCCCATGCCTTTGATCCCTATCATCCAAACATCATCATCTATTCCCATTTCTAAAGAGTCAACAACATCCTTTACTCGAGTCTCCATGCCGACCAACTTTTCATCGAAGCCGAAACTGATGGAGCGTAACTCTAGTGAAATCTCTCCAACAATTTTTTTGATTAATTCAGATTCGTCCCTGTATGCATGGTAAAAGAAGGTTCTGTTTAGCATAGTCTAAATACATAAACAATGTTTTAGATGTATATATAACATATATACAAAGTAATACTATGTAACATAATACTAGCAAGGATGAAGAAACAAAAGTAACGAATATCGCAAGTAGAGATATGTGGAGTAATTACCCATTAGCAGTCGCCTGCAACTCCCTCCCAACCAGATTTGATGCTCCTTTCAAAGCCTCTATCCATTTCCCAGCAGCGTCTTTGTCTTTGTTTTTGTTTTGCAAAAAGGCTTCACCAAATGCCCCACTTTGTTTGCGGACTTGGGTGGGTTCCACATGAAAAAAGACGGGATAGGCAGTCTGTTCGCCAGTCTTTTGACACTCCATGATCTCAACAAGCTCATCCAAGCACCAAGACGAAGAAGCATAGTTCTTTGAGAAAACAATGATGAAGAATCTTGAGTCTTTAATAGCTTGGATAAGCTGGTTGTCGATGGTTTTCCCTTGCTTCATTTCCTCATCATCTTTGAAAGTTTCAAGGCCTTTTTGCTTAAGAGCTTGATAAAGATGGCCGACAAAGGTTTTGCGAGTGTCTTCACCCCTAAAGCTTATAAACACATCATACTTAAATCTCTTTGGAATGGCCGATGAGCTAGAGGTGGACGCCAATGAAGTTATGGATGAAGGATCGGATAAACGTAACCTTTTGTTGGAGGACATTTCTACAAACTTGATAATATGAAGAAAAGTGAATGAAATGGATCGATAACCGTGATCAAAGCTAGGCGTTTACTCAGAAGACGACTGTAAAGAAACTTGATTGTGTTTGTGTGGAAATAAAATGTGAATTACGTGGAAATTTGGTTGAAGCTGTTAAAAGAGTTTATGTGAAGAAACAAACTAAGGTATATCAAGTCACTTCTTTCGTGAGAAATACAAGATCCCAGTCACTTCTTTCGTGATATTCAAAGGTACATCAAGACACTTGAAGGTCAATCTAACGAAAGAAGAAAATCATCATCGATCGAATTTTTTAAGCATAACTTCATTAATATCCGAAACATAAATAAAGTTTCATAACAAACCTACCCGAACAAGAAAACAATAAAACACAACATATAAAAACCTATCAGAAGCGCAAACCTCTTGAGTTCTTCAGCCGTACTAAACCACAAGAAATAAGGGTGCTTATGTGTTTTTGTTCGTGTGTTTTGATGGGCTGTGATGAAGAAAATAAGATGAGATGTTTTAGATGATGATGGAGGTCTATTAAGTTATAAGTGAGATGGTAGGCGCTTATCAAAAGTGTGTGTTTAGGTTAAAAGGAACAAGCCAAAGAATTAGGGTATTGCATTTTAATATACCGTAACATTAAGATGTGGTATTGGGCTAAATCACTTAATAGTGCTTATGGGCTGTATTGGGCTAAATCACTTAATAGTGCTTATGGGCTGGATCCGAGACTGTTATGATTTGGGCTGAACGAATTTTTTGCTTTCTTTCTTTACTTGGGCTTATTGGACTTCTAACAAAAAGTTTACAAGGGTGGTTATATTTGTTCAGTTGAAATTATGTTATTATAACATTAGAATATATATATACCAACACACATTTGCTTTTTAGTTAATGTTAATTAGAGTCATGTATTAAGAGTGTATTAATATGATGTATCAAATTATTCCAGATTTTTGCATTCAAACATCCTTTTAAACAGTGTGTGCATCTCTAAAATCCCATATTTGCATGTTTGTGTGTTCACTTTTTTTTCAAAAGCATAGCAAAATTGGAAAGGTGCTCTACAAGCCATCAAAAGGAAGAAGGATTGTGGCTAGACTACCATTCTTACCCATCAAGGTATGATCATTTTTGGTTTACTTCCCTCATTTCTTAGTTACTATTAGTATTATTATCAAGTTTTTCTTCACCATATGTTAACTCATGATATATTGTTGTTACTGTCCCAACACTTTCAAAACATTTTTAAAAAGCTAACAACGTTGTTTTATGTCATTCCAGGGGTTTTAGGGAGTGGGATAATGAGAACTTGTATAAGCAGGTACTACACGAACTCAACTACTCAAGGACGGCGATGGTGGGATGAGAATTTAGTGAGAGCATTTTTTTGTATAAACCTATTCTAATGTTTTATGCTAAAGGTTTTGTACTAATTATCATAAAGAAGGTTCTACTTAATGAGTTTGTAATTCTTTTTGTGTGTGTATTTATGTATTAGAAGTACATTATGACTTGCTTAGGAACAATATAAAACCTCAGCTTGCTATGAAGAATGGGACAAACTATGTGGAAATACATATAGAGCTTACGTATTTGCTCCTGAATTATCAACAAATTAGCAACTACTACAAAAGTTACGCGGGGAACTCCTTAAAATACGTTGATACAACACTAGTGAGGCTTGGTAGTAATCATGCAGTACCCCCGGAATAAGATCAACCATCTGTCACTCTAGGAAAAATAGTAAAGCGGTAACTGTTCTTTACACTCTTGCATATACTATTTAGCGACAAAATGCAAGCCTGAATTGAATGAATGAACGTATTACGGAAAAAAATAAAAACAATCCTCAAGCCCTAAACAGCAATTGTAATAACGAATAACAATATGAGAATTGAAAATGGAAGTGAGGTTCAGAGGAGGCCGAATAAGACTAAAAAACCGAGGAGGAAAAGGCCAAAGAATGTGAGCCAAGAGAAGCGCCTGACCTGATATGGCGGAGGAAATGGTATTGATATATTTAACGAGGGTTTTCGCTCATTAAATATATTGTTACAAGAGTGGCTGGTGAGATAAAAGCACAGTAGTAAAGCACATGCAGATCATTTCACATATACATATAAGTTCACATATAATTAGTTTACCTGTCACAATAAACATTCTACCATATTATCATAAATTGGTTCAACGAGAGTACAAAAAACAAATTAGCTACATACGTTGTAAATAGAAATAGTAAAACGATCGGATAGGCAGCTTCTATGGAGAGCAATAAGCAAGTTTGAACACACATCGAGACCATTCACGAACTAAACTTAATGAAGAGCTTGCTAGCTTTTCCCATTCTCCTTCGAGACCATTTCTTATTTCACAACATTTGAGGTTAGGCCGGTTTCCAGATTTGTTTTCCGTCACCCCCATGTCAATTAGCTTCAAGAAATAATCAGCCGCTTTGAGCCTCATCTGAAGATGTGCCTCTGCGTACAGGGGCTGGCAAATAGAAAACATTGCATCAAAGAGCAGTACTGAGTCCTCCACCAAACCATCATCCGACAATGTTTTAAACGAGAGTTTTTCAACATTGGTAGCCGGAAACAGGACCCTTGTTCTCACATCATCAATGTTGAATGCTAGAACAGATTCTTCAAAACTTTGTATCACAATGTTAAACTTGCTTGATAAATTGAGGTATTCCTTCAACTTAAGAAAGAACAAATGATCGACGGAATTTCTCACCCCCAGATTTAGCTTAATTTGCTCAGGAACAATGGTTGGAAACAAGAGACTAGGCATTTCAAAGCCTCCGTACCAGAAAGAAAGTAATTTGGGAGCATTAACTTGTATTTCTGTTGTTGGCCTGAATTGACTAGACACTATTTTCAATCTCTGCAACGAATTGGATCTAATATCCAAAATTTCCACCCTACACCATGTGATTTGAAGGTTTAAACTCTCAAGAAAAAGAAACTTGGTATTTATAATGTTACAAAATCCATCATCATCGAGGGTCAGACCAATTAAACATAACTCTCTCAAGCTCCCTATTGAATCTGCAATTGATAATACAGGTGTATGTAGTATCCAAAATGTCTCGTATAAAAGTGAACACAGACGTGGTACATCATAAATTTCCAAACTCGCATTATCATAATGACTATAATGACTACCTGGAGTTATTTTTAACTCTTGAAGATAAAGGAGGTTGTTTACCTTTAATTTATCCAAGCCTTCAAAAAGTCTAAGGTTGATCTTTTCAAGTAACTTACAAGTAGATAGTAAGTTATGAAGCACCTCATGACTTATGTGCACATCAAGCAACTCTAGCACTCGCAACTTCACACAAACGATCAAAGGATTACTACTAATGTGAAGGGGGTAGTTCTCCTTGCAAAGGGGAAAATCGTGTTTTATACTTAATGTATTTAGGTTCTCACTTGAGAATATCTCATCTGGCAAAGTAAATGAAGCAACGTCATCAACGAGTGTGAGGCAAAGCTCCTTAAGAGAACTGTTGGAAGCTACACGCTTAATAAACTTTTCAGCACGAGTAGATGACTTTGGCTTGCGGATGCCAAAGTGAATATCACATGATATAATCGGTATGTTGTCCCTGTGATACCTTCGTATGGTCCGTCTGATCAGCCTCAGGTACCTTCTTTCTTGCTGTTTAGTTAAAGACTTACCGGATCGGCAAAACCTGAGAGTGGGGATGGTAGACCAAGCGTGTAGCCATGACTTGGACAAGACGCAGGTGCGGGCAGCATCTTTTGCCGGTAACAATGCTTGAATATGATGAATCAACTCAGGTACATCTTCTAGTTGCCGTCTATGGGTCAGTTTCATTCTCTTCACTTTCTCCATCTGTCACAAGAATAACAAAAGAAAATGAACTAGAGGGTTATGTTCAATGTACAAATAACTGGCAATTCGGATTAGTTAAATAGTTTAACCGTTAAATAATTAGAATAAGAGCCGCTGTCTAAAAAGACGAGGTCGAGGAACATGTTGACTCTATTCTGTATCCATTGTTTTAACACGCACAGGAAGAAACCTCAACAACTTTGCATCTAAGCTAATAGAGTGAAATCTAAATGCCGAAGCAAATTTTGCATAAGGGGTGTTTGTTTTAGCTTTTATAAGAAGCTTATTAGCTTATATAGCTAAACAAAGTTCATGAAAGTGTTTAGATAAGGTCAAGGGTTCAAACCTAGCTAGGTGTGTACATTTGGGGGTGGCCAGGGAAGAGTCGGAAACGGTCCCAGGATTAACCCGGTGAGGCCGCGTACATGTGAGTCAAAAAAGGCTCGCCCTCCCCGGGTAATCTCAACAGAGAAAACCTTCACCGTTTACCCGTAATAAACTTTAAGTTTATAAGCTTATATGGGGTTTCAGTAAGCCCATGGGCTTATACGAGAGGTGTTATAGCTACTTTCGAGTACGTCTTTTGTGGTCATTTTACCGTCATAAGCTTAGTCGCAGGACCCAATTTGATCAGGTGCATTTACGAAAAATTATACAAAATGAGGAACACAATTTTTTTGGACCAGGTGCATTTAGGAAAAATCAAGTCTTTTTTACAAAAATTAACACTACGCCGCAAAATTTCATGGGTGTCCTGGGACCCACCCTGGTTCCGTACCTGAGCGGCTGAGCTTAGGTACAAATAGTCAACAAGCTTATATGTGTTTAAGGTTATTTTGGGGCTTATGAGCTTATTTTTCGGCTTATGCAAAATAAGCCGAAAAAAAAAAAAAAAAAAAAAAAAAAAAAAAAAAAAAAACTACCCTACCCTACCTTGCAAATAGTAAACCCAACTAATAACGTTGTTTCATTTCATCTATCTAGGGGGGTGTTTGGGTAAAATTACAATGGTTTCTTAAAGCCAAACACCCCCTAATACACAAAAATTAATAATAACTCAAAGGGTTAAGTAAAGAAATTAAAGCAAGTCGTACCCTGTTAACTGATAGTAGTACATAGTGATGAAGCCTATATACATCAAAATTCAAACTAGTATTTATACTTAAAAAAAAAAAAAAAAAATTGCTTTGCATCTAACAGATAGATTATAAACCTTAATAAGAATTAAAAGTTTTGATAAACCAACTAACCTTGAAATTGAAGATCGGAAAAACAAAAGAAATTTTTTTAAGTTTATAAAATATTAGGAAGTTTTATTTGTTGCAAAAGACATATGAAATTATTTAAATATTTTTTAAAATATAATGAATTATTACGCAAAAGTTGAAAATATATGAATTTAATTTGATATATTTTTATACGATTTTACATTAATAAGCTTTAGTTACAAATAATTCGCCAACAAACTTTATAAATATATAAGCTACAGCTTTTGGCTTATAATATAAGCTCCAACTTCAGCCCATTTCGCCAAATATACCACTATTTTCTGATGCGTAAATTTTCACAAATTTACAGTTTACATCTTTTTAAAAAACGTAGGGCTATCTACCTTCTTCTGTTAGCAATTTTTAAACAGTTTACATCCTTTTATGGATTAACGATGCAAATGTTTTCTCGTTATTTGCTAATGTGATTCCAACGTCACAAGTTTTTTCATCTTTTTGTTTGTCCCAACTACCATCATCCCCTTTTATTAGTCTAGTCCACTTTATCACTTCATTAATAGCCTCCCAAATCTCCAAATAGAACAAACGCTGATTATGTTCAATCAAAGAATTTGTTCTTGCGTGTTACCGAAAAATAATCCGTACTTTAAAAAAAAAAAAAAAAAAAAAAAAAAAAAAAAAAAAAAAACACTCACGCGTGGGATTTACGTTAGTAGATAACTGAAAATTATTTTATCTCGTTAGTCTCTAGAGATGTATATTGCTTGACTTTTGCCAACGAAGAGATGTTTGCAAGCTAATATTTTTCATAGGGATGTTCTAGCAAATTATCGGTAGAAAACGAAATAGCATAACTAAAGTTACCAAACATCAAACGGGAGTAGTCTTCATATATCAATGCACCTTCAAAACACATCTACGAATTTCGGTTATTAGTTTATTACTAATAGTAGAATATAAATGGACTGTAAAAAACAGCTCACCCTTGTTCTTTTAGTTAACGTGTTTCAATAATCTCTCCTAGTCACTTATCAATAGAGATATCCAATAAAAATGTAGTTTGATTGTCCTTTTTTTTTAAAAAAAAAATGTGATGTTCGTTTAATTTTTAGCCAATAAATGAGTGATACTTCAAATTTGACAAAAAAAAAAAAAAAGCTTGATAGTTATAAACTAGATTCAAATAAAGCTAAGAAAAACAATTATTTCAAATTTGAGATGAATAGCCTATTTTTAAGAAAAACAAACTCCAAATCACCACTTGTAACTTTTCAAATACATAAACTTGACAAAATTTCGCAAAAATATTGGACTAACTTGCGCACTCGTGAGAACCACAAAAAAGAATAGTTGTTTGGTATCCACGGGTCCGCAAAAAAATGGACTAACCTGTAGACCCATAAGTACTAAAAAAGCAATAGTTGTTCGGTACCAATGGGTTCGCAAATTCCGCAAACAAATGCGGACCCGTGGGTAAAAACAATAAACAAAGTACCGGTTAATGTTTTTTAGTGTGTTTCCCTTTGGAATACGTGTATTTATTTTCTTGTCTCAAGTGGTTAACACTTGAGACAAGTGGTTAACACTCTTGCCTCTGAAGACAGAGGTTAAGGGTTCGATCCTCACCCCTTGCAAGGCCGGAGGTCCTTTTCTACCTTTGGTAGAACCGGAAGCAGCCTCTCTACCTTAGGTAAGGGTAAGGTTGTCTACGTCTCAACCTCCCCATATACCGTGAAAGACGGTATTGAGACCCATAACATAACTCTATTTTCTTGTCTCAGTTCACTGCACCGCCATTTGGGCCCAAATCATAAAAGTGATAGAAGTATAGAACCTCTAGTATTATTCGATTCAGAGTCTAGTTTGAATTGATTTTTACTAGTTTGAATTGATTTTTACTTTATTACTATGTATTGTTGTTCTAGTTATGTTTTATCTGTTCAGGTTGGTTTTGACCCAATGAGCACACCTAATTGGTGAACAACACACATACACATGTATGATCACGAACAAGAAATTGATCATTTACCAATGCAACAAACTCCCAGCTCCACAATGATATACAAATCGTGGGATTTTTGCGAGATAAATACATCATAATCGATGCAAGCCTACTAAAAACCAGCTCGTTGCATCTCTAACCACATTATTCCCATCGCCAAACATTAACCATTTACCTTTTTTCTTGTTCTCTCTGTTCACTTTGTGTACTTCCCGACCCTAAGGAAGCCTTGTCATCTTTTTTATCTTTGTTGTTACTCGGAGTGGGCCCACCACTTCCATTTAGACAACTAGCCATTTCCTTCGACTCCGGGCCGGTAGGTGATGATGTGTGTCCCATTTCATCATCCTCAATCGGAAGCATCCTTTTTGAACCCTCTAAAGCCACACCTAAAACTATGTTATCTTCCAATGCTGATCTTTGGGTCAACGGCTTCTCGCCTTCCAACTTTGTATTAGCACTTGATGATGATGATGCTGATGATGATCCAGTGGGTCCCACATTGGAGGTTCTGACTTCGGGGGTCAACTTTGGATTGGGATTTACGACTGGGTCGTATGTAGTTATTGGGGTCAACTTTGGATTGGGATCTGCGACTGGGTCGGATGTAGCTGCTACTGGGGTTACAGGCTTGGAATCTTTTTCTTCCGGGTTACTAGTCGGGCGAGATGTTGACTTATTTTTATCTTCTCTGTTGACTTTATAAGAAGGCTCTATAAGCAGGAAGGGTCGGTTGGCAGCTGCTCGGTTATTAGTGAATATATCAGAATATGGAACATTATCAATATCTGCATCACGGTAGATTTTCTGCACTGTTCGAATAGGTGTGGCAAGCCGCGCCCGGTGATGACTGATAACTCTGAGGAGATCCAATAATATAGCTTTCTGTTTACAGATTACATTAATAATGCTAATACGTGAATAAAATGGATAGAAAGATAGGAAAAGGAATAGAAATAAATTGAGGTTTTCGAGAACCAAAATTTCTACCTTCACACCGAGATATACTTCAAAATGTGATGTTTTCACAAAGCAAGAAACCAAAATCTGTCAAACAAAAAACAGGTGCGTACAATATAACATTAGCATCTGATGATTTTTAGTATATGCCGCATAATGGGCAGGTTTGGTAATGCATCAAAACATGTGCTTTTTATAAAAGTCCAAATCCGTCGGGTTGGGTGTGGTTCACCCCAACACACATTCTATCCAAAAATATGATTTTATAAATAGATAAATAGCAAGTCAGATTAAGAGAATAATCGCTTTCAAAAATAATCTACGGAGGCTTTATGCATACACTTCAGGAGATATTTGACAACTTTGAAATGTTTCCTTAAGCTCGCTTTTATGTTTTAAAAAGGTGTACCAATTTGAAATGTGGTCCGGACAACACATATCAACGTTTTTCAGTTTTTTATATACGCGAGGATCAAAGAATTTCTACCTTCACACCGAGATATACTTCAAAATGTGATGTTTTCACAATGCATGAAACCAAAATCTGTCAAACAAAAAACAGGTGCGTACAATATAACATTAGCATATGATGATTTTTAGTATATGCCGCATAATGGGCAGGTTTGGTAATGCGTCAAAACATGTGCTTTTTATAAAAGTCCAAATCCGTCGGGTTGGGTGCGGTTCACCCCAACACACATTCTATCCCAAAATATGATTTTATAAATAGATAAATAGCAAGTCAGATTAAGAGAATAATCGCTTTCAAAAATAATCTACGGAGGCTTTATGCATACACTTCAGGAGATATTTGACAACTTTGAAATGTTTCCTTAAGCTCGCTTTTATGTTTTAAAAAGGTGTACCAAGGGAATTCTAGATCATTCTTGGCTTGTATTTTCATCTCTAGTCCTTTAACTTAATATTTAACGACCGTTAACCAAACCCCGTTAAATACTAACGCCCGTTAAGTGTTCATTTGTGAAATTTAATAATTAAACATATCTTAATATATTAATTATTAAAACATTGAAACTCATACGTAATGTGTGCAATCCCGAAGTCTCGTGTTCGAAACTGGTCATATATATATATTAATTTATATCCATAACTCTAACATATGGTGGAGAGGCAAAAAATCAAATGTTAAAGTTACTACATAGAATTACTACTTTGATCTATAATGGATGAAAAAGAAAGCATTTGATTCATACCCCCATCTTAGTTGAGTGAAAAGGAATTGTTTTTGTTAGGCTAGGAACTGTGAATGACTGTGAAATGAAGAAGAATCGATGTCTATTTATAAGGTTCATGCAAGGTTAGAGTATAGGCGCCAAATTGTTTGTTTCAAAAGTTAAATTTATAAAGATAAGATAAAAAAAATTTTGACTCATACTATGGAACCAGCATGTGGGAAAAGAAGTGTTTTGAATTTACCATTATTTCCTCAATATTGTTACTAAAAGATAATTAGTGAATTTAAGTGGTCAAGATTTAATGTGGGATTGATCCAATGGACAAAAATGAGTTTCAAATGCATAGATGCACCGGCGGCAATAGATAGATAATCATTCAACATTGCACAAATTAACCAAGTACAAATCTATGACATTACACTGCCCACATATATAAAAATTGCGCTAAACCAACATATAAAACAAAAATACTTATCAACTATGTTTGAGATCATATTTGAATATCTTGTATGTTTAATCACATGCAATTATCCCTAGTACTCCGTATCAGTATCAAAATAAAAACTCTCTCATTAAAAAGTCATTATTTACTTGTCATATTCATAAACTTTTTGACTCAATTTTTAAAAGCGAGATAATTTTTTTTCTGTGCATTGCAACAATTGCAAAAACATTCATTTTATAGTTAAAAAATATAGACGTGATATGTAGTCCTCTACATTACTTTTTTTTCGTGCTTTTTTTTTTTTTTTTTTTTTTTTCGTATTCTAATTTGTATTTGTTATTTTAATAAATGAAAAATTAGTTTGTTTGAAAAACATGGAGGAAAAAAAATAGTAGGTCCCAAAAATGGGGTTTTGGCTTGAGTGACTAGTGAGAATGTATTTTGGTTTGTGAGTGATAAGGGAAAATGCTGAGGTAGCATTACGTGCCACACATTTTTTCATTTAGCTTGAGTCACCATACCTGGTGCTCCTAACGCTATGTTCTCGAGTCCAAATTTTAAAGAATGGAAGGGGATGGTATGGGAAGGGCAAAGTAAGGAATGACACTGTGAAGAAAATGGTTATTGAAAGTTGTTTTCTTGAGTTTGTATTTTTAAGTAGCAAGGAAAGGATGAGGAAACTAACAAAATACCAATTTACCCTCAAAACTATATACATTGGTTGGTTCTTTGTAGTGAATGTACCTCTATTTCACCATTTGGCTAGGCAATATTAGTAATAAAAGAAAAAAAAACAAGTTACAAATCATCATTTTTATGCAAATTGGAAACTTGCCAGCATGTTCTAACTTCTAACCATATAGGCTATAGCAAGGTCCAACTTTAAAAAAGATACTCACTTTCGTTAAATTTCAACAATTTACTTAATTAATTGTGTACAAGTTTATTTCGATAACCAGAATACTTGATTATCAATTATAGGTTGGTGACATCACTTTATACAAAAGCTCGTTGGGATTTGATGAATAACATATACTGATGGTCTGATGTACACTAATGAAACTGCATAATAATCACTTTATACTAATATGAATAAAAAAAGACGTTACCTTCGGATAATAATCACTTTATACTAATATGAATAAAAAGTGGTTGCAGAAAGTTAATGCGAAATGTGATTTCTAGGTCGAAGTTATGCAGTGCATTGAAAAAAAGAGAGGATATAATTGTAATTTACCACAAGCCCATGATGTTAGTAACCCACTTTCCTTCTTAATCCCTCCAATTTTGGAAGGAACAAATCTACACAAAAAATCCATAATTTCCCTCCCTCACCCCTTCCCGTCCCCTATCTTTCCACCTAAAAAAACTCAAGAACACCAATATTTGTTATTTCCCTTCCATCCCTTACCTTTCCATCTAAAAAAAAACTCGAGAACAGAGTGTAAGGGTGGGTGTGTGGTAACGAGTTTTCCTTTGCTACATCAACACCACATCAGCTCTCTAACTTTGGTAGAACAGAGTGTAAGGGTTCGATCCTCACCCCTTGCAAGGCCGGAGGTCCTTTTCTACCTTTGGTAGAACCGGAAGCAGCCTCTCTAACTTAGATAAGGGTAAGGTTGTCTACGTCTCAACCTCCCCCATACACCGTGAAAGACGGTATTGGAACCCATAACATAACTCTATTTTCTTGTCTCAGTTCACTGCACCGCCATTTGGGCCCAAATCATAAAAGTGATAGAAGTATAGAACCTCTAGTATTATTCGATTCAGAGTCTAGTTTGAATTGATTTTTACTAGTTTGAATTGATTTTTACTTTATTACTATGTATTGTTGTTCTAGTTATGTTTTATCTGTTCAGGTTGGTTTTGACCCGATGAGCACACCTAATTGGTGAACAACACACATACACATGTATGATCACAAACAAGAAATTGATCATTTACCAATGCAACAAACTCCCAGCTCCACAATGATATACAAATCGTGGGATTTTTGCGAGATAAATACATCATAATCGATGCAAGCCTACTAAAAACCAGCTCGTTGCATCTCTAACCACACTATTCCCATCGCCAAACATTAACCATTTACCTTTTTTCTTGTTCTCTCTGTTCACTTTGTGTACTTCCCGACCCTAAGGAAGCCTTGTCATCTTTTTTATCTTTGTTGTTACTCGGAGTGGGCCCACCACTTCCATTTAGACAACTAGCCATTTCCTTCGACTCCGGGCCGGTAGGTGATGATGTGTGTCCCATTTCATCATCCTCAATCGGAAGCATCCTTTTTGAACCCTCTAAAGCCACACCTAAAACTATGTTATCTTCCAATGCTGATCTTTGGGTCAACGGCTTCTCGCCTTCCAACTTTGTATTAGCACTTGATGATGATGATGCTGATGATGATCCAGAGGGTCCCACATTGGAGGTTCTGACTTCGGCGGTCAACTTTGGATTGGGATTTACGACTGGGTCGTATGTAGTTACTGGGGTCAACTTTGGATTGGGATCTGCGACTGGGTCGGATGTAGCTGCTACTGGGTTACAGGCTTGGAATCTTTTTCTTCCGGGTTACTAGTCGGGCGAGATGTTGACTTATTTTTATCTTCTCCGTTGACTTTATAAGAAGGCTCTATAAGCAGGAAGGGTCGGTTGGCAGCTGCTCGGTTATTAGTGAATATATCAGAATATGGAACATTATCAATATCTGCATCACGGTAGATTTTCTGCACTGTTCGAATAGGTGTGGCAAGCCGCGCCCGGTGATGACTGATAACTCTGAGGAGATCCAATAATATAGCTTCCTATTTACAGATTACATTAATAATGCTAATAAGTGAATAAAATGGATAGAAAGATAGGAAAAGGAATAGAAATAAATTGAGGTTTTCGAGAACCAAAGAATTTCTACCTTCACACCGAGATATACTTCAAAATGTGATGTTTTCACAAAGCAAGAAACTAAAATCTGTCAAAAAAAAAACAGGTGCGTACAATATAACATTAGCATCTGATGATTTTTAGTATATGCCGCATAATGGGCAGGTTTGGTAATGCGTCAAAACATGTGCTTTTTATACAAGTCCAAATCCGTCGGGTTGGGTGCGGTTCACCCCAACACACATTCTATCCAAAAATATGATTTTATAAATAGATAAATAGCAAGTCAGATTAAGAGAATAATCGCTTTCAAAAATAATCTACGGAGGCTTTATGCATACACTTCAGGAGATATTTGACAACTTTGAAATGTTTCCTTAAGCTCGCTTTTATGTTTTAAAAAGGTGTACCAATTTGAAATGTGGTCCGGACAACACATATCAACGTTTTTCAGTTTTTTATATACGCGAGGAAAAATGAAAATCAATTGCAGGTCCTAGTTATATAAGCGCCAACAAAATGAACATATGATCAATGCATGTCAGTAGATGGTGTGGACAAATAGTAATTACTGTAACAACTTACCAAAAGAGCCTGATTTTCACGGTCAACATTCTCCAAAAACACTCGCCTATGCAGCCTTTGCTGCTCAACTTGAGGATTTTTGGCCAAAACTTTCCGCATATCAGCCACAATGTTCTGTTCCAATAACATAAGCCAATATTTTAGGGAGTGCATGAAACAAAGCAATTGAGAATATTGCTATTCACAGGGTTGATAAACTACTCACATTAATTTTGTTGACATCTACGTGGCTGATAGCGAGATGAGTCTTGATGCGCCAATGTGTTTTTTGGGTCAGATTTCTCACCACATTGACTGTGAATTTATGGTTCGGGATGTGAATCGCCTCACGGTCATCACCTCTTATTATTGTTGGGGACCACCAACCCACATACTGAAACACGCAACAAAATATATGAATTAGATCACCTAAGAAAGAAATAGACAATGGCAGGTTGGGCAACTGTTGCAGAATGGTTTGTGCCTCATAATGCGTTATTTTTAATAAGTTTTAGGTTCGAGTGAGCCGACCAGCAATTTTTGTTCCATTTTCTATATATACTACAAGTAACTAATGTACTGTATATGATTAAAATACTATATTAACAAGAAATTTATCTATTATCTTAATAAGGCGATTTAAGATGTTATAGGCAATTTAATACACTTCAGACCACTCCAGAGTCTTAACCCGTTCTGTTCTTAAGGATTACCAGTTTGGCTTGTTTGAGTACTATATAGCTCATTTCTAAGTAAAAGGGACAAAACTGCTACCTAAGGTGTAACTATTATGCTACTTAAGGTCAGCAGCCTTCTATCTAGACGCTGCACAGAGTTAGAAAGACCATGAATCACACACTTGCGTAACTGTCTTGAACACAACCTTAAAGAAAGCTGCTTATTACTCTTCTTTTAGATTAAGATAACGGAGCAACCGAGCAAGAACATAAGGATCTACAAATGCAGTGATGCAACTAAATCTTTTAGTTTATTCTTTAAGTATAGAAGAAAAGCATACCTCAACTGTACCAGAGACTTCATACCCATCGATTTTTGTTTGAATCCATTCACTTAGTACGAACGGCCTTGTTGCATGGATCATTACACTTGACAGGAAATTTGTAAATATCTGTACGGAAATTATGTTTGAAAACCATTATTCGCAATAGAAGTCTTAAGTGAAAATAAACAAGAAGTCTTTACGTATAATGAGGTAGTACCTCACGGCCTGCAAGTGTAAGCAATACAGTACCAAGACCTCCAGCTGTGACCCATTTTTGAGTAGAGAAACCCAGCAACTCCATGAATAATGAAATAGATGCAACCCACACTGCAGAATAAACAGCTTTTCCAGCAAATTCATAACCCATCTGTAAATCAAAAGATACAGAATATAAGAACTTAAAAGTCATTTAGTAGTACTTATCATACCATCATAATAAAAGCAACAATAAACAATTGGTTGAAAACGAGGGTTTTTTGTATGGATTGGGTTGGGTTGACCCACAAAACTTTTAGTCTATAGTTATTATAGCTTCTATCAACAAGGAGTATCAAATATGATTACGACAATCCTTTAAATTTTTTATAAAATGATTTAGGAGGTTTTAAGCAATTAAAAACATTGCGGGCAACTTTCCACCCTGTTGAGCCATTTGACAAGTTTCCTTTTTGGCTAAATTTTTATTTTTCATACTACACGCACTACAAGAATAGGAAAGGTTTGTCTCGACAATGTAGTGCCAAATCACTAAGAAAAGTCGAGACAAACACTTTGTCTCGACAAAGTCGACATTTTTTGGTCGTGACAAAATATTCGACCCAAGTCGTTTTGTCTCGACTATTTAATAAACCAATGGGACGACATAAACGTGGGACCCACAATCCAGTCAAATACTGGAATGCAATTTGTCTCGACATTTATTTCAATTTTGTCTCGACATTGTCGTGACAAACATTTTTTATTTTTGTTAAATAAGTTATTTAATAAAGAAAAATAATTTAGAAATTAAACTTTGTCTCGACATTGTCGTGCCAAAGTGTAATTTTATTAAAAAATTATTAAAATTTGTCTCGACATTGTCGAGACAAATTGTAATTTACACACACTGTTCCTTTGCACTTTTGACAAAATGGGACGAGCTTTGCTTTGTACTTTGGGTCGACAGTGTCAACCCAAAGTGTCAAGTATGCAAAAAAAAAAATGCAGCAGCAGCATTTCCAGGTTTTTTCCGGAATTTTTTCCGGAAAAAACCTACCGTTACACCTGTAAATCAACCGATATCCGCAATACCAATTCGACAATATGATACAATGCCAAATACGATACTAATTAAACTAACAAATACGAACTTTATACAAAAACAAACCAAGATTCGGCAATATATTCTTTCATTACATAACTAATAACAAATAGTCAAATACGATACAAATTAAACTACGCCTACTCCGACTCCTCTTCCTCCTCCCCCTCTTCCTCCTCCCCCTCCTCCTCATCACCACCACTAGCATTAACATTATCGGGAATTTTGCTCAAATGAGGATTCATTTGTCTCATGTAATGGTTAAGGACCTCATTATTAAAACTAGGACCCGGGTTAGAACTAGAACCCCCGGGGCATGAAGTAGATCCGGGAAAGACAGGCCGATAACAATTGTCAAGGAAATTAGGGCCGGGATTAAGGTTGGGAAATGGGGGAATTGGGGGCATTTCAGAAAATGTGGGAACGTTAATGGGACACGGAGTACCTGGGTTAATGCTGTTGAAGTAGCTCATAAACTGCCCTAAGAAAGATTCGACGGCCACTTGTCTGGAGTGCTGATGTTGGAACTGCTGATCGTACTGAAATTGCTGTTGTTGCATCTGCTGTTGGAACTGAAGTTGCTGCTGTTGCATCTGAAGTTGGACCGTTTCATTTTGCTTCTTCAACAACTCAATCTCGACTTCCTTTTGCCTTAACACCGCTGAAACAGCCTCCTCGGTAGCATAGTTTGGTGCAAGAGGCCGATGTGCCGACCTCGATAAAGCTTTTCCGCCGCCAGGCATTTTCCTGCCAACGCCCCTAAAATTTTGCCGGTTATCACTATGGGCTGCCGCATCGAGTACTTGCTTCTCAGTCATCGGCGGGGCCGTACCGGCTTTAACTTTACCCCACATATCCTTCATCTTCAACTGTGTAAGTAAAAAAAAAAAAAAAAAGAAAGAAAAAAAAAACAATTATGTTAAAAAGAGGTAAGTTAAAAAACAACAAGTAACTAAATATTAATGACGCATGTTAAGAGATAAATTACTTACATAAGCCTCCTCGTCCTCTTTATTTTTGAAGACGCCCGATTTTGATGAATGGTTTTTCCTAAACGTCTCCACGAGGTCTTCATTCTGCCCACTTCTAACCCGCTATACATACAACATAAAATAAATTAATTAACGAGTTATATATAAACATTATATACACATTTGAAAATCAAAAAATTATAATGAGTCTTACGTGCTCGGTTCGTCCTTGTACGAACGACTTCCTCCCTTGGTAGGTTGTATGCTTGTTCTTTGCCCTATTTTCTGCATTTTTTGCAGATCTCGCCATTCGTGCTAGAGTCGACCACCAGTCGACCAATGACTCCCACTCCTCTCGGCTTCTGCTACCCCAATCTTTACATTTCGACGGCGGCGGATTTTGCCTTGCCGTCTCGGGTACCGGCTGTCTGTCAAAGTAATTTCTCTTCAACCTGTATTTATGTTTGCGCCATATGTTCCGGAGCTGAAGTTGAAGACCAAGAGATACCCGTTCCCCCACCGTGTACTCATTCTCCCCATCCGTCACTCGCTCCTGGCTGTTTAACCATTCCGCGAGCTGGAAATAATTCTGCAAATAAATATACGCATTTAAATAAACAAACAATTTAAATATAACACACATATCTAAACGGTCGATAACGATAAGAATAAAAATAAAATAAATAATTAATACCTCGAGAACGGGAAGTATATGAGCCTTAAGAGGCATAGGAATCTCGTGCCACTCGCAGTCATAGGGAAGTACACTAACTACTTCCCCCAAAAGACTACTCAACTGCGTGGCATACGTGCCCACAGGCGTAAAGGTCAATAGATCATTATGGTCAAAGCCGATCGGCAAAGGACGACTACCGTTCGCTTTATATGCCTTCCTTTAGGACCGATTCGAAGTATTAATCGACATCGAACCTGCAAACATAAGTTATTGAGTCGTGAAAATACAAGTAAAAAAATTTAGTTTTATCAATAAAAAACTTAAAATAAACATCACAATTTCTTACTTGCACAGTAGCCCGACGTAGTAAAATAGGGCAGTCGTGGTGGATCACCACCGGCATCCCCGCCGTGTGATTGGGGAGCTACACTCGCCATCTGTAAAATTATAAGTACAAGAACACACAATTTCGTGGACCAATTAATACTAATACACACATTCATATAAATATACACATTTAAACATAACATAACATGCAATTTCATTCAAATAAAAGATACACGTTTAAACATATAGTAACAATTTCATTCAAATTACAAATTAAGAACAATTGTCATCATCCGAATCATCGCTAGATAAAACTTCTTCAACAACAATCGTTGGGTTCACTTCATCATCATCAGACACGTCAACATCATCATCATCAAGGACATGAGCAACGACATCATCTTCATTATTAACAAAATCAGCATCTTCTTCAGCATCATCTGGTGGGGCGTCCACTTCTGTTGATTCATGATTTACACTCAAATTCGCAGACTCCAAACCAGACAAACCAACAGACAATGCAACATCTGATGAACTGCTTCCATGTATAACATCTTGATCAGAATCTACCACATCCCGATCCCAGATCTTCCGATGATGAACATCTTCGACGACCTTCCAATGAGGTGGTCGTCTAGCAGGGTCTTCAAGGTAGAAGACTTGTGTTGCTTGTGTCGCAAGAATGTATTGTTGATTTCTAAAAGCATCCTTATCAGTCAAAATATGGCGTATGCCACGTTCAATGTAAGAACGCCTAGAGTGTGCCGTAGGGTTATTATTAGGGTTACAGGTGTCGAACCATAAAACCCGGAACAACACAACCTTTCGGTCGCCCAAATAATCGAGCTCCAGAATTTCCTCCAGTTGACCATAATACATTTCTCCATCAGGGCCGGGTGTTGAAACTCCACTGCATTGAGTGGTATGAAGTTTATCGCGCTCATGCACCAAAAACTTCACACCGTTAACTATGCAAGCGGGGTATGTAAATGCACGCGATGAAGGTCCACATGCCAAAGAGAATAACTCAGGACTACAGCTTGGGTCTTTTGCCACGCTCTTTTCACGGATCTACGAAAGAGATACAAACAGATTCAGATGAGCAAAAACTCTGGACTACAAGGTAATATATCTAATGTGTTTACCTTGTGATTGAACCAGGGAGGAAAGCTTGTTTCCACGCTCTTGTTAGGAAATTCACTACAAAAGTTCATGATATTAGAATAAGTCATCGAAAACAAATAACTTAGCAAAAAAAAGGGTTCTTCAAAATATAAAAAAGAAGAAACATACTCTTTGTACGCCTGGATGTCTGCGTCGATTTCAGGACTGTTGTTAAGTATAAACCATACAACTGTCTGCATAACATCTGGCTTCATCTGAGTATCTACACATCTACCCACCGGTTTGCATACTGACTGGAACACCTGGAATTTATCTGGTTGTTCAGGTGCACCGTCGTCATTTCTGTCAGGACGATTAAATCTCGTCTCGACATCCTTAAGATAACACGAGCAAAAAGTTAATGCTTCTTCTGCAACATAACCCTCCGCTATGGAACCTTCAGGCCTGGCTTTATTTCGGACATAATTTTTTAGCTTCTTCATGTATCTTTCAAATGGATACATCCACCTGTAGTAAACAGGGCCACCTAGAATAGCCTCATCGGGTAAATGCATAACCAAATGAATCATTATGTCAAAAAAAGCAGGGGGGAATATTTGCTCTAATTTAATCATAACATCGAGCATTTGTTTTTTAGCTTTTTCCATGTCCTGCTGCGTCAAATTTCGAGCACATATCTGCTTAAAGAATAAGCAGAGCTCGATTAATGGGGTGAAATGTCTTTGGGTAAGTATTGGTGAAGTCCATAAAGAAGTAACCGCTGCATCATAATATGACAATCATGAGATTTTAGGCCCGTTATGTTGTTATCGTCAGCGGTCACTTTTTTCTTGAAGTTGGATCCAAACCCATCGGGTAGTCTAACTCCTTTGATGAATTGACAAAACCGTTTTCTGTTTTCTGGTGTGAAAGAGTACTTTGGATGAGGCTTATCGAACTTCCCGTTTCCTTTATCAACGAGCCACAACTCTTTTCGAACTCCCAGAGTTTTCAAGTCTTGCCTTGCCTTTAGTGTGTCTTTGGATTTGTCGTTCATTAACAAGGTATTAAGCACACTCTCAAACACGTTCTTTTCGATGTGCATGACATCGAGATTGTGCTTCAGTTGAAGAATGGGCCAATACTCCAGTTCGTAGAAGATAGAACGCTTACTCCAATTCAATTCAATTTCTCGATTAGGTTTAGGGTTATTTTTAACAATATGTGGATGTTTCCCCGATACACGTTTAAAGACTTTACTAATTTGAATCATGATTTCTTCATTGGTAAAGTTTCTAGGAGGATGCCCTTTTTCAGGTTTACCATGGAATTCGTTTTGTTTCCTCCTCATTGGATGGTTTACGCGTAAGAATCTTCTATAACCAACGTAAGCGATTTTATTCTTTACAGGAAGCGATGGAGTGTCCTGATTACATGTTGGGCATGCATAGTAGCCTTGTCCAGTCCACCCAGACAAACTACTTCGAGCTGGAAAGTCATTTATGGTCCATAAAACCGCCGCTTTCATGTTGAAATGAGTACCCTTAGCAGCGTCTAAAGTCGGCACACCTTCCCATAATTCTTGGAGTTCTTTGATCAAAGGCTGCAAGAAAACATCAATGTCCTTTGCAGGTGATCTAGGGCCGGGAATTAACATCGTCAACATTAAAGAAGTCTCTTTCATACACATCCACGGGGGTGTGTTGTATGCTGTCAATATGACCGGCCACATGCTGTAACCTTGACTCATGTTGCCAAACGGATTGAAACCGTCGGCAGCCAACCCTAATCGGACGTTTCTAGGGTCACGAGAAAACTCGGGTTTCATTATGTCAAAATCTTTCCACGCTTTACCATCACACGGGTGATTCATCTTACCGTTTTCTTTAGACTGTCCAGTAGCATGCCAAGTCATCCACTTTGCGATGTGTTTTGTGTTGAACATGCGTTGTAGTCTAGGTGTTAACGGAAAGTAACGCAACACCTTGTTGGCAACTTTCTTCCCCTTTTTCTTTAGGTTTTTCCATCTACTCGCGTTGCAGATTGGACAGTTTTGCAAACTTTTGTTCTCATCCGATCCCCAAAATAAAAAACAATCATTTATACAAGCATGGATCGATTCGTATCCTAACCCGATATCTTTGTATGTCTTTTTGATTTCATAGTATGACGGTGGGAAGTTGAATCCATTCTTAGGGGGACATGCCTTTTGCAAATGTTAGCATTGATTTTATGCTATTTTGAAGTGATGGTCATTTGACATCTTGAAACAAAGTATTATGTATAATATGTTTTAAGTGTAGTGGGCTAGGAGTATTAGATTAGTATTGTATTGGATATGTATAAGTGTAATACATATTCTAGCCCACTTTAGGTCCAAGTCAAAGCCCACACATATCCATGTGTTGGCTGTGAATCGTATATACACACACACACATCTCATTTACAAAGTGCCTCATTTTAGATAAGAAAAAGAGTGTGTGTGTGTGAGAGAGTAACACCCCCCAAGTCTTTGTATTATCTTCTTCACTTGAATATAATCATTTGACTTGAAATTTATATCATACGATCCATACTACTCTTGTTCTCTTATTGTGTTTGTGAGTGTCATCATCTTGTTCTAGTTTGTGTTGTATGTTAAAGTGATCGGTTCATCTTCAAAGGTGAAGTCGAGGTCTACAAGTGGTATACATAGAGCAAGGTTTCAAGGTAGGATTATCTTTAGTTTTGTTTGATCCTAAAGATTAAAAACATCCTTTGTTATTTTTCTTTCACTAGAAAAATTACAACTTATGTTTTTTTTTCTTCTAATCGATCTAAACAAAATTTAAAGTAAGTTGTGTTGGTTTGGTGGTTATACGAAGTAGGTCTTCAAAGTTTCTGTGATATATTCATTTGGGTACACTTGTGGAATCTTGTTTTGGTTTGTTCTTCATTTTCTAGATCGACAAGAATCATTAACAATTCTTGTATAAGAATTGTTTTGATTATTTTAAGTGATTGAAGTGAATTATTGAAGTTAGTATTAGTTAGTAAAAAGTGGCAGAAAGCTTACTGACAAGTATGGGGAGTAGCATGGGATAGTAGCTAAAGTCAAAAAGTTGGTGAAAGTGGGTGAAAATCTGCGTTTTATCGCAATTGAAGAAAAGCAGCGAGTTGTCGCAATTCGCAGTGTGTTATCGCATTCTTGTATAAGAATTGCGATAGGTGTCGCATTTGGCCTTATCGCATTTGGCCTTATCGCAGTTGACATCGCATTTTAGCTCTATCGCATTTGGCCATATCGCAGTTGACAACTTAGAGACTTATCGCAATTGTTATCGCATTTGAAGTCCGAGAAGCTTATCGCAGTTCTGTCCGAGAAGCTTATCGCAGTTCTGTCCGAGATACATTACCAATTGCGATATCGGACAACAAAGAATTTTTAGCAGTTTTCAGAGTTGTCATTTTCAGTCCCTGTACTTTCTAGCAGCCTTTGGGAACTTCCAGAATTGGCAGTTTTGGCCCTCGTACTTGTGTGAATTGAGTTCAAAGTTAAATAACTTTTAAGGATTTGATTCGAACGTAATTTCGTCAACTCGAAAGTGAACTCGGTATTTTAACTCTTGTATTAGAGTGTAAAATACTTCGACAAACGGATATCTACTCTCTTGTATTAGAGTGTTAGATTTTATCAATGTTGCAAAAATCGTGAATCGGTAGCCGGGCGGTTGACCACCCTGCAGCGAGTAATCGGCCGAGGCGGGATTAATCGGTGATTAATCGGATTGGCATTTTTTGCATGTTTTGGGTATTTCTGGAGACCAAACTAAAGATCGTAACTGATTACAAGCCTACTATGTTTTCAAACCTCAATAAAAGGCTCCAATTCTGATTATGAGGCTCATGGTGCATTATAAGTGAAATAAACGATCCCCAAATTAAGTAGAATGCCTAAATTTTCGTTTTTTTAAACCTGACCGATTTGACCGATTCAGCCGATTTTTTGCCGATTCAGCCGATTTTTGGCCGATTCGGCCGATTTTTGGCCGATTTTTTTGCCTGACCGATTTTTTGGCCGATTTTCACTATTCTACAAGGTACTGGGCCGATTAACGATTAATCGGCGATTAATCGGCCGATTCAGCCGATTTTTGCAACATTGGATTTTATATAAATTGCCAATTTATATAAATTGGATATATTTCTATCTTAATTGACATTTTGCCATAATTTATATAAATTGTGGTCAAAATAGAAATTTCTATAGAAATTGTCAGTTTATCTAAATTACAATTTGCATAACCTTTGTCAAAATTGTAAACTTTTGACTTTGTCTTAATTATACTCTAATCAAATTTTGTAACTTTATTTAAATTTGTTTCGTTCATCTACACCTACATCTTCAACGTTCATCATCAACAAACCAAAGCTTCACAACAACATCAACCAAGTTCGACCGTCAACAACAACGTCTCCTACTTTGTTGCAAAGATCCTAAATCCACTTTATCATACATTATATTTTAAAGATGACTACACAACAGGACATACATGCCGCAGGTTCAGAAAACCGACCTCCAATGTTGGAAAAAGGTGGTTACCTTCCATGGATGAGTCGTATGCTTCGATATATGAGATCCAAACCTAATGGACAAGGTATACTCTTGGTTAACTCCGTCAAAAAAGGTCCATTCCAGCCTAGTGAGATTGAAGAAACAGCTGGAAACCCTAATGCAGAACCTCCCGTCGATCCAACGTACAGAATCAAAGAGGAATCGGATTACACTGAAGCAGATTGGAAGCAAATTGAAGCTGATCACCTAGCAATGCATCTAATCCAACTCGGTCTACCACAAGAAATATTTTGTGCTGTAGATAGCTGTGAAACTGCCAAAGAAATGTGGGATCGAGTTAGACGTCTTTGTCATGGTACAGAAATTGGCATTCAAGAAATGAAAAACAAGCTTCTGACAGAATGGGAGAAGTTCACAGCAACACCAGCTGAACAGATTGAATCTTACTACACACGGTTTTGTACTCTAATGAATGAGTTGATCAGAAACAATTTGGCACCTAAACAAATTGTTCAAAACATCAAGTTCATCAACAACCTTCCAGAAGAATGGGGACGATATGTTACTATTGTCAACCAAACTAAGAATCTTCATGATGTGAACTACGATCAACTCTATGACTTTCTCAAACAAAACCAAGCAGAGGCAAATGAAGTCAGAAAAGAGAAACAAGCAAAACAACAAGATCCTCTTGCACTCATAGTCCAATCACCTACACCTGCAACAGTTAGTGCACAACCATCATCATCATCATCCACTCAGCAATTCATGCAACAACAGTATATTCCACAATCACCATTCTACCCACAACAACAACATGTAATCCCACAACAACAATACCTACAACACCCAGATCAAGACGATCAGGATGAGTCAACTGCTGCTTTGACTCAAGCTTTTGCTTACCTATCAAAAGCATTCCAAGGACGTTACTCCACACCCACCAACAATAATCAACGAATCTCATCGAATACTCGCAACAAGCAGATTACACAGCCGAGTTTCAACATGGGACAGCAAGGACAGATGGTTGGGGGATATGGGAATCAGCAGGGATATGCTCCAAGATTTCAGATGGGTAATCAGAATGCAGGGCAGTATGTTGGTAATCAGATGGGTCAGTATGCAGGGAATCAGATGGGAACAGCTGTTGGTAATCAAAGGGTACAGAATGCTGGGAATCAGTTTGGGAATGTTGCTCAGGGAGCTGGGAATAGAAATCAGGGAAATGTGATGAAGTGCTTCAACTGTCAGGGTATTGGTCACATGGCTAGGAACTGTCCAGACAAGCCGAATAAGAGGGATCCAGCGTATTTGCAGAAAGCATTAATGTTGGCAAACAAGGAAACGGCTGGGCTTCAGTTGAGTGCAGAAGAGAATGACTTCATGGCTATTATGGATGCTTCAGAAGATCAAGAGGACATCGATGCAAACTGCATTTTTATGGCAAATCTCCAGGAGGCAAAGTACGACACAGACTCAGAAGCACCTCCTGCTTTTGACACTAATGCGGTTTCTGAGGTACAACCATATGCTACATGTCACAATAATGAAATGTTTGATATGTCACCTCAAAATGAACAGCATCCTGAGACTCCTAATCTCATTTATGATACATACATGGACGAACCAAGTTGTAGTAATACTAATTTGGTAACTCCAGATATGGATCCTAATGAAGAATTCGAGTCACAGCATACTGATAATGATGAGGAAACACGTGCTATGTTTGAATCATTATTGCAAAATTGTAGTGTTGAAATAGAAAAGGTCAAAAAGGTCAATCGCGATGTTAAGGCCGCGAATGAAAAATTGACCACTGAGCTTGAGAGATATAAGGTGAATGCAAGAGCTTATGATTTTCATAACAAAAAACAGTCGGAACTTGAGGTTAGATTAAAAGATTCTGAGTTAAGAGAGAAACGTTTACAAATCAAATTTGACACTCTAAATGTTAATTTGAATAACCAAATTAAATCTCTTAACAAGGAAATTTCTGAACTAACCAACCAGCTTTCAAAACAAAAATCAACTTATTCCAATCTTGAAAAAGAAAAGAAGGAGTTGAATGAAAGGTTTTCAAAACGTGAAAAGGATCTTCTTAAAGAGATCAATGACAAAAAGGAAACCATTGCAAAGTTGGATGATTTGCTTGTAAAAACGGGTCATTCTGCACAAACAGTTAACTTGTTAATAAACGATCCAAACCCGATTTTACATACATTAAAAAAGGTGGCTATCGGTTATGAAAACCCTTATATTCTCAAGAAAGCTCAGAAAGAACAGAATGTGCTTTTTAATGGTAATTTAATAAATGCTATCCATGACCCTCCTTCGGGTAATGATTCTAGCGAAACGATTGAGCTGGCAGAAGAGAGTCGAAAGAAAATGCGACAATTGAACAGAGAAATAAAACCCATTAACTATAATGAAGTTAACAAACTTGCTGGGGTTTATCTTGTTAAAAAGGAGTCACCTCTGTTTTTTCAAAAACCAGTGGTTTTCACAAGACAAAAAGCTGTCTCAAAACATCTGCCTAACATCGAACAAATGGCATCTAAAAACACTTATGATTCAAGTGCAGCTAGACTATATTTGGTTGATCTTAAACAAAGAATTGAGAAACTTCAACGTATTGTGGCTTCCAAAATTAACAATAACAAGTTTGAATGGTTTCCGGGTGTTCAGGATGAACTGAAAAAGATTTTTGAAAAGGAAATTAATCCACATGTTGCTGCAATCTATGCGGTTGTTCAAAATGTGGAAAATAATCTTTTAAAAGAGTCTGCAGAATTTGTTAAGGACCACAAATCCTTAGTGAAGGAAGCTAATGAATACTTGGAACACATAAAAGTTTTGGAAAAGCAAAATGACTCTCTCTCTTTCGAAGCTCTATCGACTGATATCATGTCCATTATTTTCCAAACATATTCTGTTGAGGATGATGAAACACTTCGAGCTGAGACTTCTCAAATTGTTGAAAAATATGAAAAGGCGCTTTTGAAACTTGAAAAACAAAACTGCACATATTTTAAACAACTTGATACTAAAAAGGAAGAATGCAAGTATGAAAAATTTTCGTATGAGCGCTCTTACAAAAATATGCAAGATCAAATCAATCTTTTGAAGTCTCAGCTTGCAAGTCAAAAAGGGCAGGGTGAGGAAACTACGGGTATTGCACCATTAACCCCCTTGCCTAGTGAGAAACAAAAAGAGAAAGCAGTTGTCCAAACATCAAAAGTAATAGCACCTGGCCTTTATAGGATTAGTCCCACTACTGCGTCTGCCTCTACATCTAAAACATATAGGGCGTTAGACAAAAGTAAGAAAGATAATCCAAATGAGTCTAGGAATGCTACAAAAACATCTAAGGACAACAACAAAAATTCTAATGAGTGTGCCTTACCTTCTACAGGAATAGAAAGCAACTCTAGGAGCAAAAGACAGTCTAGGAGCCATAACAAGAAACCTAGTGTCTCGCCTGTTTCTGAGAGTGCAAGCAAGAAAGTAGAAGAACACCCTAGGAATTTACCGCTTTCCAAGAAGAAACATGTATCATCTAGTTGTAATGATAAGCCTCCTGTTTCTAATGCATGTAATGATTCTGATTGTTTAATGCAAAAGAAAACTTTGTCTGTAAATGCTTGTGATGAAAATGTTTCTAATGATGTGAAAAAGAATGATATGCCTGAACAGAAAAAAGTCCCTTTAGTGACTAAGGCTAAGTCTAGATATATTCGAAGACTTATTGCAAAAGCTAGGAAAACCACTAGCAGCCTATTGCCTAAGGATCACTCTAAGTTTTGTGCATGGAAACCAACGGGTAGAATGTTCACACTTAAGAATGGCACATTAGACATAGTTCCCAATGCAACACCGGAAACCATATCTAAGTGTGACTCACCTGTTACATCTAACCCCTTGGAACCAAATGTTACACGGTTTCCATATACAAATTCTTCTGTTCTTCTTAGGTCATTGAAATCTGTCTTTGGATCGTCGAATCGGGTTGCTCCAAGCACATGACCGGGAATCTGAAGCTGCTGATCAATTTTGTGTGGCAGTTCATGGGGACTGTACGGTTTGGGAATGATCATGTTGCAGCTATTCTGGGTTATGGAGATCTTCGGTTTGGAAATTATCTGATCACTCGGGTTTACTATGTCGAAGGGTTGGGACACAATCTGTTCTCAGTCGGACAGTTTTGTGATGCAGATTTAGAGGTTGCTTTTAGGAGAAACACTTGTTTTGTCAGGAATTTGGTGGGGAATGATCTCTTAATTGGGAATCGTGGCACCAATCTCTATGCAATTGACATAAACCAAATGGCCTCTTCATCTCCTATTTGTCTCATGACCAGGGCAGGCGAAACGAAATCCTGGTTGTGGCATAGACGCTTGTCCCATCTTAACTTTGACACGATCAACAAGCTTGCCAAAGACAACATCGTCTCCGGTCTTCCTAAATTTAAATACACCAAAGAACACCTATGTCCATCATGTGAGCAGGGAAAGAGTAAAAGAGCAACATTTAAACCTAAACCCGTACCTAGTTCGGTTGATAGGTTGCATTTGTTGCATATGGACTTATGTGGCCCGATGAGAGTTCAAAGCATAAATGGGAAGAAGTATATTCTTGTAATTGTTGACGACTATTCAAGATATACATGGGTAAAGTTTTTGAGATCTAAGGATGAAGCACCAAGCACCATCATCGCCTTTCTGAAGCGGATTCAAGTTCTACTTCAAGCTCCAGTTAGGATAGTACGAACGGATAATGGCACGGAATTTGTCAATCAGGAGTTAAGAACATTCTTTGAAGAAACTGGTATTACTCACCAGACATCAGCTGTTAGAACTCCGCAGCAGAATGGAGTAGTTGAAAGAAGGAATCGAACCCTTGTAGAAGCTGCTCGCACAATGCTGATTTATTCCAGTGCTCCGTTATTCTTATGGGCTGATGCTGTTTCTACTGCTTGTTTTACTCAAAACCGATCCCTAATCCATCCAAGATTCAATAAAACCCCATATGAACTTGTCAACAACCAAAAACCGGATATTTCTTATCTTCATGTATTTGGCGCTTTATGCTATCCAACAAATGACAGGGAAGATCTAGGAAAGTTGAAGGCTAAGGGTGATATTGGAATCTTCATTGGTTATTCTGAAAACTCGAGGGCATTCAGGGTGTATAACAGGAGAACGAAAAAGATAATGGAGACGATGAACGTGAAGTTTGATGAAATTTCACAGATGGCTTCTGAGAGACTCGCTCTATAACCCGCGCTTAACCCGATGACTTCCGGACATATCAGTTCGGGACTCGCACCTCAACGAGCTCAATCAATTCATGACGAACAACCCACAACTCAAGAATTGGATAATTTCTTCGAGTTCATGTACGATGAATACTATGGTGACACTTCGAAAAATGCATCTAACCAACATTCCGCTGCATCCACTCAACAACAACCACCACCACCTCCACCAAATCCAGATGCATCCACAACATTCGAAGCTGACGCACCAACTCCCTCGACATCAACATCATCTACTTCTACTCCAGCAACTCCATTCATTGAAATTGTTCTACCAAGAATTGATGAGCAAGAACAAAATAATGTTGTGTTAGACGAAGAAGTCTTTGAAAACCCGTTTGGAACGGAATCTGGTGAATCATCTTCCAGATTACATGAACAGTCTAACATACATTCAAACAGTCCAAGGTACCCTTCAACATTACAGTGGACGAAAGACCACCCGATTGAACAGGTTATTGGTGAACCCTCAAGACCAATTCAGACGAGAAAACAACTTCACACCGATTGCGACATGTGCATCTATGTCTGCTCCATCAGTCTCATAGAACCTAAGAACATTCGGGAAGCAATGGCAGATAATGCCTGGATTGAAGCGATGCAGGAAGAACTTCTTCAATTTCAAATCCATGACACCTGGGATTTAGTTCCAAGACCAATTGACAAACTAGTCATTGATCTTAAGTGGTTATGAAAAAACAAAAAGGATGAAGAAATGACTGTGATTCGCAACAAGGCTCGTCTGGTGGCAAAGGGATACAGACAAGAAGAAGGAATAGATTTTGAAGAGTCATTCGCACCAGTTGCAAGGCTTGAAGCTGTCAGGATTTTCTTAGCTTATGCCGCTCACAAGAACATCACGGTTTATCAGATGGACATCAAGACGGCGTTCTTGAATGGAACTCTGAAAGAAGAAGTGTATGTGAGTCAACCAGACGGTTTCGTTGACAAAGATCATCCGGAATACGTCTACAAGCTAAAAAAGGCAATCTATGGTTTGAAACAAGCCCCACGGGCGTGGTATGATGAGTTATCATCTTTCTTGTTGTCAAATAATTTCACCAAAGGAACAATTGATCTAACCTTGTTTACAAGAAAATACAAAAATGACATTTTGATTGTTCAGATTTATGTGGACGACATAATATTTGGGTCCACTAATCCGACACATTCAAAACATTTTGAAAATCTCATGAAAAGCAAATTCGAAATGTCCATGATGGGTGAATTAAAATTCTTTTTAGGCTTACAAATTCATCAATCCCCACGTGGTATTTTTCTAAATCAGGCTAAATACAAAATTGAGATTTTGAAAAAACATGGAATGGACAATTGTGACTCTGTTGGTACTCCAATGGTCACTTCACCAAAAATTGGCGCTGACCTATATGGGAAACCCATGGATCCGAAGAAATATCGGAGCATGATTGGTTCTCTCATGTACCTAACGGCAAGCCGACCAGATATTCATTTTGCTGTTTGCTTACTTGCACGGTTTCAGGCAAGGCCTACCGAACTTCACCTCCAAGAGGTTAAACGGATCTTTCGATACCTTCGAAGAACCATTAACATGGGTCTTTGGTATCCGAAGGATTCAGAGTTTACACTAATTGCCTTTTCAGATGCCGATCAATACATATGCTATCGGTATTCACTAAGGTGATACTGGTATTGAAGACAAGACGTCATGGACCCAGTGACGCATTTGCACCACCCCTCCTATCCACTCAGATATCTCCCAAAAGATATTTGTTTCATTTTATCACGGAGAACACTACATAATCTATCGACCTCTCACTCCGAGAAGTGTTGATATTGAAAAGGTGGCACTCTGCTCCATGCCTCCGACGACTAAAACCAAAACGCACATTATTGAGTCTAGAGACATGAGATTCATCAAAAGATCTCTTAGGAACACTTCCTATGCAATACACTTGTGTTCACTCAAAAGGATACAAGTTGTATGAGTCTTAATGAGATCTAAGGATCTTGCCTCATGACATGATGGCAGCTAGATGTTTTATTGCTAACTGTTTTATGCAGGTACCGACGGAAGTCCATCCACCATCATCATCTGCTGTGAAGACGCATCCAGACAGAAGAAGTAGATCAAGGCAGGAACGACCAGAAGACGATTCTTTGAAGATCACAGTGCATGAAGGAACATTGATTGAAGAATGTTATACATTAACACACAAAGTTCAAGACGTCAATTTCAAAAGACCAATCACGGGAGCATCATTGAAATGACCATCCCTTAGGGGGAGATTGTTAGCATTGATTTTATGCTATTTTGAAGTGATGGTCATTTGACATCTTGAAACAAAGTATTATGTATAATATGTTTTAAGTGTAGTGGGCTAGGAGTATTAGATTAGTATTGTATTGGATATGTATAAGTGTAATACATATTCTAGCCCACTTTAGGTCCAAGTCAAAGCCCACACATATCCATGTGTTGGCTGTGAATCGTATATACACACACACACACATCTCAGTTTGAGAGTGCCTCATTTTAGATAAGAAAAAGAGTGTGTGTGTGTGTGAGAGAGTAACACCCCCAAGTCTTTGTATTATCTTCTTCACTTGAATATAATCATTTGACTTGAAATTTATATCATACGATCCATACTACTCTTGTTCTCTTATTGTGTTTGTGAGTGTCATCATCTTGTTCTAGTTTGTGTTGTATGTTAAAGTGATCGGTTCATCTTCAAAGGTGAAGTCGAGGTCTACAGCAAAAGATCTAGAATCATGTTAAACCCTTTATCAGGTATTTTACATAATACCTTGATGTGCGAAAGCTCTGACGTAAAGTTCAGTGCAGTCATATCACAATTTGGACCCAACATTTGGGTGGACCTAGCAAGTAACTCTTTGTACTTGTTATTAATGTTAGGACACGTTGTTTGAGCTGGTTGAGAACCTGTTGTTTGTGCTGGTAGAGAACCTGTTGTTTGAGATGGTGGAGTTGGGTCATTATTTGCAGAAATATCTTGGAAGAATGCATCCATGTCAATGTGTTCAGGTGAAGGTGGTTGTGGTGTGTTGTTTACTACGGGTAGAGGAAGCGGTTCACCGTGATAGATCCAAGTGGTATAACTTGTGTCAAACCCGTATTGTGAAATGTGTGACTCAAGAGTTTTGAGAGTATGCGGTTTATTCCAAGCGTTACCACAACGAACACATGGGCAAAGAATCTTTTTTGTGATGGGGTGTAAGAATGGCTCACAATACTCGATGAATGCAAAAAGACCATCTAAAAACTCAGGGGAATTACGGTTGGCTATTGATGCGTGGTTTTGCAACCTTACAACAGGTTTTACCTCTCGAGGGATCTCAAGAGGCTTACAACCCCACCAGGCAGTGTACCTGACCGATGTAGTATAGTGTAGTGGTAAGTACGGGGGATTGATCGTTCTCCACAGGGAATAGTGTTCGTTAGGTATGAAAAACTACTCTAATAGGTCTAAGGGTGAGAGAAGATTCTTTTTTATGTTTTTATAATTTTTTATGAAAGCAAGTGAAATCTCGGGTTTGAAAGAGTGGGCGGAATTAGTTGCTAGTCAACTAACCCAAATAACTATGAATGCAAATAAAATAAAATAACTGAAAATGAAAAGGTGGTAAAACTTATGTGGAGAGAAATGTGTTTACTTAGATTTCCTTACTCCCTAACTATCTTTTACCGGTTGATTAGTGTGTATTAATTGCGTGGATGACGGGTGTATTCCTTAATACCAATCGTGGGGTGGCGTACGTACTTCCCCAACTCTACAAGCTCCTACTTCACTCCTATGTCGAGCCGGCTAGGAATCTCCTAACATGGGATCACTAGAATTCGCTTGTGCATTAAATACAACCATAAAAACCTTTAGTACGCATTGGTTAATGTTTCTTAAGACGTTCAAGCAAGTTACCGAATAGGAAGTTAGCCAGTTTTCTTAAGCCTAACATAGATGAACAATCATCCAATACAACTAATAACACACTAATAACCAATAATCAATAGCTAGGTTTCATTAGATCTAAGCAAACACAAGATAAATCTAGCCTAGCATGTTAAACAAAAGACAAGAACAAGATAGAATCAAACAACACATAGACATATTGAATGATTAATT
This sequence comes from Artemisia tridentata subsp. tridentata, assembly GCA_021014915.2. Classification (NCBI taxonomy): domain Eukaryota; kingdom Viridiplantae; phylum Streptophyta; class Magnoliopsida; order Asterales; family Asteraceae; genus Artemisia; species Artemisia tridentata. The sequence goes on from CP139505.1 coordinate 159,500,363, forward strand.
GATAACTTATCTTCAATGTAACATGGAAGATCTCAAGGCAAAAAGCCTTGAAAAAGCTGCTAAAATCGTCTTAGGGTTTTCACACACAAAGTTCCCCAATAAGTTCCACACTAATGACAAAAAATTGCAAAACTATATATAGACTTTCAGATCTGACGCCGTCACCTCGCCGCTTTTAGGGTTCCCGGATGGCCTTCTTGACGCCGTCCCTCTTTAGCTCTCCAAAATCCGTTCTGGCTTATCAAGGCTTGACGCCGTCAGACTTAGGGGTGACGCCGTCCCTCTTTAAATTAAGCCGTGACGACCTTGATCACATTAAAGCGTGACGCCGTCAGAATTCCATGCAAATTTCTCTGGCTTATCATGAGTAATTTTCACATCCACCACTTTTGCCAAGCCATGACGCCGTCCAGAACAAATCCTGACGCCGTCAAAGGTAATTTCCAGCACAATTTTGAGACTTTGTCGTTTTCTTCACTTTTATGCTACAAAAACGTCCAAAATGCTTCCTTTTCCAGATTTCTTCTCAAAAGTACCTAAAATGACAAAAGGAACGATTTAGGGCAATATTTGATCAAATAAATACGATTTAGGGCTTAAATGACCCCTTAAAAGTGGTACACTTTTCGCTTCATCAAATACCCTTACACTTGAGATTTGCTTGTCCTCAAGCAAATGCGCTTTTATTCTAATCAAAATACAAGTTAGGGGTCATTTAATGCTAACATAAAAGTAATTACAACAAATATTCGTTCCACTTTAATCATAATAAGCACAGAGATTACATACTAGCACCTCACAAGTAGTGTTTAGATACTCACATCTCTCAAGTGTCATCAAAATAAATCTCATAAATGAAAACGGATAATATCTCTCACTACCTGTCATAGCAAATAGATTACCATAGGCTTGGGAAAGGATCGAAAACCTCCTCCACTAGGCGTAAGCACCTAAGATAAACTATCAAAGAGGGCTTTTAAATGGGTTATAACGTTAGGTGTAGGGAAAAGGAAAACACGGTTTTGTTGGATAAAGGATATTTTACTGGTGGCGAGTTAAAGATCTTGATCAATTACATGTACTATACAATGTTGCTAAGCCAAGACTCGACTCAATCTTAAGCTAAAAACAAAATAACAAAAACATAAAATAAACATAAAGTGAAACGGGATGGTAGTCCGTATGTTTTTTCTACTTTTCTTTTTCTCATTTTTTTGTATTTTTCTTGATTTTTTCGATTTTTTTTTTTTTTTTTTTTTTTTTTTTGCATACACTTTTGCCCTACCATCCAAAATAATACATCATAGGGGCGTTGCATTCCCCTTACACTTGAACTTTTACATAACTTTACAAATAACTATTCTAATGACTCGAATTAAGAAAATTGAAAAACTTGGAGTACTTTTAAAATATTTAGCACATATGGGGGTAATAAATGATGTTCTTTCCCATTACTCCATTACACTAGTACTTCACCAATGAGTCCCAATCGTCCCAAAATAATATGTACAAGGATATGACTCGACTTAGCAACCATGTAATCAACTAGATAATTAACTTGGGTTTAAACAAATGTTGTCACAATAATGCACTAAAAATGAGTGCATACAAGGTAGGCTAAGGCGATTTGGGTGTACATTTAAGTGGGTTGTAATAAATTCTTCCTTTAAGTAAAATGCTTAAAGGTCGAAACGAAAAGATAGGCTCTGAGGGGTGTACTAGGGGTATCGTGTACTAAAAATGAGTACAACGCAAAGGGTGTGGGAGAATTACTTGACCAATGTAGCCAAAGTAATTATAACAAAAACACAGGTGTAAAACAATGGGTTAATCCTAATGCCTCTTATCATGTAGTAAATCTAACTACACGAATGTAGTCTCACTTGTGGCCTCGGAATGGTCCTAACGCAAGTTCTAGAATCTAAGTGCCACCGGTACACACATCATAGCATAAATGCTTTTCCTACCAATTCTAGGGGCGAACCTCACATATTTGGGGTGGAAAATTTTTTAGTGGTACGGTTTTTGTGCTAGTCATATAATTCCTATCCATGAGACGCTTATTAGGACTAAAGTTTTACTCCTAAATGTTGTAAAAAATTTTAAATTTGGCACTAAAATTGCCCTAACAGGTATTTCTCTCAGTTTTATTACACATCTACCATTAAACAAACAAAAATCAAGCGTAATAGCATTCTCTAATCGTACTTTTACCCCCCCTTACACTTAAGATGAACATTGTCCCCAATGTTCAAATAACAAGATGTAAAAGCATAAAGTAAAAGAATGAAAACAAATACTCCCCTGATTCGTTCGGTGGATAATGAAGTAACATGGTTAGATCTTCTTCCAAGGTAATGTTGAAGCTCCATGACTAATGCATCGCCAAAAGCTTGATTCCACATACATTTTCTTGTCCAAAATAACCTGTTAAACCTGAGAAAACAAACACGAAAACCTACATAACATCGGCGGGATAAATCTATATATAAGGATATAATGCTTGTGGAATGATTATTTTGCAGATTCCTGGAGATTATAAGTTAGAGATTTAATAAAAACTTTTTATGAAAACAAAACTTTCAAGAATTTTCAGAAAATTAAATCTGACGCCGTCAGGTTGTAAAGCCTGACGCCGTCAGAAATGATCTGACAGAATTCTCATGTTACGTTTCCGGAAAATTTTTGGAAAAACCTATACCTTACTTCCTGGGATTCCTGCAAAACATCATTATGACTCGATACAAGCATTTGACTCAAACAAACACTAATATGTATGTTCATTTAATATTATTACTATTCATGTTCATTTGTGTTCTAATAAACCGATTTAGATTTCCCTTACACTTAACTTTTGCAAAATACCTTTATATGTAGTTAAGACGAAGTTAAAAACAAAATAAAGCATTTTCACAAATTAGTTTTTAACATGAATCAATAATAATAAAACTTAAACACACATACGGAAACAAATAAAATCAAACAAACAAATAAATAAATAAACAAACAACTAAGGCTTGCATGCAATAAAGAAAATCAATGTCGCAAATGTTTAAAGGCCAACAGAGGCCTTATCCTAAACTATTACAGACCCAATTGTTCTAAATCATACAACCATAAATTAAATTGTTCAAATATCATAACATCAAAACAAATCATCACTGGGGTGGGGGACCTTGGCGATAGTCATAGTCAGGAGGAAGATGCCCGTAGTACCCATATGGTGGGTAGTCCTGCTCACGTCCCGGGAAAGGGTCGATCTGCAGGTGTGGGTCCAACTGATCACGCGTAGATAAGTGCTGCATCTGACGAACAGTGTGATCATACATCCAGTCGAACCTCTCGTCCACCCGGGTCCTCCAAGTATCAACCTGGCCCATCCATGCCCCCTGATGAGCCTGCCAATCCCCCCTGCTCATGTGCTGGTAGTAATCTGCGGTACCAGCCTCATAACCCCCATGCTGCTGCTGCTGCGGCTGCTCCTCCTCCTCATCATCCTCATCACCAGCATCCTCATCACCATCTAGATGATACCACATAAAGGTCCCATCATGCATCTCCATAACCACCTCCATCTGCTTCAAGGACCTCACCTTCACCGTCCTGCATGCATCACCACTCAAATACCTCATGACCTCGGGCCTGAGGACTCCATAAGATCGGGCCAGCCGGGTGATAAACATCCCACCATAAATCCTGTCTCCTTCCCTTTCCCCAACTCCACCATGCAGAAAGCTAGCAACCCAAAATGGGATGTTGCAGTAAACCTCATTTGAGTAAATGGTGTACAAGTAGAAGAGGTCTGAAGCAGTGACACGGTGGTGAGAGCTGTGGCGCCCTGTCAAGCTGTAGGTGAGACATCTATGGGTCAACCTAACTCTAGGCTCCCTGATCTGAGATGCCACAGTAGTCGAGGTGTACATCCCATCCCCAATAGTCGGCCAGAACATGGAACATCTAAAATCATTCCTCATCGACTCCCCATGCAACAACCTATTCATGAACCCCACCTGAGTAGTTTCATGCTGACTATACAACCCAAGTCTCCACCCAAACTCAGTAACCGAGCACGTCCTAAGCTCACCCCCCAGCCTGAAATAGATGGTGGTCCTGCCCACATCGGTCCTTGCCTCAGCCATGTCAAAGTGAAAAGTGGCAAAGAATTCACGTACCAACTCTTCATATACCGGCTCTTGAATTCTAAACAGTCTTTCCCACTGAGGGCCGGTAAATTCATCCGTCTGAAAGCTTTGGAGAAAGGTTTGCTCAAGACCTTCCCTCCTCAGAAAGCTCCAATCTACAATAGCTCCATTTTCAACTTTATGCTGCAGCAACTGGGTGTATTTAGTTGTGGCGGCATCATTATCAAAGACACCCCAACTGAGGACCGTGTCCCCAAAGTTCTCTTGTTGAGATCTGGAAGAACTCCCTCGGCTAGGTCTTTGACGCTTACTCATTATCTGGAACAAAGCAGGGAGGAACAAAAGTGTTAATATGTGAATTAAAGATTTGGTGGAGCATCAGACAGGTCTGACGCCGTCACCCTTTGCTAGGTGACGCTGTCAGGTTCGACCAAATTTAAATCCGAAATTACGAGGGAAAAATCAATATCCAAACTTTAAGCTTAAACCAAACGCCCCTTTTTACAGCAAAATGGGTGATTGGATCATAGGTTATGGTTCAAATTCGTGGCCTCCCCATTAGTGAATAGACCCAATTGATTGCCAATTATCAAATGCTTTAATTATTGCTAAATAACACTAATTAAAGGACATTATGAGTTCTAAGTATGAATCAATCCTAGGGTTTCATGAGTTGGGGATTTTCGAAATTTACGAATCCTATGAATAATTAAAGCGAAAAGAATGAATAAGAATTACTTACCACGTGGAGATTGATAGCGAAAGTCGGTGAATTTGATCTTGAAAATTCGTGGGTGGGGTTGGAGTGGATATGGTTTGTGGGGTTTGTGATGAAAGTGATGGAATTAAAGTTGTTATTGCTGTGCAGACGGGGTGACGGCGTCACGTTCAAATCCTGACGCCGTCAGGACAGCGTATTTTACTACTTTGTGCCAGTTTACAAAAGAGCCCCTTGTACTTTAAGGGAGCAGCTAGTCAGGGTCAATAACCCTGATAGCTAGTCTCGTTAACAAGTTCCTCCTGGGTCAAATGTTTTGTTACTGTCCCGGGATGTAGTAAAATGTTGGAAAGGGCCGATTGACGTCTCATTCAGGTTCCAATTTCCATCACGGCAGGTATTCAGGGAGTGAGAGGAACTTTTCCAGGAGGTTTTCGAAATGAGGGTGTGTTTTAATTGAGTACTTCTCACACCTGGCTTAAAGCCAAAAGATCGTTTCCTAGCTTCATGAAAGTTAGGGAGCGTGGCAACCATACTTCCCACGAAAATGCCATGATCTTGAGAATTCTCTTTCTCGCGAGGGGTCCAAATGGATAAAAGGGTTGTAAATGTGAAGGCTTAGGGGGAGGGGTTTCATCATCACTCCATTCGTTGTATGGTTTATTAGGGACCGGGAGTTCAAAGATCTTCTCGATCTTTTTGTGTGAAGCTTTTTCCCTAATTTTCTCTTTTATTCTCAAGATGAATTTTTCTGCTAGCTCCATGAACATATCTTGGGTGTTTTTCAAGTGAGTTTCTAATTCTTGGATTCGTCTCTCTTGGTTGTTCATGAAAGTTAGCATTATCCCTTCAAATTCATCTTGTCGCGAGAATTGATGAAACGTATGTCTACCAATTGTGTTTACACACTCATCGGGATTTTCATCAGCCGTAGGTGTCTCGGCTTTCATTAATTTCTCAACCTGCCTTTTTATGTTTTCGAACAGCTGTTCTTGGGTTGCTCTCATGCAATTTAGAGTCCCTTCTTCTGAGAACGTTGAGTCATTCCATTCTTCTTCTTCGTACTGTGCTAAGTCCTCGATGACTTCCCAGCACTTATCGACACTGAGCCTGCTCAGCCTCCCATTGGCAGCGTAATCTATGGTTCTTCGAGTTTGATGGTTTACGCCATCATAAAATCGTTGGATTTGTAGCCAAGGATCCATGCCATGGTGAGGGACTTTTTGGAGTAAGTCCTTGAATCGAGTCCATGCCTCGTAGAGGGTTTCGCCTTGACGTTGTTGGAACATCAAGAAATCATTCCTTAGCTTGGTAGTTCTTCCCGGTGGGAAAAACTGAGCAAGGAAACGAGTGGTGAGATCATCCCAAGAGGTGATGGATCCTGCGGGTTGACGCTCTAGCCATTGACTAGCTTGGTCCCGCAGAGAGAATTGAAAGAGACGCAATCGGGTCGTCTCTCGAGTGGCAACATCAAGGTCTATAGAATCAACGATTTTGAGAAAGTCCTTGAGATGTTGATTAGGATCTTCAGAACGAAGTCCATGGAATGCGCATCCGCTTTGCACCAACCGGATGGTGTCGGATCGCAAGGGAGTGACATTGGCTCCTTGAGTGAGCTCAATGGTGTTTCGATAGCCATGGTGGCTAGGACGGGAGTACTCTCCTAAAGTACGGGCTCTAGGAGGTGGTGGTGGTTGTTGTGGTGGTGGGTTGTTGGGATCAAGGATATTACCATCTTCCATGATGTCGAATGGTAATGGTTACGAACAAAGAAACGAAGAAAATAGATAGACTAAAGAAAACCTAGAAAAAGAAAATAAAAATCTCACTAGAAAGGAATCTAGTGAGTAGACCTATAAAATAAAAAATTCAACCTAAACAATAACTATTCCCCGGCAGCGGCGCCAAAAACTTGATGCGTGGTTTTGCAACCTTACAACAGGTTTTACCTCTCGAGGGATCTCAAGAGGCTTACAACCCCACCAGGCAGTGTACCTGACCGATGTAGTATAGTGTAGTGGTAAGTACGGGGGATTGATCGTTCTCCACAGGGAATAGTGTTCGTTAGGTATGAAAAACTACTCTAATAGGTCTAAGGGTGAGAGAAGATTCTTTTTTATGTTTTTATAATTTTTTATGAAAGCAAGTGAAATCTCGGGTTTGAAAGAGTGGGCGGAATTAGTTGCTAGTCAACTAACCCAAATAACTATGAATGCAAATAAAATAAAATAACTGAAAATGAAAAGGTGGTAAAACTTATGTGGAGAGAAATGTGTTTACTTAGATTTCCTTACTCCCTAACTATCTTTTACCGGTTGATTAGTGTGTATTAATTGCGTGGATGACGGGTGTATTCCTTAATACCAATCGTGGGGTGGCGTACGTACTTCCCCAACTCTACAAGCTCCTACTTCACTCCTATGTCGAGCCGGCTAGGAAGCTCCTAACATGGGATCACTAGAATTCGCTTGTGCATTAAATACAACCATAAAAACCTTTAGTACGCATTGGTTCATGTTTCTTAAGACGTTCAAGCAAGTTACCGAATAGGAAGTTAGCCAGTTTTCTTAAGCCTAACATAGATGAACAATCATCCAATACAACTAATAACACACTAATAACCAATAATCAATAGCTAGGTTTCATTAGATCTAAGCAAACACAAGATAAATCTAGCCTAGCATGTTAAACAAAAGACAAGAACAAGATAGAATCAAACAACACATAGACATATTGAATGATTAATTGATAACTTATCTTCAATGTAACATGGAAGATCTCAAGGCAAAAAGCCTTGAAAAAGCTGCTAAAATCGTCTTAGGGTTTTCACACACAAAGTTCCCCAATAAGTTCCACACTAATGACAAAAAATTGCAAAACTATATATAGACTTTCAGATCTGACGGCGTCACGTTATGGAGTGTGACGCCGTCACCTCGCCGCTTTTAGGGTTCCCGGATGGCCTTCTTGACGCCGTCCCTCTTTAGCTCTCCAAAATCCGTTCTGGCTTATCAAGGCTTGACGCCGTCAGACTTAGGGGTGACGCCGTCCCTCTTTAAATTAAGCCGTGACGACCTTGATCACATTAAAGCGTGACGCCGTCAGAATTCCATGCAAATTTCTCTGGCTTATCATGAGTAATTTTCACATCCACCACTTTTGCCAAGCCATGACGCCGTCCAGAACAAATCCTGACGCCGTCAAAGGTAATTTCCAACACAATTTTGAGACTTTGTCGTTTTCTTCACTTTTATGCTCCAAAAACGTCCAAAATGCTTCCTTTTCCAGATTTCTTCTCAAAAGTACCTAAAATGACAAAAGGAACGATTTAGGGCAATATTTGATCAAATAAATACGATTTAGGGATTAAATGACCCCTTAAAAGCGGTACACTTTTCGCTTCATTAGCTATAGTGGTCCAAGTCTTATCAATTGTCATGACTGCGTTGCAAAAAAACAGTTTCAAATAAATGAACATACATATATATATATACATATGCAAATAAACACATTCAAACATGAAAAGGCGTAATTATGAACTGTTTTGATTACCTAGTGCAACTATGGAAGGCAATCCTAACCCACTCTTTGAATGCCTCGTCTCATATATGAATGCGTATAACCGATTTACTATTTGAAAAAAATTCGGCAGCATTTCCCCTCAACTCCCCAAATATGTGCATTAAAGACATATTCGTAGGAGTGAAAGGGAAATACTGTTGAATTTCTCTGAAATAGTAAAACAGTTATACGCATCCATATCCTAAATGAGACAAAACATTCAAAAAGAAGTCCCAAACAGGGGACTTTCCGAAATTAATTTCTAATAAATTAATTTCGGACGGGTTTTCTATAGGATGATTAATTCCAGATGGGGGTTGTCCGAAATTAAACGACATATTCACAATATCATACTATGTCAATCGATGAATGACATAAACATATATAATAACAACGAAATTATTTTGACAATCACAATAGCATACTAACTAAACGACATATTCACAGTGTTCATTACTTCATATATAACCACACACACTCCAATTATTAACCACACACAAACATCAAAGGAATTAAATTATATACCTAGTTCACGGCTGAAGTAAACGAAGAGAAGAAAAGAGAAAAAGAGGAAAGGCTGCTGTCCCGACCCGGCTGTCCGACCCGGCTGTCCCGCGACAATCTCGTAAAATAAACAACCTAAATTAAATAACCAAACTTAAATTAACCAAATTAATTAATAAAAAACTTTAACGACGACATTGTCGTCCCAAAATACATTAACACAATAAAAAAAACCCTTTAAACTACCTGTACGTGGGGCGGCTGTGGTGGAGCTCGTGTGATGATGGTTCACGGCGGCTGTGGTGCCATCTACACCAAAAAAAATTTCGGCTGGTCCTACACCAAAACAAATTTACTTGACAAACCAAAATAAAAATAAAACATAACTTTTAAAACAAACAAAAATTAAAAAAAAAAAAAAAAAAAATACATATACGAAAGAAAAAAAAATAATATACGGTTAACCAAAAAAAAAAAAAAACATACCTTTTAATCAATAAGAAGAAGAATGTGGTATTGAAGGTGGTTGTGGTGGTGTCCAATGTGGTGTTGAAGGTGGTTGCTATGGAGTAGATGGCACCGATCTAACTTTTTTTCTTTTTTTCTTTGTTAAAGTGTGGAGAAGAAGGTGGTGATGAAGGTGGTTGTGGTGGTGTTGAAGGTGGTCAATTAATCAAGGATTGAAGGTGGTGATGAAGGTGATTGAAGTGCTGCGGTTTTTTTTTTTTTTTTTTTTTTTTTTTTTTTTTTTTTTTTGTTAGATAAGTTTTTGGTAAAGTTTGAGAGAGAAGAAGGGAAGCAGATTGTGGTCAATGGTTTACAAAATGGCACGACAATGTCGTGCCAAATCACCTCCTTTAACTTTTTTTTTTTTTTTTTTCCTGTTTGTCAAAATGGCACGACATTTGACAATGTCGTGCCAAATTTCTACCTCTATTATTTATTTTTATTTTTTGGCGGGTGGGTTTAATTTTGGTGAAAATTTTTGGGGGTAAACTTTGGCACGACATTGTCGTGCCATAATTATTACTGTATTTTTTTTTTTTTCCATTTAACTTATAAATTAAAAATAATTAATATTAAATAAATTAAAAATAATTTAAATTTGTTATAAATTATTTAAATAAATTAAAAATAATTTCAATTAATTATAAATGAACACATTAAAAATGATTTAAATTAGTTCATAATAGTCGAGATCCCGGCTATCATTTGTTCCACGACATTAAACCGTACGAATTTGTTCCACGCAGAAAATGACAAAAAAACGCTTGACCGAGGCCAAACGACATTAAAAACATTTGGTTGTCGAGTTGTTTAGTTTGAGTTGTTTAGTTTGAGTTGTTTCAACATCAGTTTTCACAACAACAACAACATTTTATTAAACATAAAGCACGTTCAATATCAGTTTTCACAACAACAACAACATTTTATTAAACAACAACAATAACACAACGACAATAACAGCAACAACAACAACCTACATACGAATATTTCCCATATCACCTAGCATGTCATTATAAAGTTCGTGAAATAAGGCAGCTGAATCAATTGTGTGTTTGTTTGGATGCATATACAATTCTAGCATTTTATTGAGTACCATTATCTGGTGATTCAATTTGATGCAGTTTGAGCACTCTGTATTTCCAGGACTCGATGTTGAAGGTCCTGCAGTGTAACGAGTTGGCGTTATGGATGGTGTTGCGGAATGAGTTGGAGGCGTTGAAGCTCCAAGAGAACCGGTCATTTTTGCGAGTCGTTCCTCCTTCCATAAAAAAAATCGCATCCATACTCCTTTGTCCCACCCTGTTAAAGTGTAAAAACTATTATTTTTAACAACTAACCAAATTATTTATATAACACACAAAAAAGTATGTAATTGTTCACCTTTGATAAAGGACACGCATAATAATGTTTACCACGGGAGTAAGGTTTATGCGATTCTCGCAGAATTACGTCTCCTCGTTTACAAGGACAAGCAAAAGCTTCAAATTCCGCCATCTTCACCATGATAACAGTGTGTGTTTGTGGTTTTGAGGTTAAGTGGTTTTGATTATAAGAGGCTGTGAAGTTGTGTGGATAAGATGTTAGTTTATAAGAGCAGATCTTGGTGGGAAATTATGGTGGGAAATTTTTGGTGGGAGTATTTTGGTGGGAGTTTTTGGTGGGAAAAGTGTTAACCGACATCAACAATGCTAACGACATCAACAACGCATATCATTCCTAACCATGGGCCAAGTGTTAACCACAATGTCTCACCAGGCGTAAAGCAGTTTATTAACTCGCATGTTTCGTTTGAGTCTGTATGAAACGAGCCGAGATGTTTAACGAATGAGCCGAGATGATATGGTTCTACACGAGATGTCACACAATTGACCCGAGATGACTATAGAGTTCTATACAATGCTAACGACATCGACAACGCACATCACATGCAATTCCTAACCATGGGCCAAGTGTTAACCACAATGTCTCACCAGGCGTAAAACAGTTTATTAACTCGCATGTTTCGTTTGAGTCTGTATGAAACGAGCCGAGATGTTTAACGAATGAGCCGAGATGATATGGTTTTACACGAGATGTCACACGATTGACCCGAGATGACTATAGAGCTCTATACAATGCTAACGACATCAACAACGCACATCATTCCTAACCATGGGCAAAGTGTTAACCACAATGTCTCACCAGGCGTAAAGCAGTTTATTAACTCGCATGTTTCGTTTGAGTCTGTATGAAACGAGCCGAGATGTTTAACGAATGAGCCGAGATGATATGGTTCTACACGAGATGTCACACGATTGACCCGAGATGACTATAGAGCTCTATACAATGCTAACGACATCAACAACGCACATCATTCCTAACCATGGGCCAAGTGTTAACCACAATGTCTCACCAGGCGTAAAGCAGTTTATTAACTCGCATGTTTCGTTTGAGTCTGTATGAAACGAGCCGAGATGTTTAACGAATGAGCCGAGATGATATGGTTCTACACGAGATGTCACACGATTGACCCGAGATGACTATAGAGCTCTCTACAATGCTAACGACATCAACAACGCACATCATTCCTAACCATGGGCCAAGTGTTAACCACAATGTCTCACCAGGCGTAAAGCAGTTTATTAACTCGCATGTTTCGTTTGAGTCTGTATGAAACGAGCCGAGATGTTTAACGAATGAGCCGAGATGATATGGTTCTACACGAGATGTCACACGATTGACCCGAGATGACTATAGAGCTCTATACAATGCTAACGACATCAACAACGCACATCATTCCTAACCATGGGCCAAGTGTTAACCACAATGTCTCACCAGGCGTAAAGCAGTTTATTAACTCGCATGTTTCGTTTGAGTCTGTATGAAACGAGCCGAGATGTTTAACGAATGAGCCGAGATGATATGGTTCTACACGAGATGTCACACGATTGACCCGAGATGACTATAGAGCTCTATACAATGCTAACGACATCAACAACGCAGTTTTAATATTTAAAGTTTTTATAAAAGTATTTAATTGTAAATATAAAGTTTTTAATTTTAATTATACAGTAGAAAAGTTTTAATATTAATTTTATAAAAGTATTTAATTGTAAATATAAAGTATTTAATTTTAATTATATAGTAGAAAAGTTTTAATATTTATTTTAAAATAAAAAAAAGTTTTAATATTTATTTTAAAATAAAAACAGATTTAAAAAGTTAAAAACAACAAAAAAATATATATTAACACAGTTTGGGTCGACATTGTCGACCCAAACTTCTTTTTAAAAAATGTTTTATTATTTCTTTTTGGCGGGTTTTTTTAATTTTTGGGAAAAAAATTTGGGGGTAAAATATGGCACGACATTGTCGTGCCATATTGCTTAGCATATATTTTTTTTTCTTAATTCTTTTACTTAAAACATTTTTAATATTTTTTTTTAAATAAAAAGTTTTTAAAAAAGTTTTTACATAAAAAAAATATATATATATTGGCAGTTTGGGTCGACATTGTCGACCCATACTGCTTCATAATTAAAAAAAAAATATACTCGATTTGGCACGACATTGTCGTGCCATAATGCCAAATGTTTTGACTGGATTTTTAAGTTGAAAATGTTGTGGGCCATGGTTGCGATTTGGGACCACAATGTCGAGACAAATTTTTGGCCCGTGCCAAATGTTTCATTTTGGTGTAGTGACGTTTAACTCGCTAGGGATAAAAACTAGCCTGAATCAATCCATTTATAAAGTGGGTCAAAATTATATCATATGGTGAAAACTATAGAGTATGACTACATGTAAAATCGAATAAAAGAAAATATTGATAGGACATGCAATGGGACATAATTTATGCTGAGACCACAACAGTTTATCCCTTCCAGCTACATATATATGCTTACATATATACATACATACATATAATATCTATGTGTACATACATATATACTTTCCAAAGAATTTAGATATGCTAGAGTCATAGATACATACAGATCTTGCATCGCTAGGATCCTTTTTCTCCACAAAGAATTTCTGTGTTTGTTGTATCAAGCTGCCAAAACAAAATACAGGATCGTCTAAACATCTAGTGATGACAAGACAAAAAAAGAAAAACCTTCCCAAGCATATGAACAAGTTATTCAATAGTGATGACTCCCACCAACCAGCCACCATCTACTCATGTAATGAACTAATAGATAGGATAATGGGTTCCAATTGCTTAAGCTTTACCATGTAAGATGTAACACAAGATAGATTATCACCTCGATAAGCAATATGCAAATGCCAAAACTGTAGACAATGAACGAACAAAATTCAGAAGCCGTTGCTTGACAGCTTGGCTTGGTGCAGATGGTAGGATAACTGGTTCCAGTACTCTGCAAATATGAGTGACCGTTCAGCAAAAAAACCGACAACAAATATCTGGTAATAGTAATACTATAGCTTCTTTCAACTTCTATAATGATGTTACTTTTACCTGCATATAAGGACAGCACCACCCCATAGCAACAGCGGTTGGATGCAGATGTCATCACCTGATGTTCTTTACTCTTGGTCCAACTATTATCGTTTTTCTGTACAAAGAAAATATGGTATCAGGCTATTAGCTACTTAAGCTCATAAAACCAACTTGATCAATAGATATATACCTGCCAAAAAAGGATCCTACACGCACGTAATAATGGTCCAAGACCCCATGCAGCAAAAGCAATAATTCCAACAGCTGGAATCAATTGCACTACAAGAGACCGACCATGAAAAGCTTCATATGACCTGCATATTAATGAAACAAGTTATGCATATGACCGCAGAAAGTTGATCGCGTATATTAGCCAAATTCATGGAAAGGATAGGGAATTAGAGATGCAAACACATAAAAGGAAAAATAACCTTGCCAATACTGCAGCAGCTGTTTTCAATATGGGAATTTGGTCTCCTCCATTTGGTGAGAAAAGAGATCGACAAACTAAAATGTTACACCTATTTGGTGTTGGTTTTACTGACTCCCGTGCAGTCAATAGATGTACACTCCAAGCCTCTTGTAGCTGCAGATTAAAGTATAGAACAGACCATCATGATCCTCACTTCTTGTATGGTAAGTCTAGAGAGAGAAAATTATATCTAGATTTTTAATGGCATATGCATAAGTATATCCTCATCCCAAAATAAAAGTCATGTTTGACAATATCCGTCAACAATCACATATAGATGAACCTTGTAAGACAAAACTAACGTCATTGATGTTTTGCACTGATTCAAAAATAGGTCATTTGTCTTAATACTTTACCAAAACGCCAAACGACGCTTTCACTTTTGGATATCCAAAAAAGCACTCTTGCATGTCTTATGCGATGGGGAAGCAATACTTGGTAGATTAGGGGATATCTTTAGAACGAAAGAAAACGATAGACATGAGCTGAAAAACAGAGCTCTCGTAACATAGGAACATACCGATGTATGGGACGAAAGACCAGCACTAAAAATATGCGCGTGAACCTTATGTCTCTTTCCCTGGTGATAACACAAAGAAACAAATTAAAGAGCTAATGAATGATGAATTACACGAACTCTATCTAAGAAGTTCTCTAGAATCATGTATGCGGAAAAGATCAGCAAATGACCTATAGATAAAACCACGCACCTTAGGTTGGCTGATATATACAGAACTTTTATTGATCCCCAGTTCCCGAGAAAACAACAAAGAACCAGTTGCAGCCATTACGGAGGATTTTTCGACAAATTATTAAGATGCAATATCCACACGAGAATCAAGTGTGATATAGACTTGGAGCCTGCAATAGAAAATAAGTCATCAAACAACACGAAAGTTTCAGAGATAGGTTCAGCGTACATCACAGAAATGTCAAAGCGCGTACCAACAAGTTAGCAATCAAAACTGAATTATTTTTAGTAAGTATACACTATACACTAAACGGATGAGGTTTTCCATGTCCATGCTACCCGGGAGGGCGAGTCTTTGACTTAAATGTACGCGGCCTATCCGGGGTATCCCCGTGATCGTTTCCAAACCCTTTCCCTAGCCACCCCCAAGATGTTTATGTTTACCTAGTGAGGTTTAAACATGAGACTCTTGTGAGGACGCCTGACCACTAGGCCACCTTGGTGGTGGTTTTTTAGTAGTATACAGTATACCAAACTAAACCTTGACCGACCCACTTATACTAATGGATCACTGATTATTACATGTAAATTAGCAGGCAAGAGCAAGACGATGCAATATCAAGTGAAGATTCAACTTACGAAACACTAAATCCTCCTAAACTCAAGCATCACACATTCACACCTAGTACTTTCCATATGCAAAAACTGGTATTGAACTAATCGCGAAATTCATCACGTGTTCCAAAAGCAGAAGTGTTTGCTATACTATCAGAGCCCGGGAAAGATCTGTGAGCACAGTAGTAAATAGTAATGTCTAAATAAATCAATGTCAATAGTTCCAAATATCACCATCGAGCACCAAGTAATACCACTAAAACTCTAAAAGCTAATAAAAGCTCAGAAGAACGAAGAGTAACCATTCAGCAGTCAGATTAATAGCCTCATTTCCTTCTAAACATATGGAGCATCCTCAACAATAACTTAGCATATCTGTAAGAGTCGTGAATCGACTCAACTAGAATAAAACGGTAAACGGATGAGGTTTTGACCTATTCAGGGGAGAGCTAGTCAGATATAAGCGGCCTAAGCGGAGCCACTCCCAACTCTGTACCTAGTGAGGTTTGAACTCTTGTGAGAAGCCATTTGGGGATAGTTAATCGACTCGGCTAAGATGAGTTTGGGAATTAATTTGCGACAAGTCAAGGTCATTTAAAAGTTCGGATCCGAGTGACATTGTTTTTTAGATAATCTAATAACTCATGACTCGTAAGAGCTTGATAACTAACTAAAAGTCTATAGGTATGTTTAGTAGTAAGCGTTTAGGAGCGTTTTAAAGCAACTAACAACTAGCAATTAGCACAAGCAACTAGCATTAGCACAAGCACCTACTTTTTCTAAACGCTCCAAATCAAAATTCAACTTCTAGTAGCAATTTACAAGCAACTAGCGTTTCCACTTACTAATTATGACTACAAACGCTTTATCAAAACAAACAGCTATTGCTTACTACCGCTATCTTCGCCAAACATACTATAACCACTTTAAAAAACGATTTCTAAACTAAAAATAAATAGCGCAATCGATACATCCATAAAATCTCCAAACTAATTCTAAACTATATTCACGTTAACTAACAAAACTAATTAATTTTAAATAAAAATTAACAGCTAATAATTAGTTATTTATCTAGCACCTCTCTAACTAATAACTAACAAATAGAAATTAAAACAAAATAAAAGCAGATTACGAGCCTTAATTACACAAATGCATCAAAATAAACAGCTTATTGATATATTTGACGAGGGTTTTTGCTCATTAAATATAATGTCCACAACCGTGGTTTCAACTGCTTGATTTCAAAGAAGAAAATGAATAAGGTGAGAGTGGTGAGATAAAAGATTAAAAACTCAGTAGTAAAGCACGTACAGATCATTTCACACTACATATAAGTTCACACATAATTAGTTTACCTATGTCACAATAAACATTCTACAATATTATCATAAGTTGGTTCGACGGAAGTACAAAAAACAAATTAGCTATATACGTTATAAATAGAAATAGTAAAACGATCAAACAATGCAAGATAGGCAGCTTCTACAGAGAGCAATAAGCAAGTTTGAACACACATCGAGACCATTCACCAACTAAACTTAACGAAGAACTTGTTAGCATTTCCCATTCTCCTTCAAGACCATTTCTTATCTCACAACATTTAAGGTCAGGCCAATTTCCAAATTTGTTTTCCATCACCCCATATCAATTAGCTTCAAGAAGTAATCAGCGGCTTTGAGCCCCTCATTTGAAGATGTGCCTCTATGTACAGGGGTTGGCAAATAGAAAACAATGCATCAAAGAGGAGTATCGAGTAGTTAATAAACGAGCCTAGCTCGTTTAGGCCTATACTTGACTTCGTTCGGATCGTTAACACCATGTCTAGATCCGCTACTGCTTGATCCGCCGTTTATGCCAGAGTGCCACCTTAAAAACCAAGAAACTACTTTAGCTTATATGGAATTGCGCCATTAGTATGAAATTAAAATGCAATCGACAATAGAGAATCTTTGAAAACAGGTACAATAGTTGCATTTTATCCATGGACCGTCTATCATCTTTTTGAAACTTTAACATCTTTAACACAATAAGGGACTAAAAGTGTAACAAGCTTTATAATGGATACCGTTTATGTAAATTTTGGTATTTAGAGACCAAAAATGTAATTTGGTATAAACTATAAGGACCACCGTGAGCTACTACTGTAGTATTATTTTGTTCCAATAATTTTTGTTGGCCAATATCAAATTCAATATTAAAATAAGAGAAAAATGAATTTAGAAAACAAGGAAAGTGTGTTATTTACTCACCGACGGTGACAGGTTGTATTCTTCAGACGATTTGCAGCGATTCTAATTTTCCAATATCCTCTGGTAGCTTCTCAAGAAGAGCACAACCACGAAGGTTGAGATACGTCAGATGTTTTAACATACAAATGCTATCAGGAAGATGTTTAATCTTTGTAGCTGTTAAAACTAGTCTCTCCAGAGATTCTAACTGGCCAATGTTCTCAGGCAACTTCCCAAGACAAAAACAGTCTTCAACATCGAGCGACTTCAGACGTTTTAGCATGCAGATGCTATCTGGAAGATATTTAATCTTCTCACTCCGCACATATAGCTCTTGTAAACATTCTAATTTTCCAAGATTCTTTGGTAGCTTCTGAAGAAGAGTACAATTACGAAGGATGAGATGCGTCAGATGTTTTAACTCACAAATGCTATCAGGAAGATGTTTAATCTTTGTAGCCGACAAATCCAGTCTCTCCAGAGATTCTAACTGGCCAATGTCCTCAGGCAACTTCCTCAACCTTGATCCACCAAGTTTAAGGAATTTGAGATTAGGACATGCACTAGACACGTGAAGTTCTTCAAAAGCAGCACAGTCATCAAGAGATAATTTCTCGAGATTCGGAGTTAACCGAAGGTCAAACGTTCTTAACTTTGACGAACTGATACAGAGGGAGTTGAGCTTTTGACAGCTAACAGGCATGAAAAGTTCTACTAAATCAAAAGAAAACACGAAAGATAACGTCTCGAGATTCGGAGTAATCCTAAAGTCAAAGGTCTTCAAGTTTGACTTAAAGAGAGAAAGGAATTTGAGTTTTGGAAGAACCTGCCAGCAAAAATAAGACAAAATGATTAATATTAGTGTAGTAACAAACCAATAAATTAATAGCATTATTAGGAATTATGCAAAACAACGAATCAACAATTATTCTACCTTTGTTGGACTTGTTAATGTCTTACATGCCAAAAGGATAACAAGATGGGTCAAGAAGAAACTTTTTGTCATGGGCTGCAATCCGCAGGCCTCAAAACCCAACATATGACAGTTAGATAAACGGTTATTTTCATTGTAACGTTGTATTCTAGGGTTGCAACACTTTGGTGAATTGTATCTTTTCATGAAGCAACGTTTCATATCTTATAAATAGATTAGGATTCTCTGTAATTCATTAACCCAATTCGATTATCAATATCAATATAAAGGGTTCAACCCATCTTCTTTGTCCTACTTTTATTCGACTTTGTTATGCATGATTATCATGATTGTTGTTTGATTATTTCGATCCTGGAAACCCACACAACCTGTGTAATAATTGGCATCAGAGCCTAGGGGATCAAACAACACCCAAATCATGTTTACTATCATCATTCAAGATCAAATCGCAAAAGATGAAGATTAAAAACGGTTACACCAGCCAATCCGGCGGTTAACCAAGAAGAAGAAAATAGCAGATTCAATGAAGACGAGATGTCGGATTAAAAGAAAAGAAAGAAGGCTTGTTCGTTTGCACGGTTAAAAGGGACGAAGTATCAGACCTGTAGAGATCTTGAAACCCCGGTTCATAATGAACCCTACAACCATGATGGTTGACAAAGGCAGGATGCCAAAGAAGATTGGGACAAGAGTACGATAATGGTGATGCAATGCGAATTAAAACCTTTGCCCTACAAACCAAAAGTCATGAAGAAATTGAATTAAAGAATCTGTTTGAAGAAGGCATCAAAGACTGATTAAAGATCCTGGAGAAAGAAAATTAAACCTGTAATTCGAACCTATGATACATGAAACTTATTCATGTTTTATTCGATCACTGAGGCAGAAACATTTCTGCACATATCTGAATTCTACATACTTGGCCTATCAATGAATATGGCGGGAGATAAATAGATGCTACAATCATACATGGATGTTCTAATTTGCTATGCAAGGGTGTCACATATTGAAGCGACATGCTTCAAAGGGCAGAAGAAAATTGCCAGGCAGAAGATTGCCATGAAGATCAAAAGATCAAGTGACCAAAACCCACTGGAATGGACATACCAAGAAAAGAAGATTGAGCACTTTTGGAATAAATTCCTTTTGAAGATCTCAACAACAAGTATCAATTAAACAAGACAGGAAGCATTTCAACACAGAAGAAAACAGAAGAGAAAGGATCATGAGCAAGAAGAATCAAGGAACAAAGAAGAACAGAGATTTTTGGCATTCGACATTAGGAGGGAGATGTTGGACTTGTTAATGTCTTACATGCCAAAAGGATAACAAGATGGGTCAAGAAGAAACTTTCTGTCATGGGCTGCAATCCGCAGGCCTCAAAACCCAACATATGACAGTTAGATAAACGGTTATTTTCATTGTAACGTTGTATTCTAGGGTTGCAACACTTTGGTGAATCGTTGTATCTTTTCATGAAGCAACGTTTCATATCTTATAAATAGATTAGGATTCTCTGTAATTCATTAACCCAATTCGATTATCAATATCAATATAAAGGGTTCAACCCATCTTCTTTGTCCTACTTTTATTCGACTTTGTTATGCATGATTATCATGATTGTTGTTTGATTATTTCGATCCTGGAAACCCACACAACCTGTGTAATAACCTTTATTTCTCCCTCTTCTTCCCAAAGTTGTACCATTCTGTTGTACTCCATTTCAAGTCCAACAAGATTGTTTGCTTGAAATGTTTTGGGTAAATACAAGAAAGGGTAATTCATACATTCTAGATATTTTAAAGAGTTTGAAAAGTATTGGGCGGTATTATCAAGAACTTCGGCATAACCTTGATTTTGAAAATGCACGTTAAGATATCTAAGTTGCTTCATTTTTCCAAGACATTTCATAACAGTTTCCGCATTTGTGTTCGAACGACCAAGTTCTAGATATATTGTTGCTTCAGTACCCTGCAATACAAAAACAATGTCCAGAAACCTGGAAAGTCAGAACAAATGCAATGTTTTAGTTTTCTCTACATTACAAGTAAACTGATCTTTACCTCGTCATTAGCCAATATATCTTCAATTTGCTCTTTAATCCACAGTCGGCTATGTTTGTTAGGTTCATCCCGGTGCTCACGACGAACAATGTTCTTTCCCATTTCTTCTATTTGGTCATGCATGCCCAAGACCAGCTGACCATATGCATTAGGAGAAATAGTTATGAGAGATCTCTGCTCAAGAACTTTTAAACCAATTATAGCACGAAATCCACAGCATTCAAGAATTCTGATTGCATCTTCTTTATATCGGCCTTTCAATATGCATGCAATGCCTAGAAATATTTCCTTATAATCTTTCTCCAGACTTGTATAGCTTAATTCTAGCTTTTCCTGAGTCTCCTTTAAGGGAATTTCTTTTAGTCTTTCTATGGCATCCTTCCATTCATGCTCATCTTTACCACAAAGAAATGAACCCAAGACTTTGAGTGTTAAAGGAAGACCAGCAGCATATAGTACAACTCTTCGTGATAGCTCTTCAAATCCTTGAGATGGAATCTCCCTTCCAAATGCATGTCTACTGAAGAGAAAAATTGCTTCCTCATCTGATAAGAGATCGATATCTCGAATCTTCACTCTGTGATCGACCTTATCGATATCTCGAAAGTTCACTCTGTGTGCTTGCAATACTTGCTCATCTCTTGTTGTAACGATAATTCTACTTCCCTTCTTAAACCAGTTAGTCTTACCGGCTAACGCCACAAGTTGGTCTATGTGATTCACATCATCTAGAACAAGAAGAACCTTTATAGCGCACATCCTCTTTTGCATCATGTTTTTCCCATCATAAACACTATCTAGAGTGACTTGTTCATTTAGCACTCTTGAAAGGACCTGTTCTTGTAACTTCTTCAAACCAGACATAGAGGGTTCTGAAACTTCCCTCACATTCGCAACAAAGCTTTTGGCTTCAAAATCAGTAGATAGACGATCAAAAACAGCTCTAGCTTTAGTTGTCTTCCCAACCCCTCCCATGCCTTTGATCCCTATCATCCAAACATCATCATCTATTCCCATTTCTAAAGAGTCAACAACATCCTTTACTCGGGTCTCCATGCCGACCAACTTTTCATCGAAGCCGAAACTTATGGAGCATAACTCTAGTGAAATCTCTCCAACAATTTTTTTGATTAATTCAGATTCGTCCCTGTATGCATGGTAAAAGAAGGTTCTGTTTAGCATAGTCTAAATACATAAACAATGTTTTAGATGTATATATAACATATATA
Source organism: Artemisia tridentata subsp. tridentata (assembly GCA_021014915.2). Lineage (NCBI taxonomy): Eukaryota > Viridiplantae > Streptophyta > Magnoliopsida > Asterales > Asteraceae > Artemisia > Artemisia tridentata. The sequence goes on from CP139505.1 coordinate 159,522,468, forward strand.
CAAAGTAATACTATGTAACATAATACTAGCAAGGATGAAGAAACAAAAGTAACGAATATCGCAAGTAGAGATATGTGGAGTAATTACCCATTAGCAGTCGCCTGCAACTCCCTCCCAACCAGATTTGATGCTCCTTTCAAAGCCTCTATCCATTTCCCAGCAGCGTCTTTGTCTTTGTTTTTGTTTTGCAAAAAGGCTTCACCAAATGCCCCACTTTGTTTGCGGACTTGGGTGGGTTCCACATGAAAAAAGACAGGATAGGCAGTCTGTTCGCCAGTCTTTTGACGCTCCATGATCTCAACAAGCTCATTCAAGCACCAAGACGAGGAAGCATAGTTCTTTGAGAAAACAATGATGAAGAATCTTGAGTCTTTAATAGCTTGGATAAGCTGGTTGTCGATGGTTTTCCCTTGCTTCATTTCCTCATCATCTTTGAAAGTTTCAAGGCCTTTTTGTTTAAGAGCTTGATAAAGATGGCCGACAAAGGTTTTGCGAGTGTCTTCACCCCTAAAGCTTATAAACACATCATACTTAAATCTCTTTGGAATGGCCATGACAAAACATATTACATCAACTTCCATGACAAAACATGCATGTTTTTGTCATGGATTCCCCAAATAGCACTTATTATCATGTCACAACACATAATCAAGTCTAATTTTACGCATATCAATTAATGACATATTACAAGTATTCATTAATCAACACATAAAATATTTACATGCAACCTAGGGTTTCTACAAGTTTTACAAAACTAAAACCCTAATGGTAATAATTTAGGGTAATCGACCCAAAATAAAAAATTAAAAAAAATTAGGGTTTACTTATTTTTAAAACCCTAGAACACCAAAACCACGTAATAATCATATAGATCCAATTTTATGCGTTTTAGTAATTAATTACATAGTATTAACGGGCTATTGATGCCACTGTTGGAATATGTGAATCATAACAATTATATAAACATAAACATACACATCAAGCACGCAGCGGAAAACATGATCTAAATACTAGTAATTAATTAACTAAAATAAAAGGATATGCGTACCTTTGATTTCTAGCTAAACAATAAATCGAGTAATCAAGAACCTGTAAAACCCTAACTTAGGGTTTATGTAATTCGACCACCTACAAGTCGAATGGGGAAAACAACTCAAGCAAAAGTATGCTTGACCTCCGTTCTTGTACACACGTATTACTAGCGTCTCAATGTGAAAAGCTAGGTTCTTGATCACAAAACAAACCAAACACTTGTGTTGTGAATCTTGGATCGAATTCCCAAGGGTATTGGGGTTGTTTGCTCGGCAATACACAAGAGGAGAGGAGAAGAGAGAAATTTGGCTTGCAAGGGATTCAAGATTAGGTCATAATGAATACAAGAGGCCTTGTATTTATAGGGAACTAATCTTGTTCTCCAAGCTAGGGCATAGAATCCCTTCTCCATATGGATCGGCCGAGTTTTGCAAGCCCAAGGGAATTCTAGATCATTCTTGGTTTGTATTTTCATCTCTAGTCCTTTAACTTAATATTTAACGACCGTTAACCAAACCCCGTTAAATACTAACGCCCGTTAAGTGTTCATTTTTTGAAATTTAATAATTAAACATATCTTAATATATTAATTATTAAAACATTGAAACTCATACGTAATGTGTGCAATCCCGAAGTCTCGTGTTCGAAACTGGTCATACATATATTAATTTATATCCATAACTCTAACATATGGTGGAGAGGCAAGAATTTCTGAACTGCGTAAACTGTTTCCGCTTATGGATGACAAAAAAAGCCTTGCATCTGACAAAGAACGGGCAGAAGTTGAAGGAAGAGCGTCGTTGTTAGCGGCTGTTGATTATTATGTCAGTATGCATACGGACATCTTCATTTCAGCTTCACCAGGCAATATGCACAATGCAATGGTATGTATGGTTGACCTCATTCAGCATATTCTCTACCTTTTTATTTGGATATATTCGGGAATGACCCTATAATTCGCAATATTAACTTTTTTAGGAAACAACAAAAAGGTAAAAAGTGCATAATATTTATAAATTTGTTTTGACTTTAATCACAATTTTTTTTGTTTTATTTTTGTCATAATTTATGATTTTTTATTGAAAATGTGAAAAATATTCCAAGTTTTTGACTTATTTGAGAATTTTATTTTGCAAAAATTTAATTTGCTAATTTTAAGGTCATTTGTGGATATGGATGAATAAAATGATTATTCCTTCATTTGTATAGGGGTTCACACCAAAAATCCATTTAGGTGATTTCGAAAATATGCAAATATGACTGTTGTAATTCACGTTCTCATAGAAAATTGCTCATTTTGCAAAAAAGTTCTTGCATTTTCAAAAAGAATGATGTTTTGCTTTAGAAACCGCTATTTCAACCCATTTAAATAAAAATGGATAAAGTCTGGTTGACTCTTATTGATAAGGAATCTAACGGGCCACATATTTAGTTTAATGAAAAAGTGAACGGGTTGAATGTGGTGTGAAGTGTATTCGAATTCAAAAAGACTTGGGACAAAACTGTGCTGGTGTCCAAATCCAACCCATCTAAAGGGCCTTTTTGACCCTTACTTATAAAACGAATCATTGTTCCTTGTTTTTCAGCTAGGGTATCGAGCATACAAAAACTTGAAGACTATCAGACCAAATATGGTGCTCTCGAGCCAGCTCTTTCTTAACGAAACTATGGACTGGCCTAAGTTTCAGTTGGCTATACAAAACGCGCATAAGAATAGACAAGGTCAAGTTAGGTTAAGAAAGGAGACACAATCCATATATACCTATCCGATACGAGATTGTATGTGTCAACAACATTAATTGGTTCTTTTTTCAGTTTTGTAGAGTTAGAGAAATGTGTGTAAACGAGCACAGATAACAATAAAACACAAATTCGATATGTATTTTTGCTTCTCACTGAGGGGCGTTATGTGCATCCACGATATTTTTTATAGGGTCGCAGGTCGGTAGGTGAATGATGCAATATCTGGTTTGGTTTGCAAGTTTTAATCCAAATGTATGTTTCGCATGTGTATTTTATTGTTGTTGATTAGTTATATCGGATTTTGCTATACTAGATTTGTTGTTACGTGTTATCTATGGGAGGGTGTTTTAGGCGACTTACACATAGTCAAAAAGATTGAACTATATATGGACGTCGTTATCAAGGAGTGAAATTATACGGCACACCAATTACCGAGAACAAGTATATGGGATCTACTTCGGATATCACAAGGATTGCCGCACGTCTACCATGGTTCCTATCAATGCCATGGTTCCTAGCCATCGGATATTGCAATGTGTCGATGTTTATTAGAGGACATGTATTTCATTTTGCTCAATAAAGGTTTTAATCATAGTATGGTAATCGTTTTTCCTCTCCTCCACCTCCATGGCCCTGGAGACTGTCCACAGCCGTGGTTTCAACTACTAGTGGAGGAAATTGTATTGATATATTTGACGAGGGTTTTTGCTCATTAAATATAATGTCCACAACCGTGGTTTCAACTGCATGATTTCAAAGAAGAAAATGAATAAGGTGAGAGTGGTGAGATAAAAGATTAAAAACTCAATAGTAAAGCACGTACAGATCATTTCACACTACATATAAGTTCACACATAATTAGTTTACCTATGTCACAATAAACATTCTACAATATTATCATAAGTTGGTTCGACGGAAGTACAAAAAACAAATTAGCTATATACGTTATAAATAGAAATAGTAAAACGATCAAACAATGCAAGATAGGCAGCTTCTACAGAGAGCAATAAGCAAGTTTGAACACACATCGAGACCATTCACCAACTAAACTTAACGAAGAACTTGTTAACATTTCCCATTCTCCTTCAAGACCATTTCTTATCTCACAACATTTAAGGTCAGGCCAATTTCCAAATTTGTTTTCCATCACCCCATATCAATTAGCTTCAAGAAGTAATCAGCGGCTTTGAGCCACTCATTTGAAGATGTGCCTCTATGTACAGGGGTTGGCAAATAGAAAACAATGCATCAAAGAGGAGTACCGAGTAGTTAATAAACGAGCCTAGCTCGTTTAGGCATATACTTGACTTCGTTCGGATCGTTAACACCATGTCTAGATCCGCCACTGCTTGATCCGCCGTTTATGCCAGAGTGCCACCTTAAAAACCAAGAAACTACTTTAGCTTATATGGAATTGCGCCATTAGTATGAAATTAAAATGCAATCGACAATAGAGAATCTTTGAAAACAAGTACAATAGTTGCATTTTATCCATGGACCGTCTATCATCTTTTTGAAACTTTAACATCTTTAACACAATAAGGGACTAAAAGTGTAACAAGCTTTATAATGGATACCGTTTATGTAAATTTTGGTATTTAGAGACCAAAAATGTAATTTGGTATAAACTATAAGGACCACCGTGAGCTACTACTGTAGTATTATTTTGTTCCAATAATTTTTGTTGGCCAATATCAAATTCAATATTAAAATAAGAGAAAAATGAATTTAGAAAACAAGGAAAGTGTGTTATTTACTCACCGACGGTGACAGGTTGTATTCTTCAGACGATTTGCAGCGATTCTAATTTTCCAATATCCTCTGGTAGCTTCTCAAGAAGAGCACAACCACGAAGGTTGAGATACGTTAGATGTTTTAACATACAAATGCTATCAGGAAGATGTTTAATCTTTGTAGCTCTTAAAACTAGTCTCTTCAGAGATTCTAACTGGCCAATGTTCTCAGGCAACTTCCCAAGACAAAAACAGTCTTCAACATCGAGCGACTCCAGACGTTTTAGCATGCAGATGCTTTCTGGAAGATATTTAATCTTCTCACTCCGCACATATAGCTCTTGTAAACATTCTAATTTTCCAAGATTCTTTGGTAGCTTCTGAAGAAGAGTACAATTACGAAGGATGAGATGCGTCAGATGTTTTAACTCACAAATGCTATCAGGAAGATGTTTAATCTTTGTAGCCGACAAATCCAGTCTCTCCAGAGATTCTAACTGGCCAATGTCCTCAGGCAACTTCCTCAACCTTGATCCACCAAGTTTAAGGAATTTGAGATTAGGACATGCACTAGACACGTGAAGTTCTTCAAAAGCAGCAGAGTCATCAAGAGATAATTTCTCGAGATTCGGAGTTAACCGAAGGTCAAACGTTCTTAACTTTGACGAACTGATACAGAGGGAGTTGAGCTTTTGACAGCTAACAGGCATGAAAAGTTCTACTAAATCAAAAGAAAACACGAAAGATAACGTCTCGAGATTCGGAGTAATCCTAAAGTCAAAGGTCTTCAAGTTTGACTTAAAGAGAGAAAGGAATTTGAGTTTTGGAAGAACCTGCCAGCAAAAATAAGACAAAATGATTAATATTAGTGTAGTAACAAACCAATAAATTAATAGCATTATTAGGAATTATGCAAAACAACGAATTAACAATTATTCTACCTTTATTTCTCCCTCTTCTTCCCAAAGTTGTACCATTCTGCTGTACTCCATTTCAAGTCCAACAAGATTGTTTGCTTGAAATGTTTTGGGTAAATACAAGAAAGGGTAATTCATACATTCTAGATATTTTAAAGAGTTTGAAAAGTATTGGGCGGTATTATCAAGAACTTCGGCATAACCTTGATTTTGAAAATGCACGTTAAGATATCTAAGTTGCTTCATTTTTCCAAGACATTTCATAACAGTTTCCGCATTTGTGTTCGAACGACCAAGTTCTAGATATATTGTTGCTTCAGTACCCTGCAATACAAAAACAATGTCCAGAAACCTGGAAAGTCAGAACAAATGCAATGTTTTAGTTTTCTCTACATTACAAGTAAACTGATCTTTACCTCGTCATTAGCCAATATATCTTCAATTTCCTCTTTAATCCACAGTCGGCTATGTTTGTTAGGTTCATCCCGGTGCTCACGACGAACAATGTTCTTTCCCATTTCTTCTATTTGGTCATGCATGCCCAAGACCAGCTGACCATATGCAATAGGAGAAATAGTTATGAGAGATCTCTGCTCAAGAACTTTTAAACCAATTATAGCACGAAATCCACAGCATTCAAGAATTCTGATTGCATCTTCTTTATATCGGCCTTTCAATATGCATGCAATGCCTAGAAATATTTCCTTATAATCTTTCTCCAGACTTGTATAGCTTAACTCTAGCTTTTCCCGAGTCTCCTGTAAGGGAATTTCTTTTAGTCTTTCTATGGCATCCTTCCATTCATGCTCATCTTTACCACAAAGAAATGAACCCAAGACTTTGAGTGTTAAAGGAAGACCAGCAGCATAGCGTACAACTTTTCCTGATAGCTTTTTGAATCCTTGAGATGGAATCGCCCTTCCAAATGCATGTCTACTGAAGAGAAAAATTGCTTCCTCATCTGATAAGAGATCGATATCTCGAATCTTCACTCTGTGATCGACCTTATCGATATCTCGAAAGTTCACTCTGTGTGCTTGCAATACTTGCTCATCTCTTGTTGTAACGATAATTCTACTTCCCTTCTTAAACCAGTTAGTCTTACCGGCTAACGCCACAAGTTGGTCTATGTGATTCACATCATCTAGAACAAGAAGAACCTTTATAGCGCACATCCTCTTTTGCATCATGTTTTTCCCATCATAAACACTATCTAGAGTGACTTGTTCATTTAGCACTCTTGAAAGGACCTGTTCTTGTAACTTCTTCAAACCAGACATAGAGGGTTCTGAAACTTCCCTCACATTCGCAACAAAGCTTTTGGCTTCAAAATCAGCAGATAGACGATCAAAAACAGCTCTAGCTGTAGTTGTCTTCCCAACCCCTCCCATGCCTTTGATCCCTATCATCCAAACATCATCATCTATTCCCATTTCTAAAGAGTCAACAACATCCTTTACTCGAGTCTCCATGCCGACCAACTTTTCATCGAAGCCGAAACTGATGGAGCGTAACTCTAGTGAAATCTCTCCAACAATTTTTTTGATAAATTCAGCTTCGTCCCTGTGTGTACGTAAAAACAAGATATGTTTAGTACTATAATAATAATCTCTTATCCATGCATTATCCTTTTTCAACACATATTAGCAAGAAACAAAAGTAAGAAATTACCCCTCATTGAGCCCCCAACCAGCCAGACCGGCTGCTTCTTTTAAAGCCTCTCTCCATTTCCCAGCAGCCTCTTCATTTTCATGTTTCTCAAAAGCTTGACCAACAGCCCCAATTTGTTTTCGGACTTGGGTGGGTTCCACATCATAGAAAACAGGGTAAGCAGTGTGCTCATCCTTCTTCTGGCACTCCATAATCTTGACAAGCTCATCCAAACACCATGACGAAGAAGCATAGTTCTTGGAAAAAACAATGATGTAAAATCTGGAGTCTTCAATGGCTTTGATTAGCTCATCACTGATAGTTTTCCCTTTACGGATTTTTACATCATCCTTGTAAGTGTAAATGCCTTTTGCCTTAAGAGCTTCATAAAGATGGCCAAGAAAGTTGTTGCGAGTGTCTTCACCCCTGAAGCTTAAAAAAACATCATACTTGAAGCTAGTTGAAGTGGATGAGTTTGAGGACGATTCTTCTTTTTTTGGTTCAGATGAGTTAGAAGAAGATGCCTTTGAATAAAAGTAATAGATAAAAGTTGAAGATGCCATTAGCATAACTCCTAATAAAGCTATGGATGAAGTTATGGATAAATGATCGGAGAAGAAACGTAATAATCTGCTGAAGGACATTTCTGCAAACTGAAAGCAAAGAAAAGTGAATAAAACTTGATAATGTGAAGGTGATTGGTTAGGTGTAAATTATGATGAAACTGAAGCTGTTAAACGAGTTTATGTGAAGAAAGAAACTAGTTCCAGCTGCTGCATTTACGCTGAGAAACAAAAGCCCACTCATATGGTCTTTTTGGTCAATGAAAAAGAAAGATAAGATTCACTGTTTGAAAAAGAAAGATAAGACACAAATAAACTCCTCATATCAATCTATCATTAAATTAAACATGATAAAATTATAAATCTTTTTGGTTCACGAAACTCGTAAGAATATAGTGATCAATTAACATAATTATAATCATACAGTTTAAAAAGGACCATTTTGAAACCCATTTGCCTCTTGGGTTTGAAAATAATATTTGTAGCTAATATAACCTGTTAGCAGATAGTTTTCTAATTCTAAAAGCCCTTCGAATATGCAAACAGTAAACATCTTTTTGGGCATGCTATTATATGTGCTCTGCTGATGCTAATAATATCACTATTACGTACTCCATCGAACTTATTAACCAATATCACATAATAATTTCTATAGTCAACGCTAGAAATCAACAAAATTAACAGTGAAATTACAAACACTTGTGACATATAAAAACTAAAAGCCCTTTGAATAAAATCAACAAAATTAGACATTTAAAATCATACCTTTTGCTTGGTTATTCAAAGGGTTTTTCTTCTTATCAAAAGTGTGTGTTTAGTTATAAGTGAGATACTGCCGGAAAATAAATACCGGTCACAGGTGGGGGCGGTTTCCGTCAATGAAAACCTGAATCTGCCTCAGAAAAGTGTCGGGAAGCTTCACTCGCCGGAGGTGATATCCAATTCGCAGGAAAAATTAAGAAAGAAAAACTGTATCCGGATATTAACGCCGGCGCGTGGAGGCGCGTGCACGGGCTTAAAATGACTCGAGTTGAGGTGTTTTGGTTTAGAAAAAAGTAGCTATCCGGTGGTGATGTTTAAAATCGCCGGAAAAATGCAAGGTCTGTAACAGTCGCGTGGAGGCGCGTGACAGCTAATGGTAGTGTTATATTTTTTTCTTGGGTACCGGAAAATTAGAGAGAGGGAGAGTGTATTAGGTAAAATGAAATAATTAGCGGGAGCTTTAATTTCATAAAGATAATCACTTTTATCATGGAAATTTTGATGGAATTTTATTAACACCACCAATTATACCGACAAAATGAAATAATTAGGAGCTTTAATTAATGACTTTTATCAATGGAAATTTCCTTGTCTTTTAATCGAGACTACTTTTTAACATTCAATTCTTACACCAATAATTTTAAGGGTTTTGTTAAAGACAATCCTATGGGTTGTGTATAAGCATACCTTAATTAAAAATTTTGCATTAAATGAACACTAAACATTCCAAGTTTAACATCACATTCCATGTTTAAAATGAAAAAATATGTATAATTATGGAATGTGATGTTAAACATGGAATGTTTAGTGTTCATTTAATGCAAATTTTTTAATTAATGTATGCTTATACACAACCCATAGGGTTGTCTTTAACAAAACCCTAATTTTAAAAACGAAATTTCCTTGTCTTTTACAATAAAGAAACATCATAATAATTCCTAGCTACAGTTAATTAAGAAATTTGTAATCATGGGGCTTTGTGGTCTAGTGGTAGATGCTTAAGCAATTAAGCGTGCTCAAGTGAGAGTAGTACCGGGTTGGGTGACCGACCGGGAAGTCCTCACTTACGGACCATAAGCTCTAATGATATCAACCAGCTGCCTTAGAAGCCTGGGCCCAGCCATGTGATGTCTTGACCAAACAAAGGACGCGAGTTCGAATCCGATCCGCAGCATGGTTGGGTATTGGGTGGAGGTATTTCACAGGCATCAAACCTTTGTTGGGTAAGGTTGATGGGTACCATTATGGTACACAGGGTTGAGGTGTCCCTGCCAATCTACACTTTTTGACCAAAAAGTAAGAAATTTGTAATAGCAAAAGAAATATCTTAGAAACTCCTAGATAAACATATATGTCATGATAAAAGAAATATCTTGACATAGTTAACTAAAATTATATCTCGAGTTCAAAAAAAAGAAGAAAAAGTCATATCATGTCTTAAGATCAACATAAAGCAATGAACTAGCCAAATCCATGAGATTTCAACTAAAAACGCTAGAAACTTCTTATCCCATACCATTACAAGAATGGAACTCTCATGGATATTTGCAGCGTAGCGTTAATTTTTGTAAAAGACCTTTCTATTTTTCCTAAATGTACATGGTCCAAAAAAATTATGTTTTTATTCTTGTTTAGTTTTTTTTTTTTTCCCCCTTAAATGCGCATGGTTCCGTCCCTAGTGTTACCAATGTGAGTTGGATAATCTTTTGTTTCGTTAAACAAGGTCCACCACAATCAACTAGTACAATACTCGTGCGTTGCTCGGGTATAACGATTCAATAATTTAAAAGAAAAAAAAATATTATAAACTTGTTGCCAGTATTAGAAAAAAAAATAAAAAAAAAATAAATAAAAAAAAATAAAAAAACTGCACAATCATTCTTATTTAATGATAAATATTAAATCTAAAACACACCAAAGTACTAAAAAAATGATTTAATGCAGTAGCCGAATTTGCAGATTTGTTATTGTGACTTGAGTGAGAATATGTCACATTACATTACAGATTTTAGCTTATCTATGAGCATTAGCATAAAGTTGCACTTCAGCTCAAAACCACTAATTGGTGGTTAGTTGAGAATGTAATTTTCCCTTGAGTTGGATAATATTAAAAAATTACTATCCTATTATTGATTCAAGTCTTAGTTATGTTTTTTCTATTAGAGTAAAATACACGGATCGTCCCTGTGGTTTGTCCAAAATTTCACGTATAGTCTCTCAAAGTTTAAAGTTGCATGTATCGTCCCTCTGACTGCAAAAGAAAACATCTATGGTCCCTGTGATGGATGTCCGTCTATTTCTCCGTTAAACTACCCACACGTGTTAATTTACTATCCTATTATTGATTCAAGTCTTAGTTATGTTTTTTCTATTAGAGTAAAATACACGGATCGTCCCTGTGGTTTGTCCAAAATTTCACGTATAGTCTCTCAAAGTTTAAAGTTGCATGTATCGTCCCTCTGACTGCAAAAGAATAACATCTATGGTCCCTGTGATGGATGTCCGTCTATTTCTCCGTTAAACTACCCACACGTGATAAACACGTGAGGGTAATAGCGTCTTTTTCCCCAAGTATTGATGTTATTATTGTGAAGAAACATTGGCCACTGCTGATGCACCAAACAACTGAATCTACACATCTGTTATATCACCAAACAACTGAATCTAAAGCCTCCAATAGATCTATCAATTATATACATAAAAAACCAAAGCTAAATTCGATAGTCGCCGATCCATTTATATATCACAGATACATGACAAAAAACTCAGATTATACAAAATTCCATATCAACTATTGTTTTCTACTTTAAGTAAACTACATGTTGTGTTCTATAAGAACGTTGACTAATCTATGTGAAACAAAAATGGAAGCTAAGTGTATATTAACCATTCAAACACTATAATGACTAGTAGTTGGAGCAGTAGACATGCCCACAAAATCCAACAAACCATCAACTAATCTTACACAAAAAAACAGTTGCTAATTCTAAGCAAAGCTATCATAAGCCTGCTAAACAAAATTGCTTACCAAGCCTCCACTTCTCCATTTTAACCAGAACCATTACAGGACAAGATACAAAAGCCAATTGTTGGAATTTACATCCTCATCTCCCATCTCCATCTACATCCTCATCTCCCATCTCCGTCTACACTCGCCACCACCACACCCGTCACCATCTCCACTCACCGTAAAACCACCACCATCACCACAGTTAACCATCACCATAGTTTATCAAGAAATTCATGGGTGGTTTATTTTTAGAGTATAGGTTGAATTAATTTTTGAATTAATTACCAAACCTTAAAAAATCCTAAAAATCCAATCTTTTTAATGATAAACTAAATAAAGATCCAATATTTCAAGTGGGTATTACAAATTTATGCATAAACTGAAAAGGGTCTTAAGGATTTTACCTTAAAAGTACTTAAAATTTCAAAAAAAAATCAGATCTTTTTAATGATTTAAGCAAAAAAAATCCAAGATTTCAAGTGGGTATTGCAAATTGATATTGGTTATAAGATATTTGATGATTTGATGATATTGTGTCTGCTAAAGATTAGGGTAGAAGTAGGTGTTAGCTTCTCTGTGTAACACAAGAAAACATGACGTCCGTACGGATGAACTGATCCTGTTAGCTTATCTGTGTACATTTCCGGCCGTTGAAAACCGAACTTAACGGTCTCGTATTCATCGGTGTTGACTGTAACTGATTCAGTTGAGACGACGTCGTTTGACATGACGGAAATGTTAACGGCGGTGGATAGAAGAAATGACGGAGTTTATTGTTGAGATATTTTGGAGAGTGAGATTTTTGGGAGAATGTGATGGAGATGGAAGTAGGTGTTGGGACAAAATTTAAGTATCAGTGATGTACATGCGGAAAAAGACGTTATTACCCTCACGTGTTTATCACGTGAGGGCTGTTTAACGGCGAATCCAACACAGGGACTATAGATGTTATTCTTTTGCAGTCAGAGGGACGATACATGCAACTTTAAACTTTGAGGGACTATACGTGAAATTTTGGACAAACCACAGGGACGATCCGTGTAATTTACTCTTTCTATTAAACATTGATTCGCTGAAAATCAACTTGTAATTTATTTCTAAGGAAACACAAGTGAAGTATGTGTAACCCGGGTCGTTATCCCCAACGAAGGTTTGAATGGAATTTGTGATTCGGTTCGTGATTATGTGTGATGAATAGTGAAAAAGAGGTATTTTGGATTTTTTATGCTAAAACATGTGAACATAAAATAAAAGCGAGTTATGAAGCAAATTTGTTAATAAAGTTGAAACCACCGATTTCTAAACAAACTTATATAAAATTACTCGTACATAATAAAATCTATGCTAATAATAACGATAATAATCATTACGTTTAAAAATTGACAATAAATAAACAATAATATATAAAGCTAAATTACTAGGACTAGTATTAAAAACTAGAATAGATCGGACTAGTATTAAAACTAGAATAATTCGGACTAGTATTAAAACTAGAATAATTACTAAACAAAAGAAAACTAAAAATAAACAGACAAACTAAATTTTAAGTGCTCTCAAACTTAAGAAATGTCAAGACTTATTTGAAAAATAAGCCGAGCTTAATAAGCTCATGCATCTCTTTTTGTGTTTGAATTGAGCTAGAGGGTAAAGAAGATAATAGATAATAAGACATAATAAGCTAAAACTAATAAATATTAAAAAGACAAAATTTAAATGCTTAAGAAGACAGAAATTAAATGTTAAACATAAAGTTAAAACATAATATAAATTGAAAGAAATGACTGTTGCAGAAAATTAAATGTCTAAAATTATCAACTGCTACTAATTAAAATGAACTATGTGTGCGATGTGAAGAGAAAATAATGCTACATGAATTATGTTTAAATAGAGAAAAATAAAAGTTATCTAATAGACTATCTAAAAAAAACAATTACAACTAAAAAACTATTCATGCGCCTCTATTTATAGGCGGTTGGAGTCGGTTAACTTTTCCAAGCAAGGCCACGTGTCCACTTTTGGTTGGCTGAAGCAAGAGGCGTCCTTTTTTTTTTTTTTTTTTTTTTTTTTCTGTCAGACATTTAGTACAAAAGAGCCCCACTTTAAGATATGTCTCTTCTCTTTTCTTCTTCATTTTTTTTTTGTTGTCGCTTGTGGGAGTAGAGTAGCATCTTTTTTTTCTTCAATATCTTATTTATTTCTTTGTTTGTGATAGTGGAGTGTGGGCTCCACATTTTAGAAGATTTAATTTATTTCAACTTTGATTCAATTTGACACTTTATACCCCTCTGCTGCACTTCTAGTCCTTGTCTTCTAAAACTTCATATGAATTAAACAACTTTGGTCCCTCATCGTTCTTTATGTTTAATTCTTTGGTCCTTGAAATAAATAATCTTTAAGCTTCTCTTCTTTTGCCTCGATGCTCCAAATAAAATTATCGTTGGTCTCGCAATTCCGTGCTCTTTCCAATCTCGTGCTCGGTTTTTTGTCTATTTTGTCTTTCTTTTTGTCTTTTTCTCATATCCGTACCTGCACATGTACAAACACCAAAACAAGCATATATATGGCATTTTTTATATGTTTCTGGTCTTTTTAGTCCGTTTAAATAGGATAAATATATGTGTAATTTAACACATATCAAAATCCCCCAGACTAAGATATTGCAGTGTCCTCACGCAATGTTATCAACTCACGCTTTTGAAAACAAAAATTTCAAACCTCTTTTTACTAACTTTGAAAAGTAGCAAAATATTCAAAAGAGATTAAGAATTCAAAAGTTCTAAAAACTCCCCGCTTTTCCAATTTATTCTCACTTATTCTATTTTTATATTTTTCTTATTTTTATGTGATGGTTTTTTGACTTTTATTATTTTACAATAATTTTTTAGGATCACAGAGTAGGAAGCACAACTCATGAAGAAGCGACCACACGAATAAAATTAATCGTTCCTGATTTTTCACAAATCCCCAAACTAAGCTTAAAAACGAAATCATTGTTAAATACAAGTTAAGATGCTAACGCTACTCATGAATGTAAGTTGTAAATTTTTCACTCCCCAATTATTCTATACGTTTGGTAAGTGTGCTTGTTTTCAAAAGTTTTATCAAAGAAATCGATATCATTATGGTTATTACTTGTTTAAGTCAAATATTAATTCACCGGGAATCTTAAAATCTAAGGATCAAAAGGGCCTTTTCCATGTAACGGCTTTCTTCTCGGCACATCCCAAACCTGTTGGTTTTAGGTGACCAGGCTTTTGACACCCCACAGAGAATAGTACCGGAATCAGCGGGATTTCGATTTCAAAGATTTCTAAAATTCCCGCTAAGTTAATATTAAATACTTAAATAGACAATAACCAACGATCATTTGGAGATTAAAGACGCAAAGATGAGATCACTCCATGTAGCGACTTTCTTCTCAGCTTGTCCTTTTAGCAAAGCTTAGGAGGCTAGGTTTTTATACCCTCGAGAATAGTATCGGAGCTTTCGGGGTCTTTCGAAATCAATAATCTACCAAATTCCCGTTAAACTTTTAACACAAAATTAACGAATACTAGTTCAATTTCCGATTTAAATTTAAGAAAAAGCAAGCTTTCATACATTTATTCATATGCAACATTTTTATTCACATAACACATATTTTTCTTTTTCTTTTTTATTTTTTTTTCTTTTTCATTTTTTTTTCACTTTTTTTTTTTTTTTTTTTTTTTTACTTAACACATACATATACTTGCATCATACTTGTGATTTTACTCACTTGCTTTTGCAACATTATTCCGGTTTTAAGAAAGTATGCTTGTTCGAAAATTTAAATAAAAAGTTGAACTCGTACTCTATATCAAAGTTGTATAAAAATTTGTAATAAAACGATTTCTAAGTTTAAAAATTTGAAAATAGCACTAATTTAGCTTATGGGAGGAAAAACTACAAATTTCACTGATGAGCTTTTAAGATAACCAACTAATCCTTGCTTAGCATCACAACTTATAATTAACTCTATCATTTCTCGTTCTTCGCAAATTTAAAATCTTTAATAAAAAGATCCGCGAATGCTTAGTCAAAATGGTTAAGGAGACAAGCTAGGGCTCAACACGCCCGGTCAGGTCAAAATATTATTCCTACTCTAACCAACGGAAATTCAACAATGTGTCAAAACACTTATGATATTTTTGCAAAAATTTTTAAATTTTCTCATTTTTTTTGGATTTTTGGTGGAAAAACAGGGTTGCTAAGGTACACGACACAATGCAAGGCAAAATCAAATCGAAAGATCACCCCCCCCCCCCCCAGACTAAAACGAAACATTGTCCTCAATGTTTTAAAGGTAAGGGTTATTCTACGCAAATCTAAGGCCATTTATGAATTATGCCTAATAGATAACGTTAGTCGAAAAGATTAAAGGATACCAGATTTCCTGAGACTTGAGTGATAGACAAAACCATGAGCACGAGAGTCTTCCGATATCGGGCAAAACCTGCACAAGACAACAAACACAAAACACAAGAAATGGAAGAGATAGTCCTCCTCACGTCACACTTATTAGCACACAAAGGGAAAATAAAATGATAAGCATGGGTTGCCACCCACGAAGCGCTTGTTTATGACCAAGTCGTTAGCTTGACTCGCCCCGAATTCATTTGTTCTTGGGGAAGCATGTGGAAGAGAAAATCTCCATCGGACTTTCATTAAATATATTTGGATAAACATTAAAGTTCTTGAAAGTTCCACTCCGATGAGATAAATGCCCGGCTCACAAAGAATGGTAAATGGAAATGCCGGGGTCAAAGATAGTATCCTCACTCCCGAAAGAGTGAAGAACAGGAGATGTCACCGTGTAGGTGAAGAAAAGAAAGAAAGTCATGATAAAAATTATGACTAACTCATCATCATTAGAAGGAGAATTCATGATTTCCACATCATGAATCTCATCATTTAAGCTCGGCTGATCAAGACATATTCTGGGTGGGAGGGATGGGATTTTGATATCAAGCAAATTCTCAGCGTTGAGAATATTTCCCTCCTGGACATAAAGATAATCTTTGTCAAGATCAAAGTAGAAGTTATCATACTCCGGCGGAGATATGATATGAGTGAGTTCATCGGAGAACTCCTCGAAGGCAAATGACTCATATTCGGGGAGAGAAATATGAGAATGAGAAGTGGCTCTGCCACTAGTCTTCTCTCCCATATGATCAAAATGGAAGGCTTCAAATTCCGGTATAGAGTCATCGGAAAACAGGTCACTATCCTTTATGGGGATAGGAGATGAAATGGATTTTTCATTGAAAGCCTCGATTTTAGAAATGAGAAGATTAACATTTAATAATGTTTCACGAAGAGTTTCGTATTTGATTATTTCTTCATCATTCTCTTCTTCTAAGCTGACAAGCTCAGAAGGTAATTCCTCCATATAAATGATGTCTCCACATGATAAAGTATCGTCATTAGTGGAATCGGAGAACATCTCAACATAATCTTTTGAACACTCAAGAGGAGGAGGGATATCACACACATGATCAGGAATTCCCTGTGACTCACTTGGGATTGGGACAAGGTTCTCAGCACTAGACTTTATGAATTCGTCCGATTCTTTTTCAGGAACAGTGCTAAGATGCTCGTCCCCCATAATAAGAGAATTAGTGGGAACTTCGGGTGTGATAACAGCTGACTGAGGGAGTTGAGAAATGATGCCACTCAAAGGAATAATACTCTCCTCGTCGTCCTCCTCATCAATATTGCTAGCATAAATGGCTTTCATTTGCTCGTCGGCTAGCAATTCTGCAATAGTCTTGTCTTCCTGCCTTTTCTGGACAGGTGTAATTGCAGCTGATGAATTCTCGCAAACTCCCCACATAGAATCTTCATCATCGTCATCGCAAATGAAAGTTTGACGATATTTGGAACTCATTCTAGCTGTTTGTTCTTCTTCAGCTAGAAGCTCTCCAATGGTTTTCTGATGAGGATCTTCTTGGGCATTTTTAACAGCCAAATCATTAAGTGTATCCATCATATTTTGGAGTTTTTGGAATACATTTTCAAAAGATTTTTCAAAAGGAGATGGCTGAGGTTGAATCATTTGATACTGTGGAGGTTGGTCATGACAAGAATAGTCGTAATTGTTACAAGGGACATGCTCATAGACAAGCGGGGTCCTCGTTTGACAATCGGATTCATAATGCGGACCACCACAGTACTCACAACAATACATTTGCTGTGACTGATTCGGTGAATCATATGCATATTGGTCATACCCGAAGTTTTGATTACATGGATCTTGTTCATAGACAGACGTATTTCCTGCTTGACAATCAAAACTTGGGTGTGGACCTCCACAATGCTCACAAGGATCATTTGGCATATTTTGAAATGATGTATCATTGAAGTTTTGATAACAAGGTTCTTGCCGAAATGAATCCTGAGAAGGGGTACTGAAATTGTTGTGAAAATCTGGATAATCAAGTGTGGGGGATTGATAAGTGCAAAAACATCGTTTACACTGTGAATCATCCCCCAACGGATTTTCACATATACAACAATTATGCTGAGTGAGTGAAGATGGCTGGGGTTGTGGAGGGTAGCCGAAAAAACTACAACGATGCTCCTCATCCACTGGATTGAATAATGATTTGCACCAATTGCACAATCCTTTCCTAATATCTCTTTCATACCGCTCACTCAAACACTTGTAACAACGATGTTCATCATCCACTGGACCTTTACAGTGAAAACTGTGATAGTCGGGTGACGACATGAGAATTAAACGGTAATGAGGTTTAAGAAGATAGAATCAAATGGTTTAAGAGGATGAGGAAAAATATTTTTGGGTTTTTATAATTTAAAAACATTTTAACAAACGTAAAGGGAAAAAGGAAAAAGGAAAAATAAATATTGAAAAGAAAATCTTTTTGGGTTTTTATAAGAAAAATATTTACGAGAGAAAAAGATAACTTCTCGAGAGAAGGGTCTTCAACACACGCATCGACAAACTAGATTTAAAAATTCGCTTCAAGCCTTCCCCGGCAACGGCGCCAAAAATTGATTCGCTGGGAATCAATGTGTAATTTATTTCCAAGGAAACAGAAGTGAAGTATGTGTAACCCGGGTCGTTATCCCCAACGAAGGTTTGAATGAAATTTGTGATTCGGTTCGTGATTATGTGTGATGAATAGTGAAAAAG
Source organism: Artemisia tridentata subsp. tridentata (assembly GCA_021014915.2). Taxonomy (NCBI): domain Eukaryota; kingdom Viridiplantae; phylum Streptophyta; class Magnoliopsida; order Asterales; family Asteraceae; genus Artemisia; species Artemisia tridentata. Next base: position 159,541,055 of record CP139505.1, read on the forward strand.
AGGTATTTTGGATTTTTTACGCTAAAACATGTGAACATAAATTAAAAGCGAGTTATGAAGCAAATTTGTTAATAAAGTTGAAACCACCGATTTCTAAACAAACTTATATAAAATTACTCGTACATAATAAAATCTATGCTAATAACAACGATAATAATCATTACGTTTAAAAAATGATAATAAATAAACAATAATATATAAAGCTAAATTACTAGGACTAGTATTTAAAACTAGAATAGATCGGACTAGTATTAAAACTAGAATAATTCGGACTAGTATTAAAACTAGAATAATTACTAAACAAAAGAAAACTAAAAATAAACAGACAAACTAAATTTTAAGTGCTCTCAAACTTAAGAAATGTCAAGACTTATTTGAAAAATAAGCCGAGCTTAATAAGCTCATGCATCTCTTTTTGTGTTTGAATTGAGCTAGAGGGTAAAGAAGATAATAGATAATAAGACATAATAAGCTAAAACTAATAAATATTAAAAAGACAGAATTTAAATGCTTAAGAAGACAGAAATTAAATGCTAAACATAAAGTTAAAACATAATATAAATTGAAAGAAATAACTGTTGCAGAAAATTAAATGTCTAAAATTATCAACTGCTACTAATTAAAATGAACTATGTGTGCGATGTGAAGAGAAAATAATGCTACATGAATTATGTTTAAATAGAGAAAAATAAAAGTTATCTAATAGACTATCTAAAAAAAATTACAACTAAAAAACTACTGCTCTTCTACGATTCATGCACCTCTATTTATAGGCAGTTGGAGTCGGTTTACTTTTCCAAGCAAGGCCACGTGTCCACTTTTGGTTGGCTGAAGCAAGAGGCGTCCTTCTTCTTCTTTTTTTTTTTTTTCTTTTTTCTGTCAGACATTTAGTACAAAAGAGCCCCACTTTAAGATGGTTAAGGGGACTACTATACATACGGGGTCTACCCATGGGCCCCTACCTATTTTCACAAAATGTACAAGTCGACAAAGCAGACAATACAAGCGGCTGCAGCATAAAGTCAACACACCCTCTCTACATAGAGAGGGTGGTTATAACCCAACCTTTTAAGATGGGGACTACTATACATACGGGGTCTACCCATGGGCCCCTACCTATTTTCACAAAATGTACAAGTCGACAAAGCAGACAATACAAGCGGCTGCAGCATAAAGTCAACACATATGAATTAAACAACTTTGGTCCCTCATCGTTCTTTATGTTTAATTCATTGGTCCTTAAAATAAATAATCTTTAAGCTTCTCTTCTTTTGCCTCGATGCTCCAAATAAAATTATCGTTGGTCTCGCAATTCCGTGCTCTTTCCAATCTCGTGCTCGGTTTTTGTCTATTTCATCTTTCTTTTTGTCTATTTCTCACATATCCGTACCTGCACATGTACAAACACCAAAACAAGCATATATATGGCATTTTTTATATGTTTCTGGTCTTTTTAGTCCGTTTAAATAGGATAAATATATGTGTAATTTAACACATATCAAACATTCATAATATTTTGTGTTTATAATGTATTATAATTTATAGATTTGTATAATATTACAAAAACTATTATGAAATAACATTAGAGTAGGATCTTAAGATCCCGATCCGATCTTACGATCACGATCTTGCAAAGAAGAAAACGATCCTGGGTAGGATCCCGATCTTGAAAACCCTGATCAAGAGTATCATCATCCCCATCGAAAATGCACTCATCGTCCGAACTTTCGATTTGAATAACATCGTTCCATTTCCATGTCGCCAAGTTTGCTTCCCTTTTTCTTTTCTTAGATTCGCGAATCACCTCATCAACCAACGGTTAGGTATCAGCTTTCACGTTGTCGTCAAGCTGTTGTTTAAAGTTGGAAAACAACATTACGCCTTTATACGAATAAATGAATATCAGAAACGAAACCGAAAAAGTGAAGAAAGGAGTGTTACCTCATGATCATGAAGATCGACATTATCGTTCTCGGCTTACTGTTCAAAGGAAGAATAAAATGTCACGTATCGATAAAAAAAAAGTTTGACGTGAGATGTTGTAAAATAACTTTACCTGAATTCCTTCGTTGATTGTCATTTTCGCAATACCGAACTCATTTTTTATTGCTACGATAGTTGACACATTGTTTGATTTGTTAATCTCTATAAATGCGCAAAAAATCAAATGTTAAAGTTACTACATAGAATTACTACTTTGATCTATAATGGATGAAAAAGAAAGTATTTGATTCATACCCCCATCTTAGTTGAGTGAAAAGGTATTGTTTTTGTTAGGCTAGGAACTGTGAATGACTGTGAAATGAAGAAGAATCGATGTCTATTTATAAGGTTCATGCAAGGTTAGAGTATAGGAGCCAAATTGTTTGTTTCAAAAGTTAAATTTATAAAGATAAGATAAATTTTTTTTTACTCATACTATGGAACCGGCATGTGGGAAAAGAAGTGTTTTGAATTTACCATTATTTCCTCAATATTGTTACTAAAAGATAATTAGTGAATTTAAGTGGTCAAGATTTAATGTGGGATTGATCCAATGGACAAAAATGAGTTTCAAATGCATAGATGCACCGGCGGCAATAGATAGATAATCATTCAACATTGCACAAATTAACCAAGTACAAATCTATGACATTACACTGCCCACATATATAAAAATTGCGCTAAACCAACATATAAAACAAAAATACTTATAAACTATGTTTGAGATCATATTTGAATATCTTGTATGTTTAATCACATGCAATTATCCCTAGTACTCCGTATCAGTATCAAAATAAAAACTCTCATTAAAAAGTCATTATTTACTTGTCATATTCATAAACTTTTTGACTCGATTTTTAAAAGCGAGATTTTTTTTTTTCTGTGCATTGCAACGATTGCAAAAACATTCATTTTATAGTTAAGAAATATAGACGTGATATGTAGTCCTCTACATTACTTTTTTTCGTGCTTTTTTTTCGTGCTTTTTTTTTTTTTTTTTTTTTTTTTTTTTTTTTTTTTTCTTTTTTTTTTTCCGTATTCTAATTTGTATTTGTTATTTTAATAAATGAAAATTTAGTTTGTTTGAAAAACATGGAGGAAAAAAAATAGTAGGTCCCAAAAATGGGGTTTTGGCTTGAGTGACTAGTGAGAATGTATTTTGGTTTGTGAGTGATAAGGGAAAATGCTGAGGTAGCATTACGTGCCACACATTTTTTCATTTAGCTTGAGTCACCATACCTGGTGCTCCTAACGCTATGTTCTCGAGTCCAAATTTTAAAGAATGGAAGGGGATGGTATGGGAAGGGCAAAGTAAGGAATGACACTGTGAAGAAAATGGTTATTGAAAGTTGTTTTCTTGAGTTTGTATTTTTAAGTAGCAAGGAAAGGATGAGGAAACTAACAAAATACCAATTTACCCTCAAAACTATATACATTGGTTGTTTCTTTGTAGTGAATGTACCTCTATTTCACCATTTGGCCAGGCAATATTAGTAATAAAAGAAAAAAAAAAGAAAGAAAGTTACAAATCATCATTTTTATGCAAATTGGAAACTTGCCAGCATGTTCTAACTTCTAACCATATAGGCTATAGCAAGGTCCAACTTTAAAAAAGATACTCACTTTCTTTAAATTTCAATAATTTACTTAATTAATTGTGTACAAGTTTATTTCGATAACCAGAATACTTGATTATCAATTATAGGTTGGTGACATCACTTTATACAAAAGCTCGTTGGGATTTGATGAATAACATATACTGATGGTCTGATGTACACTAATGAAACTGCATAATAATCACTTTATACTAATATGAATAGAAAAAGACGTTACCTTCGGATAATAATCACTTTATACTAATATGAATAAAAAGTGGTTGCAAAAAGTTAATGCGAAATGTGATTTCTAGGTCGAAGTTATGCAGTGCATTGAAAAAAAGAGAGGATATAATTGTAATTTACCACAAGCCCATGATGTTAATAACCCACTTTCCTTCTTAATCCCTCCAATTTTGGAAGGAACAAATCTACACAAAAAAACCATAATTTCCCTCCCTCACCCCTTCCCGTCCCCTATCTTTCCACCTAAAAAAACTCAAGAACACCAATATTTGTTATTTCCCTTCCCATCCCTTACCTTTCCATCTAAAAAAAAACTCGAGAACAGAGTGTAAGGGTGGGTGTGTGGTAACGAGTTTTCCTTTGCTACATCAACACCACATCAGCTCTCTAACTTTGGTAGAACAGAGTGTAAGGGTTCGATCCTCACCCCTTGCAAGGCCGGAGGTCCTTTTCTACCTTTGGTAGAACCGGAAGCAACCTCTCTAACTTATATAAGGGTAAGGTTGTCTACGTCTCAACCTCCCCTATACACCGTGAAAGACGGTATTGGGACCTATAACATAACTCTATTTTCTTGTCTCAGTTCACTGCACCGCCATTTGGGCCCAAATCATAAAAGTGATAGAAGTATAGAACCTCTAGTATTATTCGATTCAGAGTCTAGTTTGAATTGATTTTTACTTTATTACTATGTATTGTTGTTCTAGTTATGTTTTATCTGTTCAGGTCGGTTTTGACCCGATGAGCACACCTAATTGGTGAACAACACACATACACATGTATGATCACGAACAAGAAATTGATCATTTACCAATGCAACAAACTCCCAGCTCCACAATGATATACAAATCGTGGGATTTTTGCGAGATAAATACATCATAATCGATGCAAGCCTACTAAAAACCAGCTCGTTGCATCTCTAACCACACTTTGTGTACTTCCCGACCCTAAGGAAGCCTTGTCATCTTTTTTATCTTTGTTGTTACTCGGAGTGGGCCCACCACTTCCATTTAGACAACTAGCCATTTCCTTCGACTCCGGGCCGGTAGGTGATGATGTGTGTCCCATTTCATCATCCTCAATCGGAAGCATCCTTTTTGAACCCTCTAAAGCCACACCTAAAACTATGTTATCTTCCAATGCTGATCTTTGGGTCAACGGCTTCTCGCCTTCCAACTTTGTATTAGCACTTGATGATGATGATGCTGATGATGATCCAGTGGGTCCCACATTGGAGGTTCTGACTTCGGGGGTCAACTTTGGATTGGGATCTACGACTGGGTCGGATGTAGTTACTGGGGTCAACTTTGGATTGGGATCTGCGACTGGGTCGGATGTAGCTGCTACTGGGGTTACAGGCTTGGAATCTTTTTCTTCCGGGTTACTAGTCGGGCGAGATGTTGACTTATTTTTATCTTCTCCGTTGACTTTATAAGAAGGCTCTATAAGCAGGAAGGGTCGGTTGGCAGCTGCTCGGTTATTAGTGAATATATCAGAATATGGAACATTATCAATATCTGCATCACGGTAGATTTTCTGCACTGTTCGAATAGGTGTGGCAAGCCGCGCCCGGTGATGACTGATAACTCTGAGGAGATCCAATAATATAGCTTCCTGTTTACAGATTACATTAATAATGCTAATAAGTGAATAAAATGGACAGAAAGATAGGAAAAGGAATAGAAATAAATTGAGGTTTTCGAGAATCAAAGAATTTCTACCTTCACACCGAGATATACTTCAAAATGTGATGTTTTCACAAAGCAAGAAACCAAAATCTGTCAAAACAAAAAACAGGTGCGTACAATATAACATTAGCATCTGATGATTTTTAGTATATGCCGCATAATGGGCAGGTTTGGTAATGCGTCAAAACATGTGCTTTTTATACAAGTCCAAATCCGTCGGGTTGGGTGCGGTTCACCCCAACACACATTCTATCCAAAAATATGATTTTATAAATAGATAAATAGCAAGTCAGATTAAGAGAATAATCGCTTTCAAAAATAATCTACGGAGGCTTTATGCATACACTTCAGGAGATATTTGACAACTTTGAAATGTTTCCTTAAGCTCGCTTTTATGTTTTAAAAAGGTGTACCAATTTGAAATGTGGTCCGGACAACACATATCAACGTTTTTCAGTTTTTTATATACGCGAGGAAAAATGAAAATCAATTGCAGGTCCTAGTTATATAAGCGCCAACAAAATGAACATATGATCAATGAATGTCAGTAGATGGTGTGGACAAATAGTAATTACTGTAACAACTTACCAAAAGAGCCTGATTTTCACGGTCAACATTCTCCAAAAACACTCTCCTATGCAGCCTTTGCTGCTCAACTTGAGGATTTTTGGCCAAAACTTTTTGCATATCAGCCACAATGTTCTGTTCCAATAACATAAGCCAATATTTTAGGGAGTGCATGAAACAAAGCAATTGAGAATATTGCTATTCACAGGGTTGATAAACTACTCACATTAATTTTGTTGACATCTACGTGGCTGATAGCGAGATGAGTCTTGATGCGCCAATGTGTTTTTTGGGTCAGATTTCTCACCACATTGACTGTGAATTTATGGTTCGGGATGTGAATCGCCTCACGGTCATCACCTCTTATTATTGTTGGGGACCACCAACCCACATGCTGAAACACGCAACAAAATATATGAATTAGATCACCTAAGAAAGAAATAGACAATGGCAGGTCGGGCAACTGTTCAGAATGGTTTGTGCCTCATAATGCGTTATTTTTAATAAGTTTTAGGTTCGAGTGAGCCGACCAGCAATTTTTGTTCCATTTTCTATATATACTACAAGTAACTAATGTACTGTATATGATTAAAATACTATATTAACAAGAAATTTATCTATTATCTTAATAAGGCGATTTAAGATGTTATAGGCAATTTAATACACTTCAGACCACTCCAGAGTCTTAACCCGTTATGTTCTTAAGGATTACCAGTTTGGCTTGTTTGAGTACTATATAGCTCATTTCTAAGTAAAAGGGACAAAACTGCTACCTAAGGTGTAACTATTATGCTACCTAAGGTCAGCAGCCTTCTATCTAGACGCTGCACAGAGTTAGAAAGACCATGAATCACACACTTGCGTAACTGTCTTGAACACAACCTTAAAGAAAGCTGCTTATTACTCTTCTTTTAGATTAAGATAACGGAGCAACCGAGCAAGAACATAAGGATCTACAAATGCAGTGATGCAACTAAATCTTTTAGTTTATTCTTTAAGTATAGAAGAAAAGAATACCTCAACTGTACCAGAGACTTCATACCCATCGATTTTTGTTTGAATCCATTCACTTAGTACGAACGGCCTTGTTGCAGGGATCATTACACTTGACAGGAAATTTGTAAATATCTGTGCGGAAATTATGTTTGAAAACCATTATTCGCAATAGAAGTCTTAAGTGAAAATAAACAAGAAGTCTTTACGTATAATGAGGTAGTACCTCACGGCCTGCAAATGTAAGCAATACAGTACCAAGACCTCCAGCTGTGACCCATTTTTGAGTAGAGAAACCCAGCAACTCCATGAATAATGAAATAGATGCAAACCATACAAATTCATAACCCCTTTGAGTAGAGAAACCCAGCAACTCCATGAATAAACAGCTTTTCCAGCAAATTCATAACCCATCTGTAAATCAAAAGATACAGAATATAAGAACTTAAAAGTCATTTAGTAGTACTTATCATACCATCATAATAAAAGCAACAATAAACAATTGGTTGAAGACGAGGGTTTTTTTGTATGGATTGGGTTGGGTTGACCCACAAAACTTTTAGTCTATAGTTATTATAGCTTCTATCAACAAGGAATATCAAATATGATTACGACAATCCTTTAAATTTTTTATAAAATGATTTAGGAGGTTTTAAGCAATTAAAAACATTGCGGGCAACTTTCCACCCTGTTGAGCCATTTGACAAGTTTCCTTTTTGGCTAAATTTTTATTTTTTATACTACACGTTTAACTCGCTAGAGATCAAAACTAGCCTGAATCAATCCATTTATAAAGTGGGTCAAAATTATCACATATGGTGAAAACTATAGAGTATGACTACATGTAAAATCGAATAAAAGAAATATTGATAGGACATGGGACATAATTTATGCTGAGACCACAACAGTTTATCCCTTCCAGCTACATATATATGCTTACATATATACATACATACATATAATATCTATGTGTACATACATATATACTTTCCAAAGAATTTAGATATGCTAGAGTCATAGATACATACAGATCTTGCATCGCTAGGATCCTTTTTCTCCACAAAGAATTTCTGTGTTTGTTGTATCAAGCTGCCAAAACAAAATACAGGATCGTCTAAACATCTAGTGATGACAAGACAAAAAAAGAAAAACCTTCCCAAGCATATGAACAAGTTATTCAATAGTGATGACTCCCACCAACCAGCCACCATCTACTCATGTAAGATGTAACACAAGATAGATTATTACCTCGATAAGCAATATGCAAATGCCAAAACTGTAGACAATGAACGAACAAAATTCAGAAGCCGTTGCTTGACAGCTTGGCTTGGTGCAGATGGTAGGATAACTGGTTCCAGTACTCTGCAAATATGAGTGACCGTTCAGCAAAAAAACCGACAACAAATATCTGGTAATAGTAATACTATAGCTTCTTTCAACTTCTATAATGATGTTACTTTTACCTGCATATAAGGACAGCACCACCCCATAGCAACAGCGGTTGGATGTAAGATGTCATCACCTGATGTTCTTTACTCTTGGTCCAACTATTATCGTTTTTCTGTACAAAGAAAATATGGCATCAGGCTATTAGCTACTTAAGCTCATAAAACCAACTTGATCAATATATATATATATACCTGCCAAAAAAGGATCCTACACGCACGTAATAATGGTCCAAGACCCCATGCAGCAAAAGCAATAATTCCAACAGCTGGAATCAATTGCACTACAAGAGACCGACCATGAAAAGCTTCATATGACCTGCATATTAATGAAACAAGTTATGCATATGACCGCAGAAAGTTGATCGCGTATATTAGCCAAATTCATGGAAAGGATAGGGAATTAGAGATGCAAACAACAACAACAACAACAAACCCAATCCCGCTGAAGCAGGGTAAGGGGGAGGTAGAATGTAGACAGATCCTACCCCTACCCCAGGATAAAACCCGGCAGTAGAGAGACTGCTTCCAAAGAGACCTCCGGCAGGTGCAGGTGTGCGTGTGAGGGAGCAGAGAAAGCAAAGAAAGGAGGGCAAGAAGACAGAGCACAAGCATGCAACAGGTAAGTAAAGAAAGCAAGCAAAACAGGAAAACAAGCAAACAGAGGAGAAACAAAAACAAAGGAACCAGCATGCAAACCAAAGGGCAACGTAAAGCAAAGCAGGAAACGCACGGGGCCTAAAGCTAAGGCAGAGCAAGCCTAAGGGAGCAACACAAAGTGAAGCAGGGCGGCGCACGGGGCCTAAAGCTAAGGCAAAGCAAAAAGGGCACAAAAACCAAAAAAGAAGGGCAGGGCAAACTAGAGACGCCTACAAAGCCTAACACAAAAATAGCCTAAAACCACGAAAAACCTAGACAGGGCTACCCACAGATCCTAATTCTATCTCTCCACGCATTCCTATCTGAGATCATGTCCTCTGACAAGAGAAGCTCCTTCATGTCGAGCTTAAGTCTATCCTCCCACCTGAGTTTAGGTCTACCCCTCCTTCTAACACCATCTACTACTAGCGCTTCCACTCTTCTTACTGGCGCTGTTTGTGGCCTCCTCTTGACATGACCGAACCACCTCAACCTTCCTTCTCTCATCTTTGAGATAATAGTCTCGACCTCAAGTTTTGCTCTGAAAACTCCGTTCGGGATCATGTCTAGCCTGGTTTTATCACAAGTCCACCTTAGCATTCTCAGTTCCGCCACTTCGACCCTGTTAGCATGTGCCTTGGAGATAGGCCAACACTCAGACCCGTACAACATAGCCGGTCTAATCGCCACCTTATAGAATTTTCCCTTAAGCTTTAAGGGGACGTTCCTGTCACAAAGGACACCCGTCGCCGCCCTCCATCTCGCCCAGCCAACTCTAATCCGGTAGGTAACGTCCTCATCTATCCTCCCTGATTTGTGAATCACCGATCCAAGATATCTAAAAGACTCCTTGGATGGTAGGATCCGGTCACCGAGACGAATATCCAATTCTTCGTGGTGGCCTGACTCGATCCTCCTAAAATCACATCTCAGGTATTCAGTCTTCTCTCTGCTCACCCGTAGACCATTGTCTTCTAGAGCCTCCCTCCAGTGCTCAAGTCTGTTGTTTAACCCTTCCGCCGATTCTGCCACCAACACAATGTCGTCAGCGAAAATCATGCTCCACGGGATGCCCTCTTGAATCCCTCGAGATAATTCATCGAGAATCAAGGCGAAGAGGTAAGGACTAATGGCAGATCCTTGGTGGAGCCCGACTTCCACAGGGAAAAACTCTAAAATCCCCACAGTTGACCTCACACGAGTCTTAGCCCCCTCGTACATATCCTTAATGACTCACGTATCTCCTAGGGGTTCCTTTATCAATTAAAGTTCTCCATTTGGTGAGAAAAGAGATCGACAAACTAAAATGTTACACCTATTTGGTGTTGGTTTTACTGACTCCCGTGCAGTCAATAGATGTACACTCCAAGCCTCTTGTAGCTGCAGATTAAAGTATAGAACAGACCATCATGATCCTCACTTCTTGTATAGTAAGTCTAGAGAGAGAAAATTATATCTAGATTTTTAATGGCATATGCATAAGTATATCCTCATCCCAAAATAAAAGTCATGTTTGACAATATCCGTCAACAATCACATATAGATCAACCTTGTAAGACAAAACTAACGTCATTGATGTTTTGTACTGATTCAAAAATAGGTCATTTGTCTTAATACTTTACCAAAACGCCAAACGACGCTTTCACTTTTGGATATCCAAAAAACATTCTTGCATGTCTTATGGGATGGGGAAGCAATACTTAGTAGATTAGGGGATATCTTTATAACGAAAGAAAAAGATAGAAATGAGCTGAAAAACAGAGCTCTCGTAACATAGGAACATACCAATGTATGGGACGAAAGACCAGCACTAAAAATATGCGCGTGAACCTTATGTCTCTTTCCCTGGTGATAACACAAAGAAACAAATTAAAGAGCTAATGAATGATGAATTACACGAACTCTATCTAAGAAGTTCTCTAGAATCATGTATGCGGAAAAGATCAGCAAATGACCTATAGATAAAACCACGCACCTTAGGTTGGCTGATATATACAGAACTTTTATTGATCCCCAGTTCCCAAGAAAACAACAAAGAACCAGTTGCAGCCATTACGGAGGATTTTTCGACAAATTATTAAGATGCAATATCCACACGAGAATCAAGTGTGATATAGACTTGGAGCCTGCAATAGAAAATAAGTCATCAAACAACACGAAAGTTTCAGAGATAGGTTCAGCGTACATCACAGAAATGTCAAAGCGCATACCAACAAGTTAGCAATCAAAACTGAATTATTTTTATTAAGTATATACTATACACTAAACGGATGAGGTTTTCCATGTCCATGCTACCCGGGAGGGCGAGTCTTTGACTTAAATGTACGCGGCCTATCCGGGGTATCCCCGTGATTGTTTCCAAACCCTTTCCCTAGCCACCCCCCAAGATATTTATGTTTACCTAGTGAGGTTTAAACATGAGACTCTTGTGAGGACGCCTGACCACTAGGCTACCTTGGTGGTGGTTTTTTAGTAGTATACAGTATACCAAACTAAACCTTAACCGACCCACTTATACTAATGGATCACTGATTATTACATGTAAATTAGCAGGCAAGAGCAAGGCGATGCAATATCAAGTGAAGATTCAACTTACGAAACACTAAATCCTCCTAAACTCAAGCATCACACATTCACACCTAGTACTTTCCATATGCAAAAACTGGTATTGACCTAATCGCGAAATTCATCACGTGTTCCAAAAGCAGAAGTGTTTGCTATACTATCAGAGCCCGGGAAAGATCTGTGAGCACAGTAGTAAATAGTAATGTCTAAATAAATCAATGTCAATAGTTCCAAATATCACTATCGAGCACCAAGTAATACCACTAAAACTCTAAAAGCTAATAAAAGCTCAGAAGAACGAAGAGTAACCATTCAGCAGTCAGATTAATAGCCTCATATCTTCCTTCTAAACATATGGAGCATCAACAGTTTGATAATCCCGCCAACCCAAAGGTGCTTACTTACTTGCTTCAACAGTTTGATACTTCCTCACTCCCTTCACCATTTCTCCCAATTTCCCACCAAAGTTCATAAATACCCCCAAATCTGCGGAAAGACAAACCCTCGTCTAAATATGCGGCACCACCACCTATCTAAATCTGTTTCGAGAACATCACATACCCTTGTCTATTTCAAGAAAATCAAAAACCCAAAACCCCCAAATCTTACACATCACGAACCAAAGGCGTGATTTGTTGGTGGCGATGGTGATGGGATTTGGTGGTGGTGGGGTTGTGGTTGAAATTCTTGATGTTACACATCACGAACCAAAGGGGTGTGATTTGTATGGTTTGATTTGGTTTAGTGTTTTGTGTTTGTAGCATCTGGTAGAAGGGGAAAAAAACACAAAGATTTTGTTTGGCAAATGTGTGTGAGGAACTGAGGATCTCTTTTACATGTTGTTGATATAATAATAACAACAACAACAACAACAACAACAACAACAAGAATTTTATGCCGTGTCGTGTGCCGGTATTAAGCACCGGCACAATGTGGTACGCGACACTCTCGCTGATATCTGTTCTCGATCTGGGATCTCGGCTCGTAAAGAGGTTGACATCGGCCTTTGTAGAGAAAGGGACAAAAGCTTACACCCAGCTGATATATTGCTCTATTCTTGGGATGTTTGTTTCGATTTGACGGGGTCGTCTCCTTTGACGCAATCGGGTATGGTTGATTTTGTACCAGGACGAGTGGTGGTTGAAGCAGCACAACGCAAGCGTGTCAAATATGAAACCAAGTGTGCCGATATCGGATATGAGTTTCTTCTCTTCTTGTTCTCTTCTTTTGGGGAGCTTGGGAAGGATGCAGTGGCCTTACTGAAGCGGATCCGAAAGTTCTTAGTGACTCAAGACATTGGATCGCGAGCTGCTGCTCATATTTTTAGTAGGATTAGCTTTGCAATAGCGAGAGGAGTGGGAGCCCAGTTAGTATCTCGGCTCCCCTCTAATTTCTTGTAAATCCTATGATTTTCTAATGAAGTGATGTGTTACAATAATAATAATAATAATAATAATAATAATAATAATAATAATAATAATAATAATAATAATAATAATAATAATAATAATAATAATAATAATAATAATAATAATAATAATAATAATAATAATAATAATAATACTGCGGGTGAGCGTCATGTCAAGCTATGTAAGAGGAAGATTTGTGATGGGCACTATACTGCGGCTGTCAGAGTTCTTTCTTCTTCAGGTGTTGCTCCTTACAATGATACTACTCTTGAGGACTTAAAAGCCAAGCATCCTTTCAAATCTGCTCCTTCTCTGCCCGATATACCTATTGATCATCATAACCTCGTAGCATCCCCTGCTGTGGTTTCCCCCGTGGTACATCTTGCGGGCGAGATGGCTTACGCGCCCAACACCTTTTTGATTGTTTTAGTGGTGCTACTGTGGCTATTTCCGATGAGTTAATCGTTTCTATCACCCACGTGGTAAATCTTTTTCTTGATGGTAAATTCCCCAGGGCATTGGGCGAGTATATTGCTAGTGCTCTCTCACCCCGCTGATCAAGCCTGGAGGTGGTATCCGTCCCATTGCGATGGGGACGGTTTGGAGGCGTTTAGTTTCCAAGGTTGGTGCTTCTATGATCGGCCATTCCTTAGATGGTTATTTAAATGATCTTCAGTTTGGTGTCGGGGTACCTGGAGGAGGGGAGGCTATTCTTCATGCCGTGAATAGGTTTATTGAAAACCGTGGCGACGAGGAGGGTTTTTCAATGTTATTGGTGGATTTCAAAAACGCTTTCAATTTGGTGGACCGTGGGGTCATGTAACAGGAGGTTCGCTCGCGCTGTCCTGCCATTTCACGTTGGGTGGAATTCTGTTACTCCAGGCCTGCTAGATTATACTACGGAGAACACACGTTATGGTCACACCAAGGGGTACAATAAGGTGATCCCCTTGGACCTCTTCTCTTTGCCCTTGTGTTACATCCTCTGGTATGCAAAATTAGAGAATCCTTTAGTCTCTCCCTTCAATCTTGGTATCTAGATGATGGCACTATTATCGGAGATACTTTGGTCGTGGGGAAGGCTTTAGAACTTATTATGATGGATGGACCACGGCGCGGTTTGCACCTCAATGTTGATAAAACTGAGGTTTTTTGGCCTAAGGAAGACCCCAGAAGCATGCTCACAGGTGTCTTTCCGCCTAATATTGCTCGACCGTCACATGGTGTTAAATTGCTGGGTGGGCCTGCTAGTATGGACCTTGAGTTTAGCAGTGAGCTTGTTATGAAAAGGGTTGCCAAAACCATTGAGCTCATGGATGCCGTCGCTAAGCTTAAGGACCCTCAATGTGAGCTGTTGCTCATTCGTGCTTGTGCCGGCATTTCCAAGCTATATTTTTCTATGCGCACATGCTCTCCACGGGTTTTTGAGCGTGCTCATATTTCTTTTGATGCGGCACTTCGTTCCTCCCTGGAACGTATTGTCACCGCTTCTGGACCCGGCTTTGGTGAGTGGCAATGGAGACTGGCCACCCTACCTTTTGAATTCGGGGGGCTTGGTGTATACTCTGCAGAGGATGTCTTGAACTATGCTTTCCTTGCATCCAGAATCCAATCTGCTAGTTTACAAACTAAGCTCCTCCGACATTCTGGCATTGTAACCTCTGGATCTTCTTTTGATGATGCCTTGTATGCTTTCAATACGAAAACGGAGACCGACCTTTTGGGTAGCTCATGTGAGATCGCTGCCCCCAAACTTATGAAGAAATTGGCAGATATATATTTCACATGTGTTGTCAAACTGGGTGAATCCACCTTTCGCTTATCTACTAGACAGATGGCCTTATGGAGATCGCAGAGGGAAGACTACACTTCAGACTGGCTTAGGGTGGTCCCGATATCTGGGCTGGGACAGACCATGAATGCCAGAACTTACTGATGTGTGTTATGCTATCGGCTAGGTGTTCCCCTATTTTCTGCTCAGATGCCGTGTTCAGCTTGTTCCAGGGTATTTGCGGGAGACATTTATGGGGACCATGCAGTGTCGTGCGCTGGTATTATTGGCATTAAGCATCGGCATAACGTGGTACGTGACACTCTCGCTGACATTTGTTCTCGGTCTGGGGTATCGGCTCGTAAAGAGGTTGACATCGGTCTTTGTAAAGAAAAGGACAAAAACTTATGCCCAGCTGATATATTGCTCTATTCTTGGGACAATGGGCAAGATGTTTTTGTCGATTTGACAGGGTCGTCTCCTTTGATGCAAACTGGTATGGTTGATTTTGTGCCAGGACGAGTGGTGTCTGAAGTAGCACAACGCAAACGTGTCAAGTATGAGACCAAGTGTGCCAATATCGGATATGGGTTTCTCCCCTTCTCATTCTCTTCCTTTGGAGAACTTGACAAAGATGCAGTGGCCCTACTGAAGCGGATCCGAAAGTTCTCTGTGACTCAGGACATTGGAGCGCGGGCCGCTGCCCATATTTTTAGTAGGATTAGCTTCGCAATAGCTAGAGGAGTGGGGGCCCAGTTAGTATCTCGGCTCCCCTCTAATTTCTTGTAAATCCTATGATTTTCTAATGAAGTGATGTTTTTATAAAAATAATAATAATAATAATAATAATAATAATAATAATAATAATAATAATAATAATAATAATAATAATAATAATATGAGGGTAGTTTGGTCATTTCATCTTTTTAAACAGTCAAACAAACGAAAAATTTGGTCAAGGGACCAAACCCGTCATGGGTCGCAACCACAGGGAGAGGATCCGTTAAAAAAAAGTATAAAGACTAAAAGCGTTAAACCCGACAGACCACAGGAACCATTTTTGAAATTATCTATTTCATCTCTACAATTATAGATGTTTATTTTGCAATAGGTTCAAAAGGGGGTCAAGAGGTTCAAATAGTTTAAAAATAAAAGGTCCACAAAGGGTTAAAAAAAAAAAGGGGTTTCAGGGGGTTCGAAGAGGAGTCCACAATTTCGGTCCGCATTATTATCATCATCATCATCTCAATCTCAATCTCAAAACCAACCCTAATAATAGCTTCTTTAGCACAATCAAGTGGGGTCATTGTTATTTCTCTAGCGGAGAAGGAGAAGAAAGTATAGAATAACAACCTTCTAAGGTTTCGAATCCGGGTGATGGTAATGATAATGATGGGGTTTTCGCGTTGTCGGGCCAAGAGGATAATCAAAAGAAACAAGAAAAAGAGGAAAATAATGGATTATTGGATGAAGAAGCCAAATCTTTAACTGATATTCTTAAAGGTACACCCCATCATTTTAAACTTGTTAGCCTAATAAGATTAATGTCATAGACTAGTAATAGGTTAATTTCTGCAATGTTGGTATGTAAAGTGGTTAGCTGCGGACCGACCATGTTTAACATTATCAGTGGACATTACTACCATGCTCAACTTTTTGTTTAGCGATTTTTCATAACTTAGTTTAGCTTTAATTTTTCCGTGGACCTTTTTTAACGGAACAAAACATTATATGTCCCACATTGGTATAGGATGAGAAATTTGAACGTTTAAAGTTGTTAGCCTAACATTACCGTCATATACTAGTACTATGAATGGTTTGCCTTAGTGTAGTTTAGGTTTAATTTGTGCAATGTAGAATGATTGGTTGTGGACCTTGTCTAACAAAACAAAAGATTTTTGTAACAATCCGTCCCACATAATTATGGGATAAGAAAAAATTTGAGTGTCGTGTAAGTCTGAATAGAAGTTCAATTCCATCTACGTGCAAACAACTCTAAAGTGGCTAACCTAACCTTCCGAGGGCTTTACCTGGTTTGAGTATGTGTGGTGGTGGGCTCTAATCTTGTGAATTAGTGGGCCAAACATTAAGTAAGGTTAAAAATGAATAGCACACGGGTGAACTTGAAAGGGCGATGATCGAAATAGTGTTGTCTAACCTATTTTTGCTAAGAGGCATTTTTATCTGATGATGTTTATGGTCATTGATGCTTTTAAGTGCAACATGATTGTTGATTACTTGTCTGGTTTTTGTTTGTTTACATATGATTGATGTTAATTGAATTATGATTTGAATGTCAGTGTGGTTGATGTTTAAATATTGATTGGATAACGTTAGTTACTACTAATATAAAGGACCACAGGATATTTGGTATGTGGTTAAACACATACCTTTTCTTGACCAAAATCAGACCAAAATAACCAAAAACTGACCAAAATGCCAAAAGATATTGTGTTTTTGTGTTTATATTTGTGCAGGCAACGGATAAACGAAAAAGGACAAGAAAATCAAGAAAAACCGGAAAACGAGCACGAGAAACGGAAAGGGATTTAAAGCCGAAGCCGGGAAGTTTATGTCATTCAAGTCCTTGAAGAATCAAATATTGGCAAGAATAGCCCTTGGATCAACTTTGGAATAATTACCTTTTCAGTCCTCTAATTTCATAAAATTACAAAACTTACCCTAAACCTTAAATCCTAAAAACATTAAGCCAACCGGATCCTTATTTAAAACCAAATCCAATCTACTTACTTAAATCCAACCCATTCCATAAAACCCAACAGCCCACCCTTATTGTTACCCGGATCCCACAACCCGTTCCATCACTCAATAACCCGGTCCACCCAATCAAATACCCGGTCAACTCACTTAAAGACCAGTCAAACTAAAATAAATAAATAAAAACACACCCGCGCATTTTCTTTTACCCTTTTCCCCAATTACCCAGAAAAAAATACTATTCCAAGAACCCTAATTTACCCCGTCAGAAATTAACCGAGATTAAGGGTATTATTGTACTTCCTGACACATCACTGACAAGAAGGAATGACAGCGTGGTAATTTGAAGCATTGTGATTGGTGGATGGGACGTGGAACTCTGATCCAAGGGCTGAGGATGCACGATTGATGATCAAGTGATGATCTAGGGCTGATATTTACATCAAAGAAGCACAAAAGTGGCACGGATTGATGACATGGCAGCCTAGAAGCCTCCTCCTTCGGCTATAAATAGAGCTTCTAACCTCCTCAGTTGATCATGTAATTTTTAGTAGTTTTTATGTAGTTTTTAGAGTAAAGTTATGCTGTTAGTTTAGTTTCTGAATTGTATTTTCAATTTTCAAATAATGTAATCTCCTAAGTAGCTTTTAGAATTAGTGTTAAGCTGTCAAAATTATTTCTGAGTTGTAATTTCTTATTCTCTTTTGTAACTTTTAATTGATTAATGAAAGTTTGATTTTAGTCTTACTGTGATTCTGTCCCATTTCAATTGTTAATTTCATATTAGCTTATTATGTTTCAGTAGCTTATTTTATACAAACTCAGCTCATCTTAACTTTTATATTCCATAGTTATTCAATTTTGTTTCAGAAAAATCCAAAAATATTTAAAAATATATATTCAAAAATCCAAAAATAATTTTAATCCCAGCTTCAATAAGCTGTTTTCTGATTTGCATAAGCTCATATAAGCTTAATAGCTTAGTGTGAGCTTTTGGTAGGATCAAACCTGTTTTTATATCAAAAAGTCCAAAAGTCAACTAGAATGGTCAAATAAGCTGTGGAGGTGATAAGCTGGATTGATAAGTTGGATTTGGGTATTCTTGGCTTAATAGAATAAGCCTTGGTTGAGATTGACTCTGAGTTCATTCATGTTCAGCAGCAATCCCAAGTGAGTTGTATTTTTCAAATTCTAGCTTTAATTTTGCATAATCTGTTTCAATAGTTGTTAGTGCTTATTTGTTGTTGAATTTTGCTTAATAATTGATTAGTGATCTAGTTAGTCATAGCTTAGTTAGAATTGTAGCTTAGCTTTGCAAGTTGTAGTGAAAATTAGCATTTTCAGATTTTTAAGGAGTGTTTGGTTTTAGCTGTTGCTGTGCAAAATAGGAGATGGTACTGTTCATTTGCAATCTTGTGAGTTTTGATCTAGCTTAACAGATGCTATTTAAGCTGTTTTAATCAGAATTTAAGTTGATTTGAGGTTACTTGAGGATTTGAATTGGTGAGTTCAAAATTTAGAAGCTAGACTGCCTCAATAAGCTTCCACATAAGCTGTGGCTTACTTGATCCCAACTTTTGGCATTTCTGTGTACCTTATAGTTGTTAGAGTGAGATTCCAGGAGTTGGTAAGAGTTGGTTGAGTTTTGCAAAAGTTAAGAGCCAAAATCCCTTCCTGCTGCATTAGAACACAATATGCAGACCTTCACCCAAGGCTGCTGATCTCAACGTAAAATCTGCTTTTCCATTGAGCTTAGTTCCTGGTTTTTGATTTGCAATTA
Source organism: Artemisia tridentata subsp. tridentata (assembly GCA_021014915.2). Classification (NCBI taxonomy): domain Eukaryota; kingdom Viridiplantae; phylum Streptophyta; class Magnoliopsida; order Asterales; family Asteraceae; genus Artemisia; species Artemisia tridentata. The sequence goes on from CP139505.1 coordinate 159,560,454, forward strand.
GCTTATAGTACTAGCTTTTAGAATATGATTTGGGATTTCACTTTGTAGCTTATTTCCTAGCTTAAAATTGATCTGCAAAAGCCCATTTGAGACTGATCAAGTCTGCACACAGCTTTTTTATTTCAAACCCATCTGATCTAGGCCTAATTTAGATAAGCAATTGAACTTCAAATTTGGGCATTTTTGGTTTGTTAGTAGTCTGTGATATAAGCTTTAAGTTTTTTCTTTTTGTTTCCTCCAATGAGCTTTTCCCTAGCTTATAGACTGGCTTAAAGTAAGGTGATTAGTCATTTGAATCTGCACTTAATTGGTTACTGATCAGCTGCTTATTGGCTTATTTTCTGAGCTTATTTGAGCTTATTGAGTTTAATTAAGCCTTAATAAGTATGTTGATCCAGTTTTAGCCTTTGGTAAATTTTAGTGCTTTCTAGCTTATTTTAGGGCTTATTTCAAACTGCTTATTTGCCCCATTTGCTTATTAGGGTTTAGTGGATTCCCAATTTCATTTTTCCTAGATTAAGAATAATATTTTAGATTTACCTGAAATTTTTCAGAATTTTCCAAAGCTTTTTGTTATTTTTAAATCATTTAAATATTTTATTTTAGTTTTTAATTCATAAAAAAATAAATAAAATGTCAAAAAAATAAATTTCTTTTTTCTAAAATTTTCTTATTATATTTAGAATTTAAGAAAAATTATTTTACATTTTTAGGACTTAGAATTTAGAAATTCACTTTTTAAATACGTTTTTTAAAATTCGTAGCGTACGTTTTAAAAGTTCAATTTTCGTTTTTAGAATCATATGCTTAGTTTACTTGTACCCTTGGCTTAAGTAGTTGTTTCCTTTTATTATTTCATTATTCGTAGTGTAAAACCCCAAATATCACTCTTTTCTCACAATTCACTTCACAATTCGACACCGTTACGACAACCCGACTTCAACCTTCGTTGGGACTACGACCCGGGGAAATACATTCGTTGTATTTTCTTTTGGAAAATAAATATGCTATAAAACGACAAATCAATATTCTCCCAAAAGTTTAAATATAAGAGAGGCTTGTAAATTGTAATGTAAAGCATAATAGGGCTATTCCCCACGGACCTAGTCCCAGGCTATGAGCACCTATTCCAATCACCTTTAGCCTAACATTACCGTCATATACTAGTACTATGAATGATTTGCCTTAGTACTAAAGTCCCAACGAGATATCAAGATCATGTGGTGGCAGGTCTAAGTCCGAACTATCATTCTGCACATCCTACATACTTCTTCCTTTTCACTTCACTATATTAACCCATAATGACTACTACCTCAAATGTTTTATCTTATTATTCTTTTTCTTGTTTCCGACGAGATATCAAGATCATGTGGTGGCAGGTCTAACTCAGAAACGTCAGGAAAGTGATAAGAATTTGGGAAACTGAGAAGGATTCTAATGAAGAAGAGGCATCATGTGTAAGTATTTCTATGCCTACTGATATGGAGAATGTTGTTATTGCTACTACTATTAATAATAAGACGACTGAGAATACTGTAACTAATAATAAAACTGTTGATAAGGAAACTGCTACTGATAAGGTGAATAGTAGTATTAATAATGGTGATAAGATTAGTGATAGTACCTCTTATGCAAATGTTGTGAACAAGCATGAATTTCCCTGTATTGTCTGAGACTGGTAATGAAGTTGTAGTGTTTGATGAATTGCTTGTGAAGAATGGAAGTGAAAGGTGGTTACTAACAGCTTGTGTACAGTTTATTGGTTATAATATGAGTATTCATGAACTAAGGTACAATACAGAGATAAAGAGAATAAAATCGAAGGTACTAAGAAGGTAAGTGTGATGTATAACTGGAAACCTTCCAAGTGTACTGAGTGCAAGGTTTTTGGATTATTGATTGATTGAAGTTGTTTGACACTGATGTTGTCCTTGTAGTGCTGTCTATATGAGTTGTCATGTTTGTATGAGTTTTCATGTTATGGTGGGAGAATTTGAGAGTATGCAGTCATGGATAGAAGGTATGTTATCTGATATCAGATAGAATGTATGTTTGCTGTTAGTTGATGGGTAATGTCCATCTCAGTTGAGTGAATATCTTGTAATCGTTGATGAATATTAATATAATTCACCCTTTGCACCAAAAAAAAAATCACACCCTGAAAGTCTGAACTGAAGGGAGGGAGAGTAGTAACTGCTGAAAACAGTTGATGAAAATGAAGAAGGTTAATAATTATTTAAAACAAAATCAATCGCAAAGAATAGCATTGATAATAATAATCCCTAATTTCTTTTTCAACCTCTCAACAGTTAGCGTTTAGTGTTTTTGTAATAACCGGTTTTAGGCTTCAATTATTGAGTTAGAAATTACGTGTTTTAGTATCTTCCCCTGACACAGATTAAGGCTGGCTTACATACCACACGCTTTACCACTTTTAGATAATTTCTATGTAAACTTATGCTGATTTGTAGGAATGGAATGCTCCAAGTGCTAAGCACGTTCATTTATTAGAGGCTGCTTTGCTTCAACATATTGTGAGTAGGTGCTATAACATATATGAATTAAGTTCATCTAAAACTCGTTTCAACAGTTATTGTTTATGTAATCTAATACCCCATACTTTCTTTATAACCAGTCGGAGAAACAAAATTCAGATATTTGGTCTCCGTTGCCTGACCAAGGATGGAAACCTTGTACAGACTCAGCTACCATTCCATGTGAGATCCTTAACCTGCGTTTTTTTATATTTTGTACCATGTTGTGAGTTATGTAACTGTTCCTGTTTCATATCTCATCATAATGTAATCGAATCCCGATTTTATTTTTCAAGCCATTCCAGAGAAATCACGGGGATACATTTAGGTGTTTTTGGATGGAGGATTGAACCAACAGAGAATGGGGGTACGCGCTATTTTATCTCTTAAACAAACATAAGGGGGTGTTTGGCGTATGGGCTTATTCAACTTTTGAAAAGCTAATAAGCTCATATTTCAAGGCTTATGAACTTACCAACTTGAGCTTGTGGCTTATCTAAGTTCATAAGCTCATAAGCCTAAAAGGTTGAGCTTGTTAGCTTTTCAAAAGTTGAATAAGCCCATACGCCAAAAATATAAGCTAAAACAAACACCCCCTAAGAAAAAAAGTAAGTAAATAATAATAATTTTTTCCTAAATTTCTTGCCTGTGTTAAAGATTTGTGATGCAGTAGCTGTTGCTAAAATCTTAAACGCGACGCTAGTAATACCACACCTTGAAGTTAATCCGGTCTGGCAAGATACAAGGTATTTTTACGGCCGCTATTTGAATTTATATCGTGTTTTTAAGTTAACTCGCAGACTGGTGGTAAGATGTTACGTTTACTGTGCAGTTCCTTCACCGATATATTTGATGTCGACCACTTTATTGAGGTCTTGCAAGATGAAATCTCCATAGTTATAGAGCTGCCGAGCATGTACTCTTGGAGCACAAGGGATTACTATGGTACTGGCATACGACCTACTAGAATCAAAACGGCGCCTGTTCATGCTTCTGCTAATTGGTATCTGGAAAATGTGCTGCCAATGCTAAATAGGTTCGTTATAATCTTTTCTTTGACATTGTAATTCAATTCGAGCATAAACAATTTCAAATTACAATGTTTCAGTCATGGAATTGCTGCGATTGCCCCATTCTCGCACCGTTTAGGTTTTGATAACCTACCAAAGGAGATTCAGCTTCTTCGATGTAAGGTTAACTTTCAAGCATTGGTTTTTGTTCCTCACATCAGAAGACTAGGAGACACCCTCGTTCAACGCCTTCGAAACTCTCCTACTACAAAGGAACAACGAACGATAAATTGGAGGATGAAAGGGGAAGTGGAAATTTTATCGTTTTACATCTCCGCTTTGACAAAGTATGTATCCTTCCATGTCTCATGTACTGCTTGATTGTATATATCTTATTGTGATTCGAGAGTGGCACCAAGTGGGTCAAAATGGGTCGGGTTGACCCACCAACACTTGCCATCTCAATTACTTTTGCATAAGTTAAAAATAGGTGATTGTGGGACTATGAAGGACATGTTGTTTACAATATTTTTATCGAACAGGATATGGCTGCCCATTCAGCTTGTGATTTTCGTGGTGGAAAAGCTGAAAAGTTGGCACTTGCAAAATACCGCCAAGTCATATGGCAGGGAAGAGTGATGAAAACTCAGTTCACTAACGAGGAGTTGAGGCATCAGGGACGATGTCCACTCACTCCTGAAGAAATTGGACTGCTTTTGAAAGCTTTGGGTTTTAACAATGACACACGCCTCTATCTTGCATCCCACAAGGTATCATCTAATCCACCCCATGGAAAATTTCAACTTTTAGATTCATACATGATTTGAAGGAATTATTTGACTATTTTTTTAATTTGCACATAATTTGGAGAAATTTTTTAACTGTCTGATAAAATCTGCACAATTTGAAAAATAATGTTACTTCTTCATCAAATGTCTAATCACCCTTCAAGAAAGACGATACACGAAATCTTCTTAGACCCAAATCAATATCATAAAAAAAATGGTATGCTGAGAATGGGCAAACTAGTATTTGACTATTTTATGACCTACATCAAGTGTACCAAGGCTGAGTTTAGCAAATCAAACAGTCAAAACAGAAACTTTTACATTATCGGCTTTGCTTTATCCCTGAAACATAGGTATATGGTGGAGAGGCAAGAATTTCTGCACTGCGTAAACTGTTTCCGCTTATGGATGACAAAAAAAGCCTTGCATCTGACAAAGAACGGGCAGAAGTTGAAGGAAGAGCGTCGTTGTTAGCGGCTGTTGATTATTATGTCAGTATGCATACGGACATCTTCATTTCAGCTTCACTTGGCAATATGCACAATGCAATGGTCGGTAGGTGAATGATGCAACATTTGGTTTGGTTTGCAAGTTTTAATCCAAACGTATGTTTCGCATGTGTATTTTATTGTTGTTGATTAGTTATATCGGATTTTGCTATACTAGATTTGTTGTTACGTGTTATCTATGGGAGGGTGTTTTAGGCGACTTACACATAGTCAAATAGATTGAACTATATATGGACGTCGTTATCAAGGAGTGAAATTATACGGCACACCCATTACCGAGAACAAGTATATGGGATCTACTTTGGATATCACAAGGATTGCCGCACGTCAACCATGGTTCCTATCAATGCCATGGTTCCTAGCCATCGGATATTGCAATATGTCAATGTTTATTAGAGGACATGTATTTCATTTTGCTCAATAAAGGTTTTAATCACAGTATGGTAATCGTTTTTTCCTCTCCTCCAACTCCACGGCCTTGGAGACTGTCCACAGCCGTGGTTTCAACTACTAGTGGAGGAAATGGTATTGATATATTTGACGAGGGTTTTTGCTCATTAAATATAATTTCCACAACCATGGTTTCAACTGCATGATTTCAAAGAAAATGAATAAGAAGGTGAGAGTGGTGAGATAAAAGATAAAAACTCTGTAGTAAAGCATATACAGATCATTTCACACTACATATAAGTTCACACATAATTAGTTTACCTGTGTCACAATAAACATTCTACAATATTATCATAAGTTGGTTCGACGGAAGTACAAAAAACAAATTAGCTATATACGTTATAAATAGAAATAGTAAAACGATCAAACAATGCAAGATAGGCAGCTCCTACAGAGAGCAATAAGCAAGTTTGAACACACATCGAGACCATTCACCAACTAAACTTAACGAAGAACTTGTTAGCTTTTCCCATTCTCCTTCAAGACCATTTCTTATCTCACAACATTTGAGGTGGCCAATTTCCAAATTTGTTTTCCATCACCCCCATATCAATTAGCTTCAAGAAGTAATCAGCGGCTTTGAGCCCCTCATCTGAAGATGTGCCTCTATGTACAGGGGTTGGCAAATAGAAAACAATGCATTAAAGAGGAGTACCGAGCAGTTAATAAACGAGCCTAGCTCGTACCGAGTAGTTAATAAACGAGCCTAGCTCGTTTAGGCCTATACTTGACTTCGTTCGGATCGTTAACACCATGTCTAGATCCACCACTGCTTGATCCGCCGTTTATGCCAGAGTGCCACCTTAAAAACCAAGAAACTACTTTAGCTTACATGGAATTGCGCCATTAGTATGAAATTAAAATGCAATCGACAATAGATAATCTTTGAAAACAGGTACAATAGTTGCATTTTATCCATAGACCATCTACCATCTTTTTGAAACTTTAACATCTTTAACACAATAAGGGACCAAAAGTGTAACTAGTTTTATAATGGATACCGTTTATGTAAATTTTGGTATTTAGAGACCAAAAATGTAATTTGGTATAAACTATAAGGACCACCGTGTAATTTAATTTCTTTTTTCTTTCTACAAAGCTACTACTGTAGTATTATTTTGTTCCAATAATTTTTGTTGGCCTATATCAAATTCAATATTAAAATAAGAGACAAATGAATTTAGAAAACAAGGAAAGTGTGTTATTTACTCACCAACGGTGACAGGTTGTATTCTTTATCTCCAAAGACGAAGCTTGGGAGATGCAGCGATTTGCAGATTTTTGAAACATTCTAATTTTCCAAGATCCTCTGGTAGCTTCTCAAGAAGAGCACAACCACAAAGGTTGAGAAACTTCAGATGTTTTAACATACAAATGCTATCAGGAAGATGTTTAATCTTTGTAGCTGATAAATCTAGACTCTCCAGAGATTCTAACTGGCCAATGTCCTCAGGCAACTTCCCAAGACAAGAATAGTCACTAACATCGTGCGACTTCAGATGTTTTAGCATGCAGATGCTATCTGGAAGATATTCAATCTTCTCACTCCACACATATAGCTGTTCTAAACATTCCAATTTTCCAAGATCCTCTGGTAGCTTCTGAAGAAGAGTAAAACAACTAAGGATGAGATGCGTCAGATGTTTTAACTCACAAATGCTATCAGGAAGATGTTTAATCATTGTAGCCGTCAAATCCAGTCTCTCAAGAGATTCTAACTGGCCAATGCCCTCAGGCAACTTCCCAAGACAAGAACAATCTCCAACATCGAGCAACTTCAGACGTTTTAGCATGCAGATGCTATCTGGAAGATATTCAATCTTCTTACTCCTCACATATAGCTCTTCTAAACATTCTAATTGGCCAAGATCCTCTGGTAACTTCTCAAGAAGATCCTCTGTTAGCTCCTCCGAAGGATCATCATCATAATTGACTTTAAGAGATTTGAGACATTTCAACATACAAATGCTATCCGGAAGATGTTTTATCTTTGTAGATGACAAACAGAGCTCCTCTAGACATTCTAATTGGCCAAGATCTTTGGGAAACTCTGGAATACCGCATTTGAGTTCAAGCTTTCTTAGGCATCGTAAACTACAAATCATGTCTGAAAATTTCTTAAAGTCTGTGCAAGCACATAGACCAAAAGAAATAAGCTTCTCAATATTTCCAACTGATGACGGTAGATCTTCTTTATATTTACAATCAAACTGAAACTTTGGGAGGCATAAATCTAGGGACTTGCCAACCAGACGTAAACTAGCTGAAGAACGACTAACCTTTGGTTCCAATCCACCAACGAAAACCACAAAATTGGAAAACCTCAAACATGAGTCTAAGTTTAAGTAGACAAGTTTTCTTAGACATCCAACGGGAGCATTAATTTCTACCAACTTATCACAACCTTCAAGATCTAACCTCTCAAGATTTGGAAACAGCTCAAGGTCAAGGCTCCTCAACCTTGATTTACAAAGTTCAAGGAATTTGAGATTTGGACATGCACTAGACACCTGAAGTTCTTCAAAATCAGCACAACCTTCAAGTTCTAACCTCTCAAGATTTGGAAACAGCTCAAGGTCAAGGCTCCTCAACCTTGATTGACAAAGTTCAAGGAATTTGAGATTCGGACATGCACTAGACACGTGAAGTTCTTCAAAATCAGCACAACCTTCAAGATCTAACCTCTCCAGATTTGGAAACAGCTCAAGGTCAAGGCTCCTCAACCTTGATTCACGAAGTTCAAGGAATTTGAGATTCGGACATGCACTAGACACGTGAAGTTCTTCAAAATCAGCACAATAATTAAGAGATAATTCCTCGAGATTCGGAGTTAACCCAAGGTCAAACGTTCTTAACTTTGAGAAACTGATACTGAGGTAGTTGAGCTTTTGACAGCTAACAGGCATGAAAAGTTTTACTAAATTAGGAGAATACTCTAGAGATAACGTCTCGAGATTTGGAGTAATCCTAAAGTCAAAGGTCGTCAATTTTGACCAAGTGAGAGAAAGGAATTTGAGTTTTGGAAGAACCTGCCAGCAAAAATAAGACAAAAAGATTAATATTAGTGTAGTAACAAACCAATAAATTAATAGCATTATTAGGATTATTAGGAATTATGCAAAACAACGAATCAACAATTATTCTACCTTTTTTTCACCCTCTTCCCAAAGTTGTACCATGTTAGCATTATTATGAATTATGCTCCACTCCATCTCAAGTCCAACAAGATTGTTTGCTTGAAATGTTTTGGGTAAATACAAGAAAGGGTAATTGTAACATTTTAGATATTTTAAAGAGTTTGAAAAGTATTGGGCGGTATTATCAAGAACTTCGGCATAATTTTGAATTTGAAAATTCACTCGAAGATATCTAAGTTGCTTCATTTTTCCAAGACCTTTCATAACAGTTCCCGCATTTGTGTTCGACTTACGAAGTTCTAGACATATTGTTGCTTCAGTACCCTGCAATACAAAAACAATGTCCATAAAACTGGAAAGTCAGAGCAAATGCAAAGTTTTAGTTTTCTCTACTTTACAAGTAAACTGATCTTTACCTCGTCATTAGCCAATATATCTTCAATTTCCTCTTTAATCCACAGTCGGCTATGTTTGTTAGGTTCATTCGGGTGCTCACGACGAACAATGTTCTTTCCCATTTCTTCTATTTGGTCATGCATGCCCAAACGCCCATTTTTATCAACAGTTATGAGAGATCTCTGCTCAAGAACTTTAAAACCAATTCTAGCATGAAATCCACAGCATACAAGAATTCTGATTGCTTCTTCTTTCTGCTCGCCTTTCAATATGCATGCAATGTCTAGAAATATTTCCTTATAATCATCCTCGAGACTGATGTAGCTTAATTCCAGCTGTTTTAGAGTCTCCTTTAAGGGAATTTCTTTTAGCCTTTCTATAGCATCCTTCCATTCATGCTCATTTTTACCACAAAGAGATGAACCCAATACTTTGACTGTTAAGGGAAGACCAGCAGCATAACTTACAACTTTTTCTGACAGCTTTTTGAATCCTTGAGATGGACTCGCCCTTCCAAATGCATGTCTACTGAGGAGAAAAATTGCTTCCTCATCTGATAAGAGATCGATATCTCGAATCTTCACTCTGTGATCGACCTTATTTGATAAGAGATCGATATCTCGAAAGTTCACTCTGTGTGCTTCCAGCACTTGCTCATTTCTCGTTGTAACGATAATTCTACTTCCCGGCTTAAACCAGTTAGGTCCACCGGCTAACGCCTCAAGTTGTTCTATGTGATCCACATCATCTAGAACAAGAAGAACCTTTATACCTTGCATCCTCTCTTGCATCATGTTTTTCCCATCATAAACACTATCTAGAGTGACTTGTTCATTTAGCACTCTTAAAAGGACCTGTTCTTGTAAAATTTTCAAACCAGACACTGAGCCATTTGAAACTTCCCTCACATTCGCAACAAAGCTTTTGGCTTCAAAATCAGCAGATAGACGATCAAAAACAGCTCTAGCTGTAGTTGTCTTCCCAGCCCCTCCCATGCCTTTGATCCCTATCATCCAAACATCATCATCTATTCCCATTTCTAAAGAGTCAACAACATCCTTTACTCGAGTCTCCATGCCGACCAACTTTTCATCAGAGCCGAAACTGATGGAGCGTAACTCTAGCGAAATCAATCCAACAATTTTTTTGATTAATTCAAATTCGTCCTTGTGTGTACGTAAAAACAAGATATGTTTAGTACTATAATAATAATCTCTTATCCATGCATTATCCTTTTTCAACACATATTAGCAAGAAACAAAAGTAAGAAATTACCCATCATTGAGCCCCCAACCAGCCAGATCGGCTGCTTCTTTTAAAGCCTCTCTCCATTTCCCAGCAGCCTCTTCATTTTCATGTTTCTCAAAAGCTTGACCAACAGCCCCAATTTGTTTTTGGACTTGGGTGGGTTCCACATCATAGAAAACAGGGTAAGCAGTGTGCTCATCCTTCTTATGGCACTCCATAGTCTTGACAAGCTCATCCAAACACCATGACGAAGAAGCATAGTTCTTGGAAAAAACAATGATGTAAAATCTGGAGTCTTCAATGGCTTTGATTAGCTCATCACTGATAATTTTCCCTTTACAGATTTTTACATCATCCTTGTAAGTGACAATGCCTTTTGCCGTAAGAGCTTCATAAAGATGGCCAAGAAAGGTCTTGCGAATGTCTTCACCCCTGAAGCTTAAAAAAACATCATACTTAAACCTCTTTTGAATGGGTGTAGTTGAAGTAGAAGCCATTACTTTTGGTTAATAAGCTGGTTTTGAGCAGCTAATTTTGAACGATTCATAAAAGGCGTGCTAATGTGCTCTGTTAATTTTGAACAGGTCCTTTTAAAAGGACCATTTTGAAACCCATTTGCCTTGAGTATCAATCTATTAAGGGCGTTCTAATGTGCTCTGTTAATATGAATCATAATCAAAACTAATAATACCACATAACTTGGCAATAATTTCTATAGTCAAAGCTAGAAATCAACAAAATTAACAGTGAAATTACAAACACTTGTGACATATAACTAAAAGCCCTGTTGACATATAACAAAAGTAAGGAATGACACTAGGAAAAAAGTGGTTATTGAAAGTTGTTTTCTTGAGTTTATATTTTTAAGTTTCAAGGAAAGGATGAGGAAACTAACAAAATACCAATTTACCCTCAAAACTATATACATTGGTTGTTTCTTTGTAGTGAATGTACCTCTATTTCACCATTCGGCCAGGCAATATTAGTAGTAAAAAAAAAGAAGTTACAAATCATCATTTTTACGCAAATTGGAAACTTGCCAGCATGTTCTAACTTCTAACCATATAGGCTATAGCAAGGTCCAACACTAAAAAAGATACTCACTCTCGTTAAATTTCAATAATTTACTTAATTAATTGTGTACAAGTTTATTTCGATAACCAGAATACTTGATTATCAATTATAGGTTGGTGACATCACTTTATACAAAAGCTCGTTGGGATTTGATGAATAACATGTACTAATGGTCTGATGTACACTAATGAAACTGCATAATAATCACTTTATGCTAATATGAATAAAAAAAGACGTTACCTTCGGATAATAATCACTTTATACTAATATGAATAAAAAGTGGTTGCAGAAAGTTAATGCGAAATGTGATTTCTAGGTCAAAGTTATGCAGTGCATTGAAAAAAAGAGAGGATATAATTGTAATTTACCACAAGCCCATGATGTTAGTAACTCACTTTCCTTCCTAATCCCTCCAATTTTGGAAGGAAGAAATCTACACAAAAAAATCATAATTTCCCTCCCTCACCCCTTCCCGTCCCCTATCTTTCCACCTAAAAAAAATTCAAGAACACCAACATTTGTTATTTCCCTTCTCATCCCTTACTTTTCCGTCTAAAAAAAAACTCGAGAACAGAGTGTAAGGGTGGGTGTGTGGTAACGAGTTTTCCTTTGCTACATCAACACCACATTAGCTCATCTCAATTTTTTCTCTCTCCAAAACATCTTATTTAGCTTTCCTTCAACTCTTGCAACTAGGGTGTCAAAAACCTCGACCCGACCCGAACTCGATTAAGCTTATTTGGGGCGGGTTACTTGGGTCAATAATTGTATTCGGGTTATTCGGGTCAACCTGAGTAACCTGAATACAAAACAGGGTCGACTATCATGTTTAAAGTGTTAGGCTAATTTGGTTCAGGTCGGCCCGATTGACCCAAATTAGGGTTTTTGTTTGTAATTTTTTTTTGGGTAAAATTTGTATAAATTATCTATTTAAACTAGTTCAATTAGACTATTTTAGTATATTTTACTCATTTTTGGGTTGTTCCGAACCCGAATGAACCTGACCCGTGTTCAACCAAAGATCGAAAAGATGGAGGAAGGGGGTGGAAAGATGGAAGGGGTCAAGAGGTTCAAATAGTTATAAAAAGGTCCACAAAAGTTTAGAAAATGGGGTTTTCATGGGTTCGAAGTAGTCCACAATTTTAGTTCACAATTTCATCATCATCATCATCATCAATTCATCTCAAAAGTCAAAACCCTGTTAATTAGCACAATCATATCAAGGGTCCTCGTTATTTCTCAAATAGTGAAAACAACGACAACAACAAATCATCATAATTAGGAGGAGAAGAACAAAGTATTGAATCTGTATTTGGTGATGTTAAAAATCAAGATGATGATGGTGACGTCAGCAAGTCTTGGGATCTTTTGACTGGGGATGGAAATGCTATAATAATTATAATAATCATGGCATTTTCGCCATGTCTTGTGTCCGAGATGAGAGAAAGTAGTAACCTTGGAGGAAGAAGAAAATAGATAGACAATTGGATGAAGAAGCCCAATCTGTATCTCATCTACTTAATGGTATACCCGTCTTTTTTAAGTTGTCATTAGCGAGTCAACTACAGGTGCGACACACATAAAACTCGATGTCAACAAATGTCATCCTTACGTTTTGCAAATTCTTTGGTCCTATTATAAGTGACAATTATAGACGTTTTATTTCATCTTTTACTATTATACACGATTATTATGTTCTATCATGTGTACCTTATTTCATCGAGTTAATTTCAAAAATGGTCCCTATGGTCTGTCGGGTTTAACGCTTTTAGTCCCTATACTTTTTTTTAACGGATCCTCTCCCTGTGGTTGCGACCCATAACGGGTTTGGTCCCTTGACCAAATTTTCCGTTAGTTTGACCGTTAAATTGGTCATGTGACGTGCACATGGGAAATTAATTGTGTCATTTACACCAATAAACAAACAAACACATACAAAAACATAAACACATGCGTGTGTGTGTGAGATTTAGTGGTGTTCTTTCTCCATCAAACATTCAAAAACATAAACACATGGTGTTCTTACCCAGAAAATACTACAAAAACTTAAAGACATGGTGTTCTTACCCAGAAAATACTACAAAAACATAAACACATGGTGTTCAAAAACATAAACACATGGTGTTTTTTCTCCATCAAACATTCAAAAACACAAACACATACAAAAACATAAACACATGGTGTTCTTACCCAGAAAATACTTACCTAGATTCACAAATAACAACCCAATCAAACATTCACCTCACATAAAAACCCATTACAATTTCCCACCATTTCTCCCAATTTCCAATTGAACAAGAATAAGTGCTCGTGGCTCTTCATTACATAAACTGATAAACCACATACTCTAGCTACCACTTCATAACAAAACTAAACAAGCTTACAACAGTGCACTTTATCACCATTAGGTTGGTCTTATATCCCTCCAAACTTGTCCAACATTCATCCTAGTACACCAATAAGCAGCACTATCTTTCATATTTGACTGCAGTTGGAACAATAAGCTCAGGATACTTAGTCATCTATTCTATTCCAGTTTTTATTTTCAATCACAGTGCTAAGTTTTTCATCATTCTTAAACTACTTTGCACTCTCTCCTGCTTATAATACTAGATATAGCTGCTTTTTGGTTATTCCAACAATCATCTCCCACTTTGTATTGGATTTATGTTTTCTGACCATCTCTCTAAGGTTCTGCACATCCCACACACTTCTTCCTTTTCACTTCACTATATTAACCTCATAATGACTACTACCTCAAATGTTTTATCTTATTATTCTTCTTCTTGTTTCCAGAGTATATTGGTTGAGCCTACAAGTGGGAACACTGGCATCGGCCTTGCATTCATAGCTGCTTCAAAAGGGTACAAGCTCATCTTGACTATGCCAACTTCCATGAGTCTCGAGAGAAGGGTTATTCTTAAAGCATTTGGAGCTGACCTTGTTCTAACCGACTCCTCAAAGGGCATGAAAGGAGCGGTTCAGAAAGCTGAAGAAATCGTTAACAGCACTCCCAACTCTTACATGCTTCAACAGTTTGATAATCCCGCTGATGAACTCAAATAAGTACATTTTATTATCATCATTTATCCTATTTATTTGACTTGTTTTATTATATTATATATGAGAATTGATACGTTAATGTTTACTTTTGTAATTCTCAGGTAAAAACAAGTATTATGTGAAACTTGGCGATTTTGGACAAATTATGGAGCAAAACAAGCAAGATGTTAAGAGTCTACTGAAATGTACAAGATCAAGATCATTCTGATCTAGATACGCCGCAACATACTTCGTACATACGGCGCATCACTATCAAGATTTCACAAGTTACAATCCAAGACGGCAAAGGACATGCGCCGCATAGAGAAATGGAGTTACGCCGCATCTTAAGGCGGTGTACGAATATTCCTGACTATATTAATCTTGGACCCCACGCGAAGTTAAGTCAATGCGCCGCATCTACTTATCCTATGCGCCGCATCTAACCCTCAGACAGAAACTATAAATACCCCAAGGCCGGACGAATTTCGGGAGACTTTAGCTTAACTCAGAAGAGAAAGACAGAAACCCTAAAGCCGAATTCAGACGTATTAGCAGCACAAGACACACCCTAAACGAAGATACAAGAGCTGTAAGAAGGTCCTGCATGTATTCAATTCATTAAGTAGTTTTGTTTTATTGTATTAGTACACTTTAATTCATCAGGATTGATGGGCCGATTCCATGTGACTACGGAATATCATGGGCACCCCTTAAAATTGCTTTCCCATTAATTAAAGTTTATATGTTGATGTCTTTGGTGACTTTTATTAGTGCATTGATAACCTCTGTGTCTAGCTGAGCATTGCTTGAGTCGCCATGCCCCTTCCTCGCCTATCTATTCTAGCGTATACGAAACGTGGGTATCACAAATGCTCAATATTCTAGGATAGTGGGATAGACATAAGTGATCATTAAGGGTTTACTCGCCGATAAGATTAGAGCCAACGAGAAAGGGTTAATTGTATACACTTCATATAAAACTAGCAATAAAACAAGTGACAAGCTATTTAATTATCAGGACAGGTCTTCTTATTGTCTCGAGTATCTATCTGTGTACGTGTGTGCTAATCGCTGATTCGTGCTCATTAGTTTAGTTTTCTATTTAATCATAACCAAACCGTGCCAGTCTCTCAGGCTGAACCCCCTTGCGTTAGATTAGGTTGTATAGCTAATTTAAGATATTAAAATACTGATTAGAATAACTAGATAATACGTTCCACTCTTAGTGATCGACACTCTACTTACCATTATATTCATACTGACCGGGTACACTGCTCGTTAAAGTGTGTGTTTTATTGATAAGTCGGCTAAATATAAATTTAAAACTTAAGTAGGCATTAATACTGCTAAAACCACAACGACACATCACGCGCGCACCAAGTCTTTGGCGCCGCTACCGTGGATATAAAAGAATTAGAGCAATACACACGCACATCAAGTTTTTGGCGCCGCTGCCGGGGAGTGAATTGTTATTATCTGTTAATTTGATTAGTATTTTAATTAGGTTTTTCTTTTTAATTTTTAGATTCTAACAGCTAACCCTGTTGTATATTAGATAAATTGCATTCATTGTATAGTTTGCATATTTTCTGTTTTTGTGTGTTTTTATTTTCTTTAATTTTTGTTTCTTTTCGTTTGTTTTTATTTTTTTGTTTTTCTTTTTCTATTTTTCTGCATTCTGCTATCGTTGTACTGTGCTGATACAAACGATACGGCGCATCTATTTTCATAGATACGGCGTATTGCGTTTAATTTTTATAAAATACAATGCGTTTAATAAATTCGAGTATGACGCATCTTTCCCCAAGATACGGCGTATTCTGTTTTTAATAAGAATTTTTTCTAAACCCTAACGCCATACGACGCATCTGTTTTAACAGATACGGCGTATTTTCGATTTAAATTAAAAACAATTTTCGAATTATTAAACAGATACGACGCATCGATTTCTATCGATACAGCGCATCTTCTAAATAAAAAATCTTGTATTTTGAAACGTAACGAAAATACGGCGCATTAACTTTTGTTAATACGACGCATTTAATTTTAATAAATATAAACGATTTTTGATAATTTAAACTGATACGGCGCATTCTAAAATCATAAGCGGCGTATCTGTTTTCTGAATAAAAGTCTGATTAAATTTTAACGAAATAAGATACGGCGTATCCAGCTTTTTGGATACGGCGCATCGTCTACAGATATCAGCAAATTTTATTTTACTTTGATTGTTTAACTCTTCTTTTGCACGAGTAAGTTTTATTTCTGGAAGATGGACGATCCGGATATTACAATGGAAGAATATGTCAAGCTTATAGTGGAAAGAGCCTTGAGCAATAATCAGGTGTATGATTGGAAAAGAGCAAGATATGGTGCACAAGTCATTGAGACGAAAGAAATCACTATGGAAGAATACTTGATTTTAGGACAAGAAAAGTCAAGGAAAGAAAGAAACAAATTGCCATTTCAACACACTTGGTGTATGTCAAATGATGATGAAGAAGATTCATATACCGTGAAATCAATTCCGGCAATTGTTATTGATAGTACTTTTTCTCCGGAGATTGCACAAGATGATGTGTATACGGAACCCTACGTTGAAGAATATTCTGCAATCGTATTACCACCATTAGACAATCCAACGGATGAATATGAAAAGTATTCTAATTTTGATTTCGAACCATTTGACGCCATAGTTTATGATGACATAACTCAACCAGATTTTGACCCAACGAGGGATTTTGAAGAAATCTGGGATTACTTATTTAAGGATGAAATTCGGGACGATTATGAAATTGCAAGACCACTAGTTGAAGATGGAGATTCACAAGATGAATTGGAGTCACTTACAACACAAAGTGGTACATATCTATTTAATATTATTAATCCCGTTACTAATAATCTTGCTAGTTTTCCTAAACAGGTTGCAAAACAAAAGAATGATGAGGTCAAATTTATTACACTACCTATTGAAGCACGTGAAGCACCTGTGATCAACCCGTTTTTGGTGGAGCTCGAGGAAGAATTTGGTGATGAGCTCTTAAACATTGCTATGATTGATGAAGATGATGATTTCGACCCTATGAAGGATATAGAGGAACTCGAACTTTTACTTGCTAAAGACCCTTTCTCATCTTCTGCGGAAGTCAAGGGACGCCTTACTACCAAAGAGACTAACCACGAAAAAAGGAGACTCATTTTTCCTCAACATACTACTCTTTCAGATAAAGTGGTCGAGTCATCCAATTTATCAACCAAACCGGGTAAGAATAGGAAAGATGTACATATATTGCCAAGGTATGATCTTTATGTATTTCTTCCATCTTCAATAGCAAATTTACACTCTTTTCGTGTTTATTGCTACTATTACCAGCACTTGATCCCAAGTGGGGGGAACAACACCCTATTACACAGTAAATAAGGGTGGAGTCAGGCTCGTGACCCGAACAAAAACAAGCGCTTCGTGGGAGGCAACCCATGCTTATCTTTTATTTTATTTTATTTTCTGATTTTGTATTGAGTTTGTCAGACCTGCAGAAGATACGGCGTATCTCAATCCTAAGATGCGACGCATCGCCTGCACTGGTCATATCTTATTTAATTTTCTGCATTTTTATTTTTAACTTTAAAACTTTCTGTCAGTATTTTAATGCGGCGCATCCCTGGTTAAGGATGCGACACATCTTTTATTCCGATTCGTATTTATTCCAGGCTCGATACGGCGTATCTTCTTCCATAAGATATGGCGTATCGACTGACCTGATGATTTATAGTTTAATTCTTTTGCTTTTATTTTTACTAACTACTAATGTATTATGCAAGTTTGAACCTTCTTAACTCAGGTGTGTTAAAGTCTGAATGGTATTATAGATTCCTGCATTCTTGTGGATACATCATTTTTGAAGCATTAAACGTTCTCATCCACAAGAAAGTTGATTTTTGCTCTTATACGAATAATGGAGGATCATACCGAGCAAATCTCAGGGGAGTTTTTCTGTTCTAATTCTTTTATTTTCCAGTTTTTAATCTTTGACACAAACAACGAGGACGTTGTTTAACTTAAGTGGGGGGATTGGAGAATTAGAACACTTACTTGTCCTAAACTTTTGCAAAATATGCTTAAAATGCGCTTAATATATCAAAATTTTAAAAAAATTTAGCATGTTTTTGTTTAAAGTCTAAATTACATAGCTGCACACATAACATTATTTCCAAAAATTGTGAACTTATCAAAATTTACAAATCTATGAGTGTGCCGGTGACTTGTAAACTTTAGAACTTGGCTTGTATACTATTCGAGACCACCATAATAAGTATTATCTATATAATTGGAATGACTTGTCTAAATTGGTAAATTTCTAGGATTACACCCAAATAGCCTTTATATGTTATGTGATATTAACTAACTACACTGGTTAGTTAACCCCCGTATAAACCCTTTTGTTACTCTCACTTTTAGAGTAAGATACCCCTAGAAAAACACTCAGAGCCATTCCTTTCGTTTCTTACACCTTTGTTATAATGTTTCGTTACACCCTTACACCTTAGCCTACCCTGTAGATTAAAATCCGTGGTTAATTGCTTTAGGCAAAGTGTGTTTCCTTACATTACCTGTGTTCGCGTGCGTAATTCATTATCTTTGGTTGAGTCAGGAAATTGCACAATGCAATTGGTATGAAAGTAAATACTGTATAACTTTGAGTTTATTTTTCGTGTGTTTGCTACTTTCGCTATTACGGTTATTTCTGAAAGTATGAAGAGTATGGAAAAATTATCCGGAATGATAGTGATAGAAAAGTTGTGAAATTTTACACATATATATTAAAAAAAAAAAAAAAAATCGAAAAAATAGAAAAGAAAAAGAAAAAGGAAAAGTTGGAAGTTCATTTTAACCAACTTATGTAAAGTTTTGTATTAAGTGGGCGATATCACCACTAGTTGTTGTATATTATATTTATGGATTGAATGGGAGTTGGCCGTTATGGGAACGCCAACTAAGGTTATTCTTTGATTGAGATCTTGTTGAGTATAATTCGTATCTACCTAAAGCGTGTGTTTCAAGTGTTAAAGCGTGAGTTATTCGATGATATGAGTCTTATTCATGGGATGGTTGGGAAAGTAATTTACCACACTTAGGATTTTAATTTATCTGTTTTGGTTATTTTTCATTTTACACCAATTTGTATCCCAAATATTATCCATACCCTATATCATTCTTTATCCAAACCTTTGATTTATTGAGATTAGGGATTTGAGCAATCTTAAGTATCGTAGTCGTGGATTCGGCTATGTATTTATGATTTTGTCGCCCTTTTTGATATGATATTATTGGTAAAGATTACTTGGTCCTATCTTTAGCCCATTCGAGTTAAGGATTTGAGCAATTGCAAGTATCGTGGTCGTGGATTCGATCATGTATTTGTGATTTTGTCGCCTTTTCTGGAATGTGAGATCGATAGAGATTAAGAAGAATGATTAACCCTTAACCAACAAACCCTTTTTACCACTTTAGACTTGTTATTCCTTGGCTTTAGTGGGGGAGATGCGTATACTTGCCAAGCTTATGATAGAATATTCGTCACGACTGGACAGTTAAACGATTAGATTTGCTTTTATCAAAATATTTTATTTTATTTCTAATTCGTTAAGTGTTTGGTTGTGCAATTATGACAAAACGAATACATGCTTAAATATAAAAATAAATCCTAATATCTTTTAGGATACATTTTCATAAGATTAATTCTAAGGTTTACTTGGGGACAAGTAAAGTTCAAGTGGGGGGATATTTGATGAACTCAAATAAGTACATTTTATTATCATCATTTATCCTATTTATTTGACTTGTTTTATTATATTATATATGAGAATTGATACGTTAATGTTTACTTTTGTAATTCTCAGGTAAAAACAAGTATTATGTGAAACTTGGCGATTTTGGACTAATTATGGAGCAAAACAAGCAAGATGTTAAGAGTCTACTGAAATGTACAAGATCAAGATCATTCTGCTCCAGATACGCCGCAACATACTTCGTACATACGGCGCATCACTATCAAGATTTCACAAGTTACAATCCAAGACGGCAAAGGACATGCGCCGCATAGAGAAATGGAGTTACGCCGCACCTTAAGGCGGTGTACGAATATTCCTGAATATATTAATCTTGGACCCCACGCGAAGTTAAGTCAATGCGCCGCATCTACTTATCCTATGCGCCGCATCTAACCCTCAGACAGAAACTATAAATACCCCAAGGCCAGACGAATTTCGGGAGACTTTAGCTTAACTCAGAAGAGAGAGACAGAAACCCTAAAGCCGAATTCAGACGTATTAGCAGCACAAGACACACCCTAAACGAAGATACAAGAGCTGTAAGAAGGTCCTGCATGTATTCAATTCATTAAGTAGTTTTGTTTTATTGTATTAGTACACTTTAATTCATCAGGATTGATGGGCCGATTCCATGTGACTACGGAATATCATGGGCACCCCTTAAAATTGCTTTCCCATTAATTAAAGTTTATATGTTGATGTCTTTGGTGACTTTTATTAGTGCATTGATAACCTCTGTGTCTAGCTGAGCATTGCTTGGGTCGCCATGCCCCTTCCTCGCCTATCTATTCTAGCGTATACGAAACGTGGGCATAACAAATGCTCAATATTCTAGGATAGTGGGATAGACATAAGTGATCATTAAGGGTTTACTCGCCGATAAGATTAGAGCCAACGAGAAAGGGTTAATTATATACACTTCATATAAAACTAGCAATAAAACAAGTGACAAGCTACTTAATTATCAGGACAGGTCTTCTTATTGTCTCGAGTATCTATCTGTGTACGTGTGTGCTAATCGCTGATTCGTGCTCATTAGTTTAGTTTTCTATTTAATTATAACCAAACCGTGCCAGTCTCTCAGGCTGAACCCCCTTGCGTTAGATTAGGTTGTATAGCTAATTTAAGATATTAAAATACTGATTAGAATAACTAGATAATACGTTCCACTCTTAGTGATCGACACTCTACTTACCATTATATTCATACTGATCGGGTACACTGCTTGTTAAAGTGTGTGTTTTATTGATAAGTCGGCTAAATATAAATTTAAAACTTGAGTAGGCATTAATACTGCTAAAACCACAACGACACATCACGCGCGCACCAAGTCTTTGGCGCCGCTACCGTGGATATAAAAGAATTAGAGCAATACACACGCACATCACCCGCCAACCCAAAGGTGCTTACTTACTTGCTTCAACAGTTTGATACTTCCTCACCCCCTTCACCATTTCTCCCAATTTCACACCAAAGTTCATGAATACCCATTACAAGACTCCCCAAAACCCAAAACCCCCAAATCTTACACATCGCTGGAAAAAAGACCTCGCCGGAAAGACAAACCCTCGTCTAAATCTGCAGCACCATCACCTATCTAAACTTGTTTCGAGAACATCACATACCCTTGTCTATTTCAAGAAAATCAAAAACCCAGAACACTAGTATTTCAACTTAATCAAAAACCCAAAACCCCTAAATCTTACACATCACGAACCAAAGGTGTGATTTGTTGGTGGCGATGGTGATGGGATTTGGTGGTGGTGGGATTGTGGTTGAAATTATTGATGTTACACATCACGAACCAAAGGGGTGTGATTTGTATGGTTTGATTTTGTTTAGTGTTTTATGTTTGTAGCATCTGGTAGAAGGAAAAAAAACACAAAGATTTTGTTTTGCAAATGTGTGTGAGGAACTGAGGATCTCTTTTACATGTTATTGATATAATAATAACAATAATAATAATAATAAGAGTAAATGTCATAAATCGTCCCGGTGGTTTACCGGGTTTAACGAAAATGGTCCCTAAACTTTTTTTTCCCGGATCCAGTCTCTGTGGTTTTGACCCGTAACGGGTTTGGTCCCTTGACCGGGTTTTCCGTCAGTTGACCATTATATATTGCAGAAATGACATAAATACCCTTAAGCTTGCGGTCCGTGTGGTTTGTCTAGTATAACAAATTTAGTCCCTACGTTTTTTTTTGTTTTTTTGTTTTTTTTTTAATTTTTTTGTCCGATTTTTTTAAAAAATAAAAAGTTCAAAATTTTTGTCCGATTTTTTTTTTTTTTTTTTTTTTTTCTAATTTTTTTTTAATAATTTTTTTGTCTGAATTTTATGACAACATTTTTTTTGAAACTTTTTTGCCTCATTTTTTTTTTAATTTATAAAATTTTTTGAATACTTTTTGACGGAGTTTTTTTTTATAAATTTTTTTCACAAAAATATTTTTCACTAGATTTTTGTTAGATTTCTTGGCATGATTTTTTTACAAGATTTTTTTTAATTTCATATAAAATTTTGACATAATTCTTTTTTGAATATTTTGAATATTTTTTGCAGGATAAAAAAAATTATGTCAAAATTTTATATGAAATTAAAAAATATATATATTGAAACAAAATCATGCCAAGAAATCTAACAAAAATCTATTGAAAAAAATTTTTGTCAAAAAATTTAATAAAAAAAACTCCGTCAAAAAGTATTCAAAAATTTTATAAATAAAAAAAAAAAATCTGAGGCAAAAAAGTTTTAAAAAAAACTTTTGTCAAAAAATTTAAAAATAATTCGGACAAAAAAAATCGAACAAAAAGTTTTGAACTTTTTTTATTTTTTTATTTATTTATTTTTTAAAAAAAATTCGGACAAAAAAAAGGTAGGGACTAAATCTGTTATACTAGACAAACCATAGGGACTAAGGGTATTGATGTCATTTCTGCAATATATAATGGTCAACTGCCGGAAAACCCGGTCAAGGGACCAAACCCGTTACAGGTCAAAACCACAGGGATTGGATCCGGGGAAAAAAAAGTTTAGGGACTATTTTTGTTAAACCCGGTAAAACACAGGGACGATTTTTGACATTTACTCTAATAATAATAATAATATATAATAATAATAATAATAATAATATAATAATAATAATAATAATAATAATAATAATAATAATAATAATAATAATAATAATAATAATAAATAATAATAATATGAGGGTAGTTTGGTCATTTCATCCTTTTAAACAGTCAAACAAACGAAAAATTTGGTCAAGGGACCAAACCCGTTATGGGTCGCAACCACAGGGAGAGGATCCGTTAAAAGAAAATATAGGGACTAAAAGCGTTAAACCCAACAGACCACAGAGACCATTTTTGAAATTAACTCTATTTCATCTCTACAATTGTAGACGTTTATTTGGCAATAGGTTCAAAAGGGGGTCAAGAGGTTCAAATAGTTTAAAAATAAAAGGTCCACAAAGGGTTAAAAAAAGAGGGTTTTCAGGGGATTCGAAGAGGAGTACACAATTTTAGTCCGCATTATTATTATCATCATCATCATCTCAATCTCAATCTCAAAACCAACCCTAATAATAGCTTCTTTAGCACAATCAAGTGGGGTCATCGAACCAAATCTTTAACTGATATTCTTAAAGGTATACCCCATCTTTTTAAACTTGTTAGCCTAATAAGATTAATGTCATAGACTAGTAATACGTTAATTTCTGCAATGTTGGTATGTAGAGTGATTAGCTGCGGACCGACCATGTTTAACATTATCCGTGGACATTACTACCATGCTCAACTTTTTGTTTAGCGATTTTTCATAACTTAGTTTAGCTTTAATTTGTCCGTGGACCTTTTTTAACAGAACAAAACATTATCTGTCCCACATTGGTATAGGATGAGAACTCAGTTATGAAGGACATGTTGTTTACAATATTTTTATCGAACAGGATATGGCTGCCCATTCAGCTTGTGATTTTCGTGGTGGAAAAGCTGAAAAGTTGGCACTTGCAAAATACCGCCAAGTCATATGGCAGGGAAGAGTGATGAAAACTCAGTTCACTAACGAGGAGTTGAGGCATCAGGGACGATGTCCACTCACTCCTGAAGAAATTGGACTGCTTTTGAAAGCTTTGGGTTTTAACAATGACACACGCCTCTATCTTGCATCCCACAAGGTATCATCTAATCCAACCCATGGAAAATTTCAACTTTTAGATTCATACGCTATTTGAAGGAATTATTTAAATATTTTTTAATTTGCACATAATTTGGAGAAATTTTTTAATTGTCTGATAAAATCTGGTTGACTCTTACTGATAAAGAATCTAACGGGCCAAATATTTAGTTTAATGAAAAAATGAACGGGTTGAATGAGGTCTGAATTGTATTCGAATTCAAAAAGACTTGGGACAAAACTGTGCTGGTGTCCAAATCCAACCCATCTAAAGGGCCTTTTTGACCCTTACTTATAAAACGAATCATTGTTCCTTGTTTTTCAACTAGGGTATCGAGCATACAAAAACTTGAAGACTATCAGACCAAATATGGTGCTCTCGAGCCAGCCCTTTTGTAACGAAACTATGGACTACCTGAGTTTCAGTGGGCTATACAAAACGCGCATAAGAATAGACAAGGTCAAGTTAGGTTAAGAAAGGAGACACAATCCATATATACCTATCCAATACCAGATTGTATGTGTCAACAACATTAATTGGTTCTTTTTTCAGTTTTGTAGAGTTAGAGAAATGTGTGTAAACGAGCACAGATAACAGTAAAACACAAATTCGATATGTATTTTTGCTTCTCTCTGAGGGCGTTATGTGCATCCACGATATTTTTTATAGGGTCGCAGGTCGGTAGGTGAATGATGCAATATTTGGTTTGGTTTGCAAGTTTTAATCCAAATGTATGTTTCGCATGTGTATTTTATTGTTGTTGATTAGTTATATCGGATTTTGCTATACTAGATTTGTTGTTACGTGTTATCTATGGGAGGGTGTTTTAGGCGACTTACACATAGTCAAATAGATTGAACTATATATGGACGTCGTTATCAAGGAGTGAAATTATACGGCACACCCATTACCGAGAACAAGTATATGGGATCTACTTCGGATATCACAAGGATTGCCGCACGTCAACCATGGTTCCTATCAATGCCATGGTTCCTAGCCATCGGATATTGCAATATGTCAATGTTTATTAGAGGACATGTATTTCATTTTGCTCAATAAAGGTTTTAATCACAGTATGGTAATCGTTTTTTCCTCTCCTCCACTTCCACGGCCCTGGAGACTGTCCATAGCCGTGGTTTCAACTACTAGTGGAGGAAATGGTATTGATATATTTGACGAGGGTTTTTGCTCATTAAATATAATGTCCACAACCGTGGTTTCAACTGCATGATTTCAAAGAAGAAAATGAATAAGAAGGTGAGAGTGGTGAGATAAAAGATTAAAAACTCAGTAGTAAAGCACATACAGATCATTTCACACTACATATAAGTTCACACATAATTAGTTTACCTATGTCACAATAAACATTCTACAATATTATCATAAGTTGGTTCGACGGAAGTACAAAAAACAAATTAGCTATATACGTTATAAATAGAAATAGTAAAACGATCAAACAATGCAAGATAGGCAGCTTCTACGGAGAGCAATAAGCAAGTTTGAACACACATCGAGACCATTCACCAACTAAACTTAACGAAGAACTTGTTAGCGTTTCCCATTCTCCTTCAAGACCATTTCTTATCTCACAACATTTGAGGTCAGGCCAATTTCCAAATTTGTTTTCCATCACCCCCATATCAATTAGCTTCAAGAAGTAATCAGCGGCTTTGAGCCCCTCATCTGAAGATGTGCCTCTATGTACAGGGGTTGGCAAATAGAAAACAATGCATTAAAGAGGAGTACCGAGTAGTTAATAAACGAGCCTAGCTCGTTTAGGCCTATACTTGACTTCGTTCGGATCGTAAACACCATGTCTAGATCCGTCGCTGCTTGATCCGCCGTTTATGCCAGAGTGCCACCTTAAAAACCAAGAAACTACTTTAGCTTATATGGAATTGCGCCATTAGTATGAAATTAAAATGCAATCGACAATAGAGAATCTTTGAAAACAGGTACAATAGTTGCATTTTATCCATGGACCGTCTACCATCTTTTTGAAACTTTAACATCTTTAACACAATAAGGGACCAAAAGTGTAACAAGTTTTATAATGGATACCGTTTATGTAAATTTTGGTATTTAGAGACCAAAAATGTAATTTGGTATAAAATTTCTTTTTTCTTTCTACAAAGCTACTACTGTAGTATTATTTTTTTCACCGACGGTGACAGGTTGTATTCTTTATCTCCGAAGACGAAGCTTGGGAGATGCAGCGATATCTTCAGGTAGCTTCTCAAGAAGAGCACAACCACGAAGGTTGAGATACGTCAGATGTTTTAACATACAGATGCTATCAGGAAGATGTTTAATCTTTGTAGCCGACAAATCCAGTCTCTCCAGAGATTCTAACTGGCCAATGTCCTCAGGCAACTTCCCAAGACAAGAACAGTCTCTAACATCGAGCGACTTCAGACGTTTTAGCATGCAGATGCTATCTGGAAGATATTCAATCTTCTTACTCCTCACATATAGCTCTTCTAAACATTCTAATTGGCCAAGATTCTCTGGTAACTTCTCAAGAAGATCACCATTTTTGACTTTGAGAGATTTGAGACATTTCAACATACAAATGCTATCCGGAAGATGTTTTATCTTTGTAGATGACAAACGGAGCTCCTCTAGACATTCTAACTTGCCAAGATCTTTGGGAATCTCTGGAATATCGCATTTGAGTTCAAGCTTTCTTAGGCATCGTAAACTACAAATCATGTCTGAAAATTTCTTAAAGTCTGTGCAAGCACATAGACCAAAAGAAATAAGCTTCTCAATATTTCCAACTGATGACGGTAGATCTTCTTCATAATAACAATCAAACTGAAACTTTGGGAGATTAATGTTGGGGTGCAATGGGCATAAATCTAGGGACTCACCAACCAGATTTAAACTAGCTAAAGATCGACTAACCTTTGGTTCCGATCTACCAATCGATCCACCAATGGGAACCCGAAAATAGGAAAACCTCCAACATGAGTCTAAGTTTAAGTAGACAAGTTTTCTTAGACATCCATCGGGTGAGTTAATTTCCACCAACTTATCACAACCTTCAAGATTCAACCTCTCAAGATTTGGAAGCAGCTCAAGGTCAAGGCTCCTCAACCTTGATTCACGAAGTTCAAGGAATTTTAGATTCGGACATGCACTAGACACGTGAAGTTCTTCAAAATCAGCACAACCTTCAAGATCTAACCTCTCAAGATTTGGAAACAGCTCAAGGTCAAACGTTCTTAACTTTGACCAACTGATATGGAGGTAGTTGAGCTTTTGACAGCTAACAGGCATGAAAAGTTTTACTAAATTATAAGAATATATAAGAGATAACGTCTCGAGATTCGGAGTAATCCTAAAGTCAAAGGTCATCAATTTTGAGTTAGAGAGAGAAAGGAATTTGAGTTTTGGAAGAACCTGCCAGCAAAAATAAGACAAAAAGATTAATATTAGTGTAGTAACAAACCAATAAATTAATAGCATTATTAGGAATTATGCAAAACAACGAATCAACAATTATTCTACCTTTTTTTCTCCCTCTTCCCAAAGTTGTACCATTCTGCTTTTATTAGGAATTGTGCTCCACTCCATCTCAAGTCCAACAAGATTGTTTGCTTGAAATGTTTTGGGTAAATACAAGAAAGGGTAAAAATGACATTTTAGATATTTTAAAGAGTTTGAAAAGTATTGGGCGGTATTATCAAGAACTTCGGCATAATTTGGAAAATCCACTTGAAGATATCTAAGTTGCTTCATTTTTCCAAGACCTTTCATAATAGTTCCTGCATTTATGTTCGGATTAAAAAGTTATAGACATATTGTTGCTTCAGTACCCTGCAATACAAAAACAATGTCCATAAAACTGGAAAGTCAAAACAAATGCAAAGTTTTAGTTTTCTCTACATTACAAGTAAACTGATCTTTACCTCGTCATTAGCCAATATATCTTCAATTTCCTCTTTAATCCACAGTCGGCTACGTTTGTTAGGTTCATCCCGGTGCTCACGACGAACAATGTTCTTTCCCATTTCTTCTATTTGGTCATGCATGCCCAAAAACCCATCTTCATCAACAGTTATGAGAGATCTCTGCTCAAGAACTCTTAAACCAGTTATAGGTTCAAATCCACAGCATTCAAGAATTCTGATTGCATCTTCTCTGCGCAAGCCTTTCAATATGCATGCGATGTCTAGAAATATTTGCTGATAATCATATACCAGACTCTTATAGCTTAATTCTAGCTTTTTTAAAATCTCCTCCGGGGGAAATTTTTTTAATCTGTCTATGGCCTTTACCGATTCATGCTCATTTTTACAGCAGAGAAGTGAACCCAATACTTTGACTGTTAAGGGAAGACCAGCAGCATAATGTACAACATTTCCTGACAGCTCTTCGAATTCTTGAGGTGGACTCGCCCTTCCAAATGCATGTCTACTGAGGAGAAAAACTGCTTCCTTATCTGATAAGAGATCGATATCTCGAATCTTCACTCTGTGATCGACCTTATCGATATCTCAAAAGTTCACTCTGTGTGCTTGCAATACTTGCTCATCTCTTGTCGTAACGATAATTCTACTTCCCTTCTTAAACCAGTTAGTCTGACCGGCTAATGCCACAAGTTGGTCTATGTGATTCACATCATCTAGAACAAGAAGAACCTTTATAGCGCGCATCCTCTTTTGCATCACGTTTTTCCCATCATAAACACTATCTAGAGTGACTTGTTCATTTAGCACTCTTAAAAGGACCTGTTCTTGTATCTTCTTCAAACCAGACATAGAGGTGTTCTGAAACTTCCCTCACATTCTCAACAAAGCTTTTGGCTTCAAAATCTGCAGACAGATGATAAAAAACAGCTCTATCTGTAGTTGTCTTCCCAGCCCCTCCCATGCCTTTGATCCCTATCATCCAAACATCATCATCTATTCCCATTTCTAAAGAGTCAACAACATCCTTTACTCGAGTCTCCATGTCGACCAACTTTTCATCAGAGCCGAAACTGATGGAGTGTAACTCTAGCGAATTCAGTCCAACAAGTTTTTCGATTAATTCAGATTCGTCCCTACGTGTACATAAAAACAAGATATGTTTAGTACTATAATAATAATCTCTTATCCATGCATTATCCTTTGTCAACACATATTAGCAAGAAACAAAAGTAAGAAATTACCCATCATTGAGCCCCCAACCAGCCAGATCGGCTGCTTCTTTTAGTGCCCCTTTCCATTTCTCAACAGCCACTTTCTCTTTATTCTTGGAAAAGGCATTTTCAACCGCCCCAATTTGGTTTCACACTTCGGTGGGTTCCACATCATAGAAAACAGGTAAGCAGTGTGCTCATCCTTCTTCTAGTACTCCATAATCTTGACAAGCACATCCAAGCACCATGACGAAGAAGCATAGTTCTTGGAAAAAACTATGATGTAAAATCTGGAGTCTTCAATGGCTTTGATTAGCTCATCACTGATAGTTTTCCCTTTACGGATTTTTACATCATCCTTGTAAGTGACAATGCCTTTTGTGGTAAGAGCTTCGTAAAGATGGCCAAGAAAATTCTTGTGAGTGTCTTCACCTGTTACACCCCGTGCCCGCTTAGACCAAATATTAAAACTTTTTACGCGAAAACGATTGACTTTTATGGACATCCGACCACTCTTTTGATGACTGACAAAAATGTATAAACATTCAGCCCTTGAGGCTATTTTTAAAGGAAAGTACATTCAATTACCTTCAAAACGACGGGTTGCACGACCCGTGACGACTTACGATTTAAAAGATATGATTTTTTCGAAAATTTCCAAAAATCTGAAAAACAGCCCAAACCGCCGGTTTGACCCCAAAAACAACTCTGGACCGCCGGTCCAGACCTCGACCCGGCGGTCCAGGCTTGCTGTCCAAAAGGGAAATTTTTCCAACTTTCCAAACCGTCGGTCGAGCTTTTCGACCGCCGGTTTGGGGCCTGCAACTTATAAAATACATTTCGTTTCCATTCCGTTTTCGATATAAACGACCCATACGACTTCCGTTTTACACCAAAATTTACCAGCATCATTTATTTAACATATCAAACATGTTCCAACGACACTTGACCCGTTCACTACCCAAAATGGGTATATTTACAACTAAACCAAACGCCCCTTTAAACATTAACCAAAAACCGTTTAACACACTTAGACACACCGTTGACCAACCAAACTTCACTACGACCTCGACACACATTATACAAACCAAAAGAAAGACTCCCGGGGGTACAACCTTGACTCGAGCTCAGTATTCTACCTAGCTCCTATCGTATATTATCTTCTAAATCCTTATGCCACAATCCAAGTACTTCCATTTCGCCGCACATAACCTACAAAACATTAACAACTAAAAGGGTAAGCTTACGCTTAGTAAGTAACCTAACAATAAAAACATATCATACACATACTTTCACATAAGCATCATAACCGTTCTAAAAGCTCCTAAACTACAACATTCAAACCATACCACGCATATCCTCATACATAACTACTATCAATTCACAACAACCATAACTAACTACATACCTTAATTAGTCCAAAGCCGATAACTAACATACTCCTAGCCAAGTCACTAGCCACCACTTCCCAACTCACAACCATACTAATCCAAGTCTCATGTTCTTACACAATCATAATACATATATGATAAATACATACATAACACATGTTTAGGGAGAGTTACTTACCTCATATCCAAGCTAATCTACCATATCATTATTTCACCACCATCATCATCATCCTCACTAGCCACCACCACCACCATCATCATCATCTCCATCATTATTCCTACTAAATTAACATACCAAATACTTACTTTCCCATCAAACTAACACTATCTAACAAGGGTTTACCAAACCCACCATGACCCTTATGAATCCATCTCATAATCATTAAAAACACTAGATTAGGTTTACTTACTTGTGGGGATCTTTGCTAGAGATGATCATAACCACAAAGTCTCCATCTTCTTCCTTCCTAAGCTATCCAACAAGTGCTAGTTTCCCTCCTCTTTCTCCTTCTAAATCCGGCCTTCACAACACACCTCAATAATTGGTGGAGAAGTCTAGATATAACTAGTTAGGTGGCACTTTGGGCTAATGGCAAGAATGGCCCCTCAAGTCTCATTCCTTCTTATTTAACCACAACACACTTGTAACATATTTAGTCCTTGGCAACTTAGGTCCCTCTAGTTTATGCATCATACTTTATATTACTACATTAGTCATACTTTGACTATTAGTTTGACTATCGGGTTTGACTTCCACGTAACTTTGTTGACTAACCAATCACATTAGGTATTTATCCATTTCCATCTAGGGTGGGGTCCCAACACCTGGGAACGGGTGTTACAATTCTATCCCCCTTATTTAGATTTCATCCCCGAAATCTTTCGTCTATTTCTAACCAAAGCTTAGTCTCATAATTCATCTCATACCCAGCACCTTACTTCCTAGTTTATTTAGTGCAACGATCTAAGTGATCTTACAACCCTATGCATACTATAACATTTCACATATTCCTTAATCCCCATCACTTCCCGTTTAATTCTATACCATCCAACTCTTGCTTAGATTTTACGTATTACAAGACATACTTATTACAGCTAGTCATCATTCTAATCCGCTCTATTACCGTTACATCACCTTCTCACTCGCCTTATCCTCTACTCTCATTCTTTGACTACTTGATACTTAAGAAACTCGTACTATTTGACTTTACATAGTTACACTCGACTAATACGTTCGCATTCTATCATTTTCATTCATCATATTTTGTACCACGCGCAAGGCACATTATATCATCATTACAATTTCTTCATCCCATCAAGGTTTCTCCTAAGTCCCAACTAAAAGCCATGGTCTAATTCTAACCCTCCTATCTTAGTCCTTATAATTCCTAACCATCTAAACTTCCGCTTTCTACTTCTCTAACCCTACTCGTGCCGTGTCGGCAACACATAAGCCCACTCGTTTATAATTCCTCATTTACATGGAGAGGCGTCCCAATCGATGTAAATCAAGAAATATAAACTCGTGATTATGTACTCCCGACATAACACTACTACTCCTAATTCCCAATTTAACTTTTATTCTCTCATTCTTTCTATTACATTACTTTTACCCTTCTTAGACTTGGATCCATCACATTTATTATGGGGATACTTTTATATGCCATGGACGTAGGCAACCCCTTGCCGGTGAAGGCAATACTTTTCATCCCGAAGGATCTTTAACATTCATCCCGAAGGATTCCTTAACATTCCTTTACTTGGTCATCCCGAGGGATACCACATTTAACATTCATCCCGAAGGATCATTAACATTCATCACTTTACCACTTTCACAATGGATCCAAGTCATAAGCACCACACACACATTATTACATTCGTTTATTTTAGTGAACGCAAGCGCATAGAGCATATGAGCCTGCTTATTATAATTACACACCTCTATGTGTTTTACCATCCTACATTCTTAATCCGCGTTAGTTATTTTCACATCTTTACTTTACCTCTTGCATTCTTAGCCTTC
This sequence comes from Artemisia tridentata subsp. tridentata, assembly GCA_021014915.2. Lineage (NCBI taxonomy): Eukaryota > Viridiplantae > Streptophyta > Magnoliopsida > Asterales > Asteraceae > Artemisia > Artemisia tridentata. The sequence continues at coordinate 159,593,194 of CP139505.1, forward strand.
ATTAATCATCTTCACATTTTTACATTACATTTTAGTCCACTCAACTCATTTACATCTAGACTTTGCACATATTGCCAACCGTAACTCATGCATTTATTATAGTAATTACCGCTAATCGCCTTAGCCGTAATATGATAATTTCAGGACAACGCCTTTATCTCATACACACTCCTCTCATTCTTTCTTACGTTTTTAATCCATCACATTCTTATTCTCGTATCTTATCTCTCTTCTATTAGTCTCACTCGCTTCCTTTACATGTAGACCTTACATAGATCGTCAACTATAACACATTCATTCATTATTAATAATTACAGCTAATCGCCTTAGCCGTAATATAATTATTTCATGGCAATACCTTAACCTCATACATGCCCATCTCATTATAGCTATTAGTACTTAAGAAATTTCGCTCTATTTCATCATTTACTCAATCCCTATGCCCTTTTCTCATTTGTAACTTTACTAAGTTCATCACGGACTTATTATGTATATATTTATATCATTCTTCACCACACACATTCAACATTACCACACGTTCATAATCATACTCCTAATACTTTGACTTTCCACTAACCCATCTCTAATACCTCATTAGCGATTATCACACTAAGTATAACTACTCATAAGACCATGCTTTGGTTATCACTATCACACAAGCCATGCACTTTCATTATTAGTCACATTTCCACAAACCACAACACAACTTATTACATCCATTCACCTTCGCCAAAATAACCATAGCACACAATCACAAAATCATACAACAATCACCGACAATATCCGAGTGTACGGCAATTTATCATTTAAGCACGTCTAGTCCGCCATGGACTTACATTACGCACACACCAATACTATAAACATGAACAACTCCTAACACCTTACGCTCATACAACATATCACGTATTCCACCTCATAACTTAAACAATCAATGACTCGAGTTTAACTCATTAATTCTACCATTAGTAAGTCCACATTCTCAATATTCACATCCTATAACTTACAAAATATTTGGCCGCATTTCTTAAACTTAAACTTAACGCGTCTACGAGTGGTTTAAGTCTAGGCAATCCTAAAGAAAACCTAATTCACTTAAACCGAAGCTCTGATACCAAGTTGTTACACCCCGTGCCCGCTTAGACCAAAAATTAAAACTTTTTACGCGAAAACGATTGACTTTTATGGACATCCGACCACTCTTTTGATGACTGACAAAAATGTATAAACATTCAGCCCTTGAGGCTATTTTTAAATGAAAGTATATTCAATTTCCTTCAAAACGACGGGTGGCACGACCCGTGACGACTTACAGTTTAAAAGATATGATTTTTTCAAAAATTGCCAGAAATCTGAAAAACAGCCCAAACCGCCGGTCGAGAGTCCCGACCGCCGGTTTGACCCCAAAAACAAGTCTGGACCGCCGGTCTAGACCTCGACCCGGCGGTCCAGGTTTGCTGTCCAAAAGGGAAATTTTCCCAACTTTCCAAACCGTCGGTCGAGCTTCCCGACCGCCGGTTTGGGGCCTGCAACTTATAAAATACATTTCGTTTCCATTCCGTTTTCGCTATAAACGACCCATACGACTTCCGTTTTACACCAAACTTGACCAACATCATTTATTTAACATATCAAACACGTTCCAACGACACTTGACCCGTTCACTACCCAAAATGGGTATATTTACAACTAAACCAAACGCCCCTTTAAACATTAACCATAAACCGTTTAACACACTTAGACACACCGTTGACCAACCAAACTTCACTACGACCTCGACACACATTATACAAACCAAAAGAAAGACTCCCGGGGGTACAACCTTGACTCGAGCTCGGTATTCTACCTAGCTCCTATCGTATATTATCTTCCAAATCCTTATGCCACAATCCAAGAACTTCCATTTCGCCGCACATAACCTACAAAACATTAACAACTAAAAGGGTAAGCTTACGCTTAGTAAGTAACCCAACAATAAACACATATCATACACATACTTTCACATAAGCATCATAACCGTTCTAAAAGCTCCTAAACTACAACATTCAAACCATACCACGCATATCCTCATACATAACTACTATCAATTCACAACAACCATAACTAACTACATACCTTAATTAGTCCAAAGCCGATAACTAACATACTCCTAGCCAAGTCACTAGCCACCACTTCCCAACTCACAACCATACTAATCCAAGTCTCATGTTCTTACACAATCATAATACATATATGATAAATACATACATAACACATGTTTAGGGAGAGTTACTTACCTCATATCCAAGCTAATCTACCATATCATTATTTCACCACCATCATCATCATCCTCACTAGCCACCACCACCATCATCATCATCATCTCCATCATTATTCCTACTAAATTAACATACCAAATACTTACTTTCCCATCAAACTAACACTATCTAACAAGGGTTTAACAAACCCACCATAACCCTTATGAATCCATCTCATAATCATTAAAAACACTAGATTAGGTTTACTTACTTGTGGGGATCTTTGCTAGAGATGATCATAACCACAAAGTCTCCATCATCTTCCTTCCTAAGCTATCCAACAAGTGCTATTTTCCCTCCTCTTTCTCCTTCTAAATCCGGCCTTCAAAACACACCTCAATAATTGGTGGAGAAGTCTAGAAATAACTAGATATAACTAGTTAGGTGGCACTTTGGGCTAATGGCAAGAATGACCCCTCAAGTCTCATTCCTTCTTATTTAACCACAACACACTTCTAACATATTTAGTCCTTGGCAACTTAGGTCCCTCTAGTTTATGAATCATACTTATATTACTACATTAGTCATACTTTGACTATTAGTTTGACTTTTGGGTTTGACTTCCACGTAAATTTGTTGACCAACCAATCACATTAGGTCTTTATCCATTTCTATCTAGGGTGGGGTCCCAACACCTGGGAACGGGTGTTACATCACCCCTGAAGCTTAAAAAAACATCATACTTAAACCTCTTTTGAATGGGTGTAGTTGAAGTAGAAGCCATTACTTTTGGTGCAGATGAGTTAAGAGAAGATTCTTCTTTTTTTGGTTCAGATGAGTTAGAAGAAGATGCCTTTGAATAAAAGTAATATATAAAAGTTGAAGAAGCCATTAGCATAACTCCTAATAAAGCTATGGATGAAGTTGAGGTGGACACCATTATCTTTGGTGCAGATGAGTTAGAAGAAGATTCTTCTTTTTTTGGTTCAAATGAGTTTGAAGAAGATTCTTCTTTTTCTGGTGTAGATGAGTTTGAAGAAGTTATGGATAAATGATCAGAGAAGAAACGTAATAATTTGCAGAAGGACATTTCTATAAACTAACGTAAATTATGATGAAACTGAAGCTGTTAAACGAGTTTATGTGAAGAAAGAAACTAGTTCCAGCTGCTGCATTTACGTTGAGAAACAAAAGCCACTCATATGGTCTTTTTGGAAGATAAGATTCACTCTTTGAAAAAGAAAGATAGGCCACTCACTCATATGGTCTTTTGGTCAATGAGAAAGAAAGATAAAATTCACCAAAAAAAAAAAAAAAAAAAAAAAAAAAAAAAAAAAAAAAAAAAAAGAGTAAATTACAAAGATGGTCTCTAAAGTTTGGCCAAATTGCAAGTTTTGTCTCAAATATTTGGAAAGTGCAAGAATCATCTCTGTAGGAAAATTTTTGGGCAAAAATCATATGACTAAAATACCATTGTCTTCTTCTTTTTCTATATTTCTTTTCAGTTTCTTACACAAATGGTCCTTGTGTTTCGTCAGATTTTACAAATTTAGTACTGTTTTTTTTTAAAATTATTTATTGAGTAAATTGCATTTTTGGTCCCTAAGGTTTGGCCAAATTGCAAGTTTGGTCCCTAAGGTTTCGAAAGTGCAACGGTGGTCCTCATTTTGAAGTTTTTGCTGCATGTTTGGCCACTGATCAACATCAAATGACTAAATTACCCTCGCCTTCTTCTTTTTCTATTTTCTTTTCAACTTTCTTGCATAAATGGTCCCTATGTTGTGCCACGTTTTACAAACTTAGTCCTTTTTTTTTTCTTTTTTTTTTATTAGTATTATTTTTTTTAATTCAAAAATATTCAAAGATATTCCAAAAATATTCAAAAAATATTCAAAGATATTCATCCGTTTTTATACGTTTTCGTCCGTTTTCTTAAGTTTTCGTCCATTTTCGTCTGTTTCCGCACGTTTTCGTCTGTTTAGGCGCATTTTGGTCTCTTTTCGAGCGTTTTTTACGTTTTCGTTCGTTTTCTTACGTTTTACTCTGTTTTTTAAAGTTTTCGTTTGTTTTTTTTACGTTTTCGTCCGTTTTTTACTCTTTTTTTATGAATTTGTCTATTTTCTTACGTTTTCATCTGTTTTCTTACGTTTTCATCCGTTTTTTACGAATTCGTTCGTTTTCTTACGTTTTTGTCTGTTTTTACATTTTCGTTCGTTTTCTTATATTTTACTATGTTTTTTAACGTTTTTGTTTGTTTTTTACGTTTTCGACCGTTTTCTTACGTTTTCGTCTATTTTTTACGTTTTCGTCCATTTTTTTTACGAATTCGTTTGTTTTCTTACCTTTTCGTCCGTTTTCTTACGTTTTTGTCTGTTTTCTTACAAAAACGTAAAAAAAAATGTACGAAAACGGACAAAAACGTAAACAAAATGGACGAAAACACAAAAAAGAGACGAAAACTTAAAAAAGGACGAAAATGTAAAAAAATGGACGAAAACGTTAAAAAACATGAATAAAATGTAAAAAATAGACGAAAACATAAAAAAACAGACGAATACGTAAAAAAACGTTAAATAGCGTAAAAAATGGATGAAATAGTATAAAAACGTTAAATAACGTAAAAAACAGACGAATACGTAAACAATCGGACAAAAATGTGAAAAAACAGACGAAAACGTAAAAAACAGACAAAACGTAAAAGAATCGTTAAAAAATGTAAAAAACAGACGAAAACGTAAAAAATCTGACGAAAACGTAAAAAAACATACGAAAACTTAAAAAAATGGATCAAAACGTAAAAACCGAGGAAAACGTAAAAAATGGACGAAAATGTAAAAAAATAAACGAAAATGTAAAAATCGAACGAAAATTTATAAAACGAATGAAAACGGATGAAAACGTATAAAAAATGAACAAAAACAAATAAAAACGTAAGAAAACGTATAAAACGGTTGAAAACGAATAAATACGGATGAAAACGTATAAAAACGGACGAAAACGTAATAAACGGACGATAACGTAAGAAAACTGACGAAAACGTAAGAAAATGTAAAAAAAAGGGACAAAAACGTAAAAAAATGTACGAAAACATAGTAAAACGTAAGAAAACGAACGAAAATGTAAAAAAAACGAACGAAAACGCGCCAAAACAGACAAAAAACACGCGTATACGGACAAAAACGCGCGTAAACGGACGAAAACGCGCGGGAAACGGACGAAAATGAACGAAAACGTAAAAAAATTGACGAAATCGTAAAAACCGGACGAAATATAAAAACGGATGAATATCTTTGAATATTTTTTGATTATTTTTGGAATATCTTTGAATATTTTTGAATTAAAAAAATAATACTAATATTAATAGAAAATATTAGTAAGAAAGCTGAAAAGAAAATAGAAAAAGAAGAAGGCGAGGGTAATTTAGTCATTCGATGTTGATCAGGGACCAAACATGCAGCAAAAACTTCAAAATGAGGACCACCGTTGCACTTTCGAAACGTCAGGGACCAAACATGCAATTTGGCCAAACCTTAGGGACCAAAAATGCAATTTACTCTTATTTTTTAAACTATTAATATTATTATTTTTTATACATTTTCGTCCGTATTTCTTATGTTTTTGTCTGTTTTTCTTATGTTTTTACGTTTACATATGTTTTTGTCCGTTTTTCTTACGTTTTTTCCGTTTTCTTACGTTTTCGTCTGTTACTCTTACATTTTTTTCCATTTTCATACGTTTTTGTCCGTTTTTATATGTTTTCGCCCGTTTTCATACGTTTTTATACGTTTTCATCCGTTTTTCTTGAGTTTTTGTCCGTTTTCGTCCGTTTTTGTCACTTTTTGTCCGTTTTTCTTACGTTTTTGTCTGTTTTTATTTGGTTTCATTCAATTGTATCCATTTTTATACGTTTTTGCCCATTTACTTATGCTTTCATCCATTTTTATCGTTTTTGGCCGTTTTTCTTACGTTTTCGTCCGTTTTATCCGTTTTTGTTCATTTTTCTTATGTTTTTGTATGTTTTCTTACGTTTTTTTTCCGTTTTTATACATTTTCGCCCATTTTCATACACTTTCATCCGTTTTTATACGTTTTCGCCTGTTTTCTTACATTTTTGTCCGTTTTTGTACGTTTTATCCGTTTTTCTTACGTTTTTGTCAGCTTATCTTACGTTTTTTCCGTTTTCATAAGTTTTTGTTCGGTTTTATACGTTTTCGCCCCTTTCTTACGTTTTCATCTATTTTATTTCTTTTTTCTTACGTTTGTCCGTTTTATCCGTTTTTTGTCCGTTTTTCTTACATTTTTGTCCTTTTTTATTTGTTTTTATACGTTTTTGCCCATTTTTTGTTGGGGACAAAAACGTTTAAGAATGGATGAAAGCGTCAGAAAATGGGTGAAAACGTATAAAAACGGATAAAACCGAATAAATACGCATGAAAACATATAAAACGAATAAAAACATAAGAAAACAGACAGAAACGGATAAAAATGGACCAAAACTCAAGAAAATGGACAAAAGCGTATAAAAACAGATTAGAACGTAAGAAAACGGAAAAAACAAATGAAAAAGGAAAAAGCATAAGAAAAGCTGACAAAAACGTAAAAAAAAACCGACAAAAAAGTAAGAAAACGGGCGAAAGCGTATAAAAACGGATGAAACGTATGAAAACGGAAAAAAAAGGACAAAGAAAAAAAGAAAAATGGACAGAAACGGATAAAAACGGACAAAAACGTAGAAGAAAAACGGGGCGAAAACGATAAAAATGAATGAAAGGCGTAAGAAAAATGGATGAAAACAGAAAAAAAACGTAAGAAAAACGACAAAAACGAAAAAAAAAATGAGAAACGAAGAAAAGGACGAAACGATAAACAGACAAAACGTATGAAACGGAAAAACGTAAGTAAAATGGACAAAACCATAAGAAAAACGTATGAAAATGGAAAAAAAACATAAGAAAAACGGACAAATATTTAAGAAAAACGGATGAAAACGTATAAAAATAATAATCCTAATATTAATAGTTAAATAAATAATTAAAAAAATCAAGGCTAAACTTGTAAAACCTTGCGAAACACAAGGACCATTTGTGTAAAAAACTGAAATGAAATATAGAAAAAGAAGAAAACAAGGGTATTTTAGTCATTTGATGTTGGTCAGGGACGATTTTTGCCCCAAAGGTTTCTCACAGGAACGATCCTTACACTTTTCAAACATTTGAGACGAAAATTGCAATTTGACCAAACTTTAGGGACGATTTTGGAATTTACTCAAAAAAGAATAAGTAACCCAATACATGCTCGTGGAAATTGGTTATTCAAGTCAAAGTATATATATATAATAACCCGCCCATCGGGCGGGTTCGCTTCATAATAATATTAATAATAATACGTCTACGTAAACAAATATTGTAAATAACAAAGCATAATAAAAACTTACAGTCAGACCAAAAATTTTAAAAAAAACATTGAAACATTTATAAAGTGACATAAAAAAATTTAGAAAATTATTTAAATATGAAATTACATTTCAATTATGAATTTTAAACAAATTGAGATAATTTAGGAGTATAATTGAAACTATGATGGAATCATTTGAATTTTAATCAAATTGATACATATATTGAGGTTTAAAACATAATCCGTTTTGAAAATAATTTGCATACAAAATTTGGATCCATTATATTTGATTGCATATATAGCACAGGATCATTAATTGGGTCAAGTTTAAAAAACAATCTTGATTAACTTTGATCATTCATACATAAAATTAAAAATTGATAAATGGTTATGATTTCCCTATTATTAGTGCATATATTCCTAACTTATAATTTCCAAACAGTATATATAACATCTACAAACATCTCAAAACAAAACACACAAATACCACATAAATAAAAAATACTCTCAAAACATGTCGAGTACTTAAAAAAAATGTGAATCCATTCAATCAAGTTCATCAAACTCAGAAGCGCAAAATGATCTTGATAAGAATATTAGTGTTGTAGAAACACCAGCAGAAACTGATACATCTGATCATGAGCATGGCACCAATAAGGAAATCAATAAGGAAGAACCTTCAGCAAAACCTAAAGGTAGTGTAAATGTAAAAATATATTACAAAGTATTTCGATTTTTATATTTTCATTATGTTATTTAACTTTATTACGATTACCATTTCTTTTTTTTTTTCTTTTTTTTTTTATGTATTGAAACAGATGAAGCATGGTTAAATTATAAAGGCATTTGGCACAAGATTAATAAGAATGAAAACGGCAGTTGGAATAACATGATGACTAAGGTAAAAAAGGCTGATAAAATGATCAAAGCCCTTCGTGAAGCCGGACATGACATAACAGATGATGTTGTTGTTGACCACAACATTAGCGACGATGAAGACAAAGCTTCGTTGTTATGTTTTATTATTTAAGTTTAGTCTGTTAAATCATTCTCACTTTGAATATGTTATTTTGGTGCTTTGGGAATTAGTTTTGTGTTTCATTCGTGTCATAAATTGGATTTTATGCAATTTTGCATGTCATTGTTATCTTTACTTTAATTCACACATTTAGTAAAGGGAAATGTTTATACAAAGCTTTGTAAATGGAATCACATATCATTGTTATAGTTAAACAAAAGACACATAATATGAAATGTCTCTAAGCTTTAAAATAAGACATAAAAAAACAACTTAACCAAATAAAACATCAAACAAAAGATTAACAATTAAACTTGGGTGATTTTTCTGGATCAAATGTTAAATAAACATTTTCATATCCTAAATCATCCAGATGTTCTTCGTCGGTGAAGTGTTCTTCTTCATCAACTTCTAGTTCTTCGTTGCTGAAGTGTTCTTGTTCATCACCTTCCAAAGCTTTCAATCTTCTTTTGATTGCAGCATTCAGCTTATTTACCTTTTTCATTTTCATTTGTTTCATGTTGCTCTTTATCCACGCTCTCAACTTTTTCTTTCTTGCTTTAGCCTGCATGTTCAAATACAACTGGGCATGATGCAACAGATAGCTTGTTGCATCATCTTTTACTTCCACGTTGATTCCATCTAACAAACATTTATATATTTATAAGATTAGCGCATAAAAAGAACAGCTATTTAACTGTAAATAAGTAAATATATTATTATTATTATATATACATACGCATGTTTTTAAAAAAATGTGGATGATAAATTCAAATGTATAAACAATCAGAAACTAACCTGTCGACCAAACAGATTCTTTATTAACGGATTCATTTAAGGGCTCGACTCGTTGCTTCCTGTTACGTGAAGTAGTATTTCCAATGTATAAGTTAACATTTGTGGAAAAGCAAAAACAATGCATAATGAAACTGTTATACTTACTTGGGTGGGTTTGCTTCATCTTTACCATTGATAGCAGATCGTTTTTCTATCTTCATTAGAGGAAACATGATGAACAGTTGGGTAATTATATTTTGTTTGTGAATTTTGACGTGTTAAATGGTGAAATATAAGGAATTTTATAAGGCATTAGAAGTAAAATGAATCGACATTAGTATTAAATAAGGAAGTGATAAGGTTAGTTTTCCAATTTAAATCATTAAATGTGTACATATTAATCCTTGATGTGTTGAAGTTTGTTATGTTTTGATTGTAAGAAGGTAATCATTTCCTAAATAATGGTATGATTTGTTGCAAAACATCCTGTATTTGTTTAGTACTACTATCTTTTAATCCATATTATGAGTATCATTTCTTTAATTAAATATGTTGAGTAAATATGTTTAAGTAATATGATCAAGTAAATTAACCGAATATAAAAAATAAATTGTTAAGTATTTTAAATAAAAATGAAAGTGATAAGTATAACTAAAACTTTGTTACATGATGGCTATTCATATACGATACAAAACTTCTTTGAAAAAAAAAAGTGATAAGTATAACTAAAACTTTGTTACATGATGGTTTTTCATATACGATACAAAACTTGTTTGAACATGACGTTTGTTGTGGAGTTTGTGTATTCGCTGTCTTTGTCACAACAAAGAACCTTAAAACCTTTTTTCGCCTTTACTCTCGAAACAGCAACATACAGTTGTCCGTGTGAGAATACCGCCTTTGTTGAAATTAGGTTTCATTATAATTCTTATATGATGCACTTATGTCGGTTTAAACAATGGTTATGTTTAGTAGTGAAATACGGAGTATGTTTTTTGACTAATAATATTAGTAGATACATTTATTTTATAAGGGTTACTACTACTATAATTTTTACCTTTTGTATTACTCTTAATAAAATGTTTATACATATCCAAAAAAAACAGGTATTAAATGGGTTCAAGTTAATTATTACTCAACATTATGTTTTAACTTCTCGAGGTGTTAATATATGGCTAGGGATTAGCCATTGTGTTTATAGACTGTTTATACTCTCACATTACTTTATTTTAGGGAAATTGTATTCAAAAAAAATATCTTCAAAATCATGGCTTCTAGGTTTCCAATCTATGATACGTTGGCAAAGGAAGCTCCTTCTCGCCGTTTTGAGGATGTTCTTGCAGTTCTTTTTGAACGGGAGAGAAAGGCAAACAGGGCTGATGAGATAGCATATGAAAATATTAGGGAGGAAATTGAAAGTCGTCTTAAGCATAGGTATGCTGTTATAAAGGAGCTGGAGAAGTTTGGTAACCCAGTGGTGCTTCAGGAACCTTTGGAACGTCTGAGGTTGGCACAGCAAGAGGATTTGGAGGAAGTTGGCTTGTTGAATGTGAGGCGCCAGGTAAGTGGCCGTCGTGCTTATGAAAAGTTTCAGATTACAAAAAAATTATTGAAAGTTGATTAAGTCTTAAGGTCTTTGTGATGTGTTGAAGTAGCTGTCTTTTGTAAGTTTATGTATTTAACTATGACAACCTAATTATGGGTAAGTGGTGGAACTGTGTTACCTGGTTTATGTAAATAGTCATGGTTCATAGTGAAGATGTTGAAGGTTTTTGTAGTAGTTGTTTCGGGTGATAATGTTTGGGTAAGTGCTACTTCAAGGTAGCAGTTTTGTTGATGACTCTCTTAAGTGTTTGGTTGTTTAAACTAAAATAGTTGTAATATGGTTATCATATTAATGAAATGTCTATTACTATGAATATGCTTATGATATGTTTATTGTGGGAATGAATGTTAGTACTTTTTGTGCTTAATTATTGCAGGAAACAGATTCACAAGTTCAAGCAAATGTTATTGATATTATGGGAATGTTGTTTTTTTAGTTAATAGTTGAATTTGGATGAATATGTTAATTTATTGTTGATGAATGAGGTTAATTCATATTAACTGTGAATTTGTGATGGTATTAAATTTGAATCGAGATCGGATAGAAATGTTTTGTCAGTGGTTGAGTTTATTATTGCTAAGCAGGTTTATTTAGACGTTGACGGTTTCTCGATAGTTTTGATCAAGAACTTAACATGTTGTGGAGAATGTGTCTTTATAATGTCTAAGGGTCAATGCTTTTGGTTATGCTTGTTTGTTGAAAAACATTATGTTATGAATATGTATTAGGAGTAACTTATGGTATAAGTCATGGTACTGGTTTAATTTAGAACAAATTATGGTTTTGTTTAATGTATCAAATGGTATGAATGTAGTTTTCCATTTGAACCTTTATTTATATTGGTTTGTGTAAATAAAATATGCGTTGAATCATTGTTAATAGGTATAGTTTTAAAAACAACCGAGAATTGCATTTACAACTGCCTATAGGCTTTTGGTGGTGATGGTGTAAATGTTACATACACTTCCGGTTTGTTATTTTTCACGATCAAACGTTACAATGAATCTTAAAAAACCAAAAATTTTATGTACCAATAGTATAAGTTTGCCTACGAATTCTGAGAACAAATTTTATCAAGTATACTCAAGTAAAACCATAAATTAAAAGAATCAAAAACATCGACATAAGAATTTAAGATTGTTTGTAACATATTTTATTAATTAGAAAGCATCATGCTATTTGAATAAGATTATAGAGCTTCAAAAATCATGATCGGTATCATCACTATCGTCGGTACGAACATAAAACTTAGTTTCGTCATCAATGAAACCGTCTAGATCATCTCCATCATCAATTGATCGCTGACTATAGAGGTTAGAACTTTTTAAATCCTCTTCGGCTTGTTCATCAATGTATTTGTTAGCATTCTCTAAACCATCAAAACCATGCGGAAGATCATTGATATCTACCCACACACCATCTTCACTTACCTTACTTTGTTTATCAAGATCTTCATCAGTTTCCTCATCAATTAGAGAATAGTTGTGGTGCGTATTTTTGGTAGGAGTAGGATCTTCATCATCAAGAACCTACGTTTCAAAATAAAAACATATTTACAAAACTATTACGTCGTATATAGTTTTCAGTAAACAAACAAAAAATATAATATTGATTGTATATAGTTCATACCACTTTTCCAATCTTTTGAGGTTGATCTTCAAATGTTGTTGCATACGCAACATTCGCTAGCTTGTCATAATCTGAGGAACTAAGATCGACCACATCGTTGTTTACAACGTTTCCATTTTTAGTTAATCTTCTACGTTTAGTTGTTTTTTTAATAGTCTGCAAATGATAAAAAAGATAAAACACAACAATATTGTAACTATAATGGACATATTTTTTGTAACACAAATATTCTTTTGGTAATCATACCATTTCGTGATGTGCTGCGTGATGTGTCGTTGCGGTTTAGCAGTTTTAATGCCTACTCAAGTTTTAAATTTATATTTAGCCGACTTATCAATAACACACACACTTAACGAGCAGTGTACCCGGTCAGTATGAATATAATGGTAAGTAGAGTGTCGATCACTAAGAGTGGAACGTATTATCTCGTTATTCTAATCAGTATTTTAATATCCTAACGCAAGGGGGTTTCAGCCTGAGAGACTGGCACAATTTGTTTGCAATTAAATAATAAAATAAACCGATAGGCACGAATCAGCAAGTAGTACACACGTACACAGATAAATACTCGAGACAATAAGAGGGCTGTCCTTATGATTAAGTAGATTGTCACTTGTTTTATTGATAGCTTTATATGAAGTGTATGTAGTTAACCCTTTCTTGTTGGTCCTAATCTTATCGGCGAGTAAACCCTTAATGATTACTTATGTCTAAAAGTTATTCCTAAGTGACCAATTTAGTAATAACCGTGGGAGCCACATTATTTTCCGCAGTCAAATGCCCGCAAGCCACTAATAAACACAGAGGTTATCAATGCACTAATAAGTAGTAACCAAAGACATCAACATATAAACTTTAATTGATGGGAAAGCAAGTATTAAAGGGAGTGCAATCTTTCGTTGTCACATTACACAAGCCACCAATCCTGATGAATTAAAGTTTGCTAACACAATAAAATAAAACTACTTAATGAATTAAACACATGCAGCACCTTCTTACAGCTCTTGTATCTTCGTTTGGTGTGTCTTGTGCTGCCTCCTTGACTGAATTCGTCCTAGGGTTCTGCTGCTTCGGTCTTCGGTATTATATGGTACGTGACAAAAGCTCCGGAATTCGTCTGGTCTTGGGGTATTTATAGTTTCTGTCTGAGGTGAGATGCGGCGCATCTAGTAAGTAGATGCGGCGCATTGACTTAACTTCGCGTGGGGTCCAAGATTATAATATTCAGGAATATTCGTACACCGCCAGAAGATGCGGCGTAACTCCATGATTAGATGCGGCGCATGTCCTCTCGTATCTTGGATCGTATCTGGTGAGATCTTGATAGTGATGCGGCGCATGTAACGAGTGAGATGCGGCGCATCTGGAGCAGATTTCACTTGATCTTGTCCATTTCAGTAGACTCTTCACTTTATGCACGTTTTGCTCCATAATTAGTCCAAAATCGCCAAGTTTCACCAAATGCTTGTTTTTACCTGAGAATTACAAAAGTAAACGATTAAGTATCAATCCTCATACATAATATAGTAAAACAAGTCAAATTAATAGGATAAATGATAGTAATAAAATGTACTTATTTGAGTTCATCAAATATCCCCCCACTTGAACTTTACTTGTCCCCAAGTAAACCTTAGAATTTCTCTTATGAAAATGTATCCTAAAAGATGTTAGGATTTATTTTTATATTTAAGCATGTATTCGTTTATTTCATAATCACACAACTAAACACTTAACGAATTAGAAGTAAAATAAAATAAGTTGATAAAAGCAAATCTAATCGTTTAACTGTCCAGTCGTGACGAATATTCTATCATAAGCTTGGCAAGTATACACATCTCCCCCACTAAAGCCAAGGAATAACAAGTCTAAAGCGGTAAAAAGGGTTTTTAGGCTTAAGGGTTAATTATTCTCTTTTCACTATCGATCTCAAATTCCAGAAAAGGCGACAAAATCACAAATACATGATCGAATCCACGAACACGATACTTGCAATTGCTCAAATCCTTAACTCGAATAGGCTAAAGATAGGTCCAAACTTCACCAATAATAATATATCAAAAAGGGCGACAAAATCATAAATACATAGCCGAATCCACGACTACGATACTTAAGATTGCTCAAATCCCTAATCTCAATAAATCAAATGTTTGGTTGGATAAAGAATAATATAGGGTATGGATAATATTTTGGGATATAAATTGGTGTAAAATGAAAAATAAACAAAACAAATAAATTAAAATCCTAAGTGTGGTTAATCACTATCCCAACCATCCCATGAATAAGACTCATATCATCGAACAACTCACGCTTTAACACTTGAAACACATGCTTTAGGTAGACACGAATTATACTCAACAAGATCTTAATCAAAGAATAAACCTTAATTGGCGTTCCCATAACTGCCAATTCCCATTCAATCCATAGATATAATACAACAAATAGTGGTGATATCGACAACTTACATAACTTTACATAAGTTGGTTAAAACAAACTTCCAACTTTTCTTTCTTTCTTTTTTTTTTTTTTCGATTTTTTTTTTTTTTTTTTTTTTTTTTTTTTTTTTTTTTTTTTTTTTTAACAACAACATATAGATGTGTAAAATTTCACCACATCACTATAATGATAATTCTGGATAATTTTTTCATACTTTTCATACTTCAGAAATAACGGTAATAGTGAAAGTAGTAAACACACGAAAAATAAACTCAAAGATATACAATATTTACTTTCACTCCAATTGCATTGTGCAATTTCCCGACCTAACCAAAGATAATGAATTACGCACGCGAACACAGGTAATGTAAGGAAACACACTTTGCCTATAGCAATTAACCAACCACGGATTCTAATCTACAGGGTAGGCTAAGGTGTAAGGGTGTAACGAAACATTTTAAACATAGGTGTAAGAAACGAAAGGAATGGCTCTGAGTGTTTTTCTAGGGGTATCTTACTCTAAAAATGAGAGTAACAAAAGGGTTTATACGGGGGTTAACTAACCAGTGTAGTTAGTTAATAACACATAACATATAATAGGCTATTTGGGTGTAATCCTAGAATTTTACCAATTTAGACAAGTCATTCCAATTATATAAATAATACTCATTATGGTGGTCTCGAATAGTATACAAGCCAAGTTCTAAAGTTTACAAGTCACCGGCACACTCATAGATTTGTGAATTTTGAAAAATCACAATTTTTGAAAATAACGTCTTGTGTGCAGTTATGCAACTTAGATCTTAAACAAAAACATGCTAAAAATTTTTAAGTTTGATATATTAAGCACATTTTAAGCATAATTTTTGAAAAAGTTTAGGACAAGTAATTGTTAAGTGTTCTAATTCTCCAATCCCCCCACTTAAGTTAAACAACGTCCTCGTTGTTTGTATAAAAGGTTAAAAACTGGAAAATAAAAAGAATTAGAACAGGAAAACTCCCCTGAGATTTGCTCGGTATGATCCTCCATTTGATAAGAGCAAAAATCATCTTTCTTGTGGATGAGAACGTTAAAGTTTCATACTTGATGTATCCACAGGAAATCCAGGAAACTATAATACCACCAAAGCTTCAAAACACACCTAAGATAAGAAAGGTTCAAACTTGCATAATACATTAGTAGTTAGATAAAAATAAAACATAAAAATTAAAACTGAAAATCATCAGGTCAGTCGATGCGCCGTATCTTATGGAAGAAGATATGCCGTATCGAGCCTGGAATAAATACGGATCAGAATAAAGATGCGCCGCATCCTTAACCAGGGATGCGCCGCATTAAAATAAACTGATGAATAGTTTTAAAGTCGAAAATAAAAATGCAGAAAAATTAAAATAAGATATGACCATTGCAGGAGATGCGTCGCATCTCAGAATTGAGATGCGCCGTATCCTCATGCGGCCTGACTGACTCGACACAGAAAACAGAATAATAAAAATTAAATCCGGGTTGTCTCCCGGTCAGCACTTGTCTTTATTCCAGAGTCTTCAAGTTAGACTCACGTTCAGCTCTTTATTCAGTCCTTGTCACGGTCCATCCTTCTTCCTTCATCCGAAAGATTTTCCCGTATATCTCTGCGACGTTTTCTTCCGTTCGACTTAATCTAGTATAACTCTTTGTCTTCACCGCAGTATATTCTTCATCAGGACCCAAAGAATATTTGATGATTTTAAATTTTTCAGAAATAATCATGGGTGGCTCATTGTAAGGAATCCCAAGTAGTTGACACTTTCTTTTGGTGAACTCTTCCTCGTCTTTATCAACAAACTTAAAATAAGGATCCTTAATCAAATAATCATCTAGTTCTTCAATTAATGACTTATTGTCTTGAATCGCCTCCCACTCTCTTTCCAAATCATATTGTAACCGTCGACTAAGCTTCGTGAAATCATCAAATTGTTTATGCACCCATTCCCAGAAAGTAGTATCCGATGTTCCCTTAAGTCCTTTCAAGCGTTCAATTCTACCCTTTTCTTTCAAAGCCTCCGCTTTTTGTGGGCAGTCTTCAACATTATCGTACCACTCATAACCTTCAAAGGTTACATCGTTTCCAACCCGTTTCATCCCAATTATACTTCCCCCATTACAGGTTCCGTCATTTTTATAATCACAGTCGGCCAAACACTACTCCCGTCCTTGAAAACGAAGGGTGTACAGGTGTGATTAATGTGCTCAAATTCCCATGGTTTATCCCAAACCCATGGTACTTGGTCATTCCATTCATAGTACCAGGTGTTTTTGAAATCGTCATAAGTCTTAAATCCTGGTAGATCTCCAGTAAGCACATCATCGTCGACTTGAAGAAGGTAGTTAAATTCCTTGAACTGCTTGCACAAGGGTGTCTCATAATCGAACACATCAATGTCAATTCTGAAAAGTTCTTCAATGCCCTCATTGATTGTTGAATCATGAAGTGACGACCCATAATCGCTTTCTACTTCTTCGTCTTCTCCTCTCATCCAATATACCCATAATGCATCCTTAGTAGCTCGATCCATACTCTTATGGTTATTAAACTTACTAGCCAACCACTCTGAAAAATCAACATCGTTAGGATCGTGGTTAACGTCAAAGCAAGCTTTCCCAATCATATTCTTTTTTATCTCCATGAACTCGTTAAATTGCTTCTTAAAACTCCGAGTCAACCATGAAGTCATAATCTGCTTGACTTCATTTGCAGGGTCAAATTCCGGACTACCATATTTGAGTTCTAGCCAATCATTGAGGGAGAGGTCTATCAATCTTACCAATCTGCCATGAAATAGTAATTCCGCCAAAGCATAATTTCTGTCATTATCCAGATAGTTCTCATTTAATCCCCAGTACTGTTCGGAATATGGCATGTAAGAGTTTTGGGTATTGCCCCCACCACAGCTGTTGTAGCTTGAGTCCATGTATGCAAGATAGAATTTCCCATCATCTTCTTCGATAGTAGTCCAGTTCAATCCTTCGGCTTCAATGATAGGCCATAAGAGCGGCAATTCTTCTCCAGTGTACCTCACAAATACATCATAAGAGAATACCTCTTTGTCAATGTTGCATAAACGCATGAATTCCTTAAAAGCAGCTTCAAGAGGAGTCTCCCAAGAGAATAAATCTGCATCGATCATGAGCACATTGAATGAATCTGAAAACAAGCATTCCTTAGCAAGATATCCGTTAACTGACATGTCTTCCATAGCAAAATCTGTCATCCAAGGTAAAATCATCAGTAGGATTTGTTCGCTAGAAGAGAAATTAATGAATATAGAAACGGATATATGAATACAAATAGCTGATGTCTGCACACGATGCGCCGTATCCAAAGAGTTGGATACGCCGTATCTAATAATCGTTAAAATTTTAATCAGACTTTTATCCAGAAAATAGATACGCCGCTTAGAATTTATGAATGCGCCGTATCGAATTAATTAATCAAAAATCGATATTTATTTAAAATTAAATACGTCGTATTAACGAAAGTTAATGCGCCGTACTTTCGTTATGTTTAAAAATACGAGATTTTTGATTCAGAGGATACGCCGTATCGACAGAGATCGATACGTCGTATCTGTTTAATAATTCGCAAACTGTTTTTAATTAAAATAATAGATACGCCGTATCTGCTAAAGCAGATGCGTCGTATGGCGTTAACGTTTAGAAAAAATTTTTCTTAAAAACAGATACGCCGTATCTGCTAAAGCAGATGCGTCGTATTACTTTATCGCTTAGAAAAAAATTTCTTATTAAAAACAGATACGCCGTATCTTGGGGAAAAGATGCGTCGTATCGAATTAATTAAACGCGTTGTATAAAAAAAATTAAACGCAATACGCCGTATCTGAGAGATCAGATGCGCCGTATCGTTTGATTTAGCACAGTACAACGATAGCAGAACAGAAAAAATACGAAAAATAAAATAAAAAAAAAATAAAAACACACAAAAATAAACACAAATAAAAGCAAACAAAAAGCACACAAAACAACAAATATGCAAAATAATACAATGATGCAATTAATCTAATAAAAAGAAAAACCTAATTAAAATACTAATCAAATTAACAGATAATAACAATTCACTCCCCGGCAGCGGCGCCAAAAACTTGATGTGCTGCGTGATGTGTCGTTGCGGTTTAGCAGTTTTAATGCCTACTCAAGTTTTAAATTTATATTTAGCCGACTTATCAATAACACACACACTTAACGAGCAGTGTACCCGGTCAGTATGAATATAATGGTAAGTAGAGTGTCGATCACTAAGAGTGGAACGTATTATCTCGTTATTCTAATCAGTATTTTAATATCCTAACGCAAGGGGGTTTCAGCCTGAGAGACTGGCACAATTTGTTTGCAATTAAATAATAAAATAAACCGATAGGCACGAATCAGCAAGTAGCACACACGTACACAGATAAATACTCGAGACAATAAGAGGGCTGTCCTTATGATTAAGTAGATTGTCACTTGTTTTATTGATAGCTTTATATGAAGTGTATGTAGTTAACCCTTTCTCGTTGGTCCTAATCTTATCGGCGAGTAAACCCTTAATGATTACTTATGTCTAAAAGTTATTCCTAAGTGATCAATTTAGTAATAACCGTGGGAGCCACATTATTTTCCGCAGTCAAATACCCGCAAGCCACTAATAAACACAGAGGTTATCAATGCACTAATAAGTAGTAACCAAAGACATCAACATATAAACTTTAATTGATGGGAAAGCAAGTATTAAAGGGAGTGCAATCTTTCGTTGTCACATTACACAAGCCACCAATCCTGATGAATTAAAGTTTGCTAACACAATAAAACAAAACTACTTAATGAATTAAACACAT
The DNA here is from genome assembly GCA_021014915.2 of Artemisia tridentata subsp. tridentata. Classification (NCBI taxonomy): domain Eukaryota; kingdom Viridiplantae; phylum Streptophyta; class Magnoliopsida; order Asterales; family Asteraceae; genus Artemisia; species Artemisia tridentata. The sequence goes on from CP139505.1 coordinate 159,613,157, forward strand.
GCAGCACCTTCTTACAGCTCTTGTATCTTCGTTTGGTGTGTCTTGTGCTGCCTCCTTGACTGAATTCGTCCTAGGGTTCTGCTGCTTCGGTCTTCGGTATTATATGGTACGTGACAAAAGCTCCGGAATTCGTCTGGTCTTGGGGTATTTATAGTTTCTGTCTGAGGTGAGATGCGGCGCATCTAGTAAGTAGATGCGGCGCATTGACTTAACTTCGCGTGGGGTCCAAGATTATAATATTCAGGAATATTCGTACACCGCCAGAAGATGCGGCGTAACTCCATGATTAGATGTGGCGCATGTCCTCTCGTATCTTGGATCGTATCTGGTGAGATCTTGATAGTGATGCGGCGCATGTAACGAGTGAGATGCGGCGCATCTGGAGCAGATTTCACTTGATCTTGTCCATTTCAGTAGACTCTTCACTTTATGCACATTTTGCTCCATAATTAGTCCAAAATCGCCAAGTTTCACCAAATGCTTGTTTTTACCTGAGAATTACAAAAGTAAACGATTAAGTATCAATCCTCATACATAATATAGTAAAACAAGTCAAATTAATATGATAAATGATAGTAATAAAATTTACTTATTTGAGTTCATCACAAATATTCTTTTGGTAATCATACCATTTCGTCATCCGATGATATATCAATAACGGAAATTTCATTTTTAACCACATCATTAGTAGTGGATGCACAATGAATGTCATCTTCATTGGATTGCTGAAATGTTCAATAGATGACACCTTTTAACATATATGTATGACAAATCTAACAAACAACAAAAACAACTAATGGAAAAAACAAAAAGCCAAAAAAAAATGTATACCTTTAGGGATCCTGTTTTTGCCATTTCTAAACAATTTTTTAAGAAACGTAGACTTTGATAATGTTAAAAATTAGCATGAGTTTTATATAGAGTTTATTGCTGAAGATATCTTTGTATTGTATTTTGAAAATATTTTTATATTAATGACTAATAATTTATGCCAAAATGATGGAGTATCTTGTTATTTGAATTTGAATATATCTTACACAAATATTGGGATCATTACCTAAAATATATGAACTAACTATAGATAATTATTAACAAATCAAAATTTAATTAATACGTTTTTATTTTATTATTATTATTATTTTTTTTTAACTTTTATGGTGAAAAAATAAACATAGATGTTGAAGGTTTGGTTTGTTAAGCCCATAATTGTCATATACTTAACCCATCTTTGCACATAAAGCCCAAGATCATTTTATCAATTTGAGTATTAAAAAAAAAAATACAAAAAATATTAATAATTTACAACTGTTCTTAATAAACAAATTGGATACAATTGTCTTGAATACAATGATTGCATTTGAAAGTTGTATCTTGGTTAGAGTGAGTTACTAAGAATACGGCTACATCATTTGCTGCTATCACTTCACAAAGACTTTCCATCTAAAATATCCCACTCATCTTCTTCAACTCTCTCAACTAAAAACAGGTTACTATCATTGACGCAAGGCTTTTTTTTTTTTTTTTTTTTTTTTATTTAATTATGTTGCTTAATCTACCGATTGCAAATGCATGTTCGTCATTTGTATGATAATGTTTATTGTTAGAACAAATATAACTGCCAAACACGTTTCGGTTACCATCAAATAGACGATTCAAGATGCATGTGTAGTAGTAGTATTGTACTAATGTTAAGTTAGTTATGATATTGCATCCTCTGATAATAAGAAAACATGGGTTTTAGTATTAATATGCAAGACTAATATATTAGTTTTGATGTTTTATGTTTAACCGAAAATGTATGATGATTTTAGTTACAAAAGGGAAACTTATTTTGATTGATGTTAGGAATGTTTTATAAAAAACATGTTTAATGAAAGATGTAATAGTAGTTAATCGTAATGAAAGATATCCTAAAGTAAGATCAGTATTTCTAAAGGCATGTATGAATTAATTGTTAGTTGTGATGTAATACGACTTGGTTAAGTAGTTGAGCAACATCGGCTTATGCAGCTGCGTATATGTATCAACATTGTATGAAAGTATGGCGGAAATGTAAGTTAGGTAGATTACATATAAGTTATTAATTATTCAAAAACAGGTCATATGGTATAAAAATGTAGAACAGTAATGCATACATAAGTAAGTCGTTCAAAGTTTGTTTATCATTTGTAGGCCAAAAATTTATCAAAAGTAAACAAATATTTTCATTGTTAATACGCTTGCAAAAAACAGAGCTTTTAGATACTGTGGAAGAATGACATAAACGTGTGAGGTAGATTATAGAGACCTATTTCGTACGTTTTTAAGAATGTGTTTCAGTGTTTTCATCCATGGTAATAGCGTCGGTGTCATTCTTGGCTTGACACTTTAAACATAATATGTGCTGATGTTCTAAGAATGTCAATATATAAGTATAAATGTGAAAAACTTATTTACGATTTACACGTTTCTGGTTTTATTAAATAGGATGAACACTATTTACACGTTTCTGGTTGTTAATAAACTGAAAACCATGAATCGTCTTATGCTTTCCATTATAATTTATATAAGTGTATAGGTAAGTTATACTTTTTTTTTTAATGTTTGGATGAATCTTGTTATTGTGCTTAGCCTTATTGAAAATAATTATGTAATTCATTATGTTAGGTATTTGTGTTTTCGGATCTAGGATATTTAAAATTATTGTTTTCATCTTATCGTTACGTTTTAGATGTTTTGATGTTACTTGCATGTTTAACATTCTTAATAAACTGAATCCCATGAATAGTTATGGTTATTATGTTTCCCGTAAATTGGTCATTCTATTTTTATTAAGTGTTGTTTAAACTTGATAATTGGGGGTTTTTAATAATTATTTTTTGTTACTGATTCCATAGTAGGTGAAATAACTGTGTTTGTGTGATTTGGGATTTATTAACATGAATATATCAAAAGAATATTGCGTGTGTAATAAGTTTTACACCATACTCTGTTTATCAGCACAAAATTAGCTAAATTATTAGTGGTTTTGTAGGACAATGCCTGTTGAATTTGTCGTTTTGGTGGACCGTTCAACATATCCCAAATCATAGGTAATGTACAATGCGCCCTATAGTTGTAATAAATTTAAGAGGATATTAATGTATTAAATAATGATTTAGGAAATGCCTGAAGTTTTTTCGGAGGAATGTTACAATGGGAAAAAACATGTGTACTTGACAAACTACAAAAGAATTCGGACAAAAGTATCGTTAGTAAAAGCATGTGATGGACTTATTGCGCTAAAGGGTCACAAATGGAGTTCATTTGCAAAGGAAAACATCGGTAGTTATGTTCAAGTGTTGCATTTCATACAAGAAGGGGATGATTCCTTCTATGTTACAGGATATGATTATCATGGGCGTGAATTCGGAGGATATGAGGGAATACTGGGACGTCCATCTCGCTTTAAGAGTAGAGTTCGGGCTGACGAAAACAGGACTCCGGTAATAGTTAATTGTTGACTCAAGAATGTTTTAACTTATAAGTAGTTAAACGCACATGTAAAAGTAAATAATTGTCATTATTAATCTTTTTTTACAGAAACTTTCCGCTGAATTCTTAACTGGGATAGAGATGGAAGGAAATATCGTAATTAATGTTGAAGACCACCGGTTTACAGTTCCTGTGATTGGTTTGAAAGTAGGAGAAGACAATATGCCTGAAGAATATGCACTGAATATTCAAGTTTGGAATATTATCAGAGCGACTCTGTTTTTGGATGGTGGAATGATTCTGGTTTTTACAAAGGAATAAAATCAGGAGTTTTGGATGCAGTCGTTTTTAAAAGATGGGTCGCCATATAACATTCCTCATTTTCTTGGTGCGACAACACTACTTCCAGTACAGCCTGCTATACCTTTTGAAGACAAAGGTGAGATCCATACATATTGTATAATTTAGAATTATGTTAAATTTTATTTGTCTTTATATATTTCGTCGATTATGTTAAATTATAGTTGTCTTTAGAAATTATCTTTGTATTACGCTAAGGATTGGTGTTTCGTATAAATATCCGTTGATAACCAAGATGGATATAGTTTAACTGGATCGGATTTTGATTAATCAATGGAACTATAAATAAGTAGTTCCTAAAAAATACATATCTTAGTTTTGGTGTATATACTTCATGTATAGGTTTTGGCACCCACGTTTATGGAGATGAATCAATTAGTTAATACATATTCTAAAAAACTTTGACACTATATAGATGGCTTAATTAGTTTGTGGTAAATGTGGTAATATTTTAACCATATATAAGTTATATTATAAAGACTTGTTAGAAAAACTAACTGTGTTATGTTATCATACATACTTGGTTGACCAAGCATAAAAATTAGTAGCATAATGATGTTATAGAGGGGATGTAAAGGTGGTGATAGACTTGTACTAATAGTTAAGAGGATGTCGACAATTAAGATACGTAAGGGCCTACAATTGGGATTGATTGATTGCCTATAGCATAAGTTTATACATATTAATATAAATTGTTTAGATACGAAGTTAAGATGATTTTAATTTGATAAATATATTTGCAGATGATGACAGAATGCATCACATTTGTCGATGGCCAGCTCATCGTGATCATTTTCATGAATCAGAAGACACATTCTATAAGAGATTTTCATATATTCTTGTTAGGGAAAGACTTGTAAGTATTACTTTGATATCTTTAATGTTAAAAGATGTGTATTTACATAATTAGTTACTATTATAATTAACTATTGCGTTATTGCAGGCAATACCGGCGAACTTCTTGCAGAACCATCCAATGCACACTTACAACAAAGTCTTGATGAAACACCAGCATGTGGAATATACAATGACTATGAAGATGGAGGTTCACAAAGAGGATCCAGAGCGGAGAAATCATATCAATGTATTTGGTGAATGGGATGAATTTGGACAGGAATGTCGGTTTGCATATGATAAAATGATAAGGTTCAGGTACATGTTTATGCTCACAAACATTAATGAAGATGAGGTGGAGGAGTATCCAGTATTTCACCTGTGTTAAAGAACTATAACGTAATAGTTTACTGCTCTTTAAGGTTTCTTGGAATGGTAACCAGACATGTTTTAGTACTTATTTTGTGGTGTTATGTTTGGATATTTGCTATTTTGTGGTATGTAAAATAACTAATCAGTACGTCACTATTTCGTAAAGTAGGATATTAGGATTATGTAGTGTTCACTTTCAGACTGAAAGGATGTTTGTAAAACTATAACAGTGTGTGTTGATGCCAAATTTTGTTCCTTTTGTGAATGGTATAAACACTTTATCACTGATACATATCCATTTGGAAATTATGGTTTTATTAGTATAATGCTAAATGACACAATAAAGTCGCACTATAAATCTTGGACACTTGCAAACGTGTAAGCGATTTAACTAAAGTTGATAGTTTTTTAGTAGTAACCTGCAATTTTGGAAATGATTTGGTTAAATTCAGAAGTGTAACAAAGTATATGGTCAATAATAAAACACTTTCTGCAGGTCTCATGTCAAGTTAATGCTGTTAGAAAGTTTTTAGTTGTTATAAATTTAAACTTAGTACTGATGTTGGTAAAAATATGTTTCAAAGGTAATTATAACTTGTATATTTAAGTAAACATGTAACACTGAAAAAGCATTGATCGTGTGGGATAGTGTTGAATGCAGACACTTAGGAGTAACACATCATAGTTAATGTTCAAATTAAATATAGAGTTTAACCAAACATTGCCACATTGTGTACTGTTATTTAGTGTTTTCATACTGGAAACACCTTGGTAACTGCAAATTTATATATATAAAACTGTTCTAAAATCAGAGTTATACTCACAAAACAAAGGATAGACAAAGAGCAAATCAATATAAAGCCAAAATATGCCTTAATTATTCAACACATACCATCTCCATGATATGTAAAATGTAGCAAATACTTTCAAAAGGAAGCAAACAAAATTGTCAAACAAAAAATAATAAAAGAAAAAAACAATGTTCTTTGCAAACACATTTGCAAAATTAAAAATAAGAACGATAAACAAAGTAGTTGTTGCAAGTGATCTAATCTGTTGGTTCAATCTTGACTTGGACCATATCTTGCTGAGTGCCGTTGACAGATTCATCCTCGGGTTCGCTCTCAACCTGTTCGAGATCAACAACAACACGTTGCTTCTTTCCTGCACTTCCCGATGATTCACCTGATATAGGAGGTGGCGAGAGACAACGGCTCTTCTTTGAACCGGAACTTGAGGAACATCCGGGAGCTTCACATGATGCAGTAGGTGACTGCAAATCCAACACACGGCTCAAACTGGGATCAGAAATGCTTACTTGTTTGATTAAAGTAGCAGGTGTGCGGAACTCATGTGTCGAAGGTGCACTGAACTCCTCATTTGGAACCTGATTAACAAAAAAAAATTACTCGACTGTACAATACTATAAATTTTGAATATATGTAATATCTGAAAATGTTACTTGATAGTTTACCTCATCAGGAACATCGTCTACTACATCGTCATCTAAAAAGTCTTTCTTAAAATGGTTGATGAAATCAGCGTTTTCAGAAAAACTATCACACCGATACGTATGGTTGTTCCTGTTGACGTTGTACTCCGAGTAGTATATCTTAAAGAGACATTTCTTCCTGACTATGTTGTCAACCTCCTGTGGCCAGTATTCGTCTGGGTCCATACCATGGGTTTCCATCAATTCCCAGGCAGTATGACCAGAAAGCTTGGAAAACTGGGAGTTAAAAAATACAACAGGGGCGGAACCCGACTCATCAATCAGCCGTAAAATTACCTTAAACCTGTAACAACAAAATAAAGGTGCATGTAAAACTTGGAAATCTAAAAATTGCTAATAAAATAAAACAAATAAAAACTGTGGACTCAAATGTTTGTTACCTGGATACAGGCTGTACAGAGCCATGATCCTCACAAACAAAAACGGATTTGCGAGTCCTTCCCTCAACAACATCGACTCGTTTGTTACACTCTTTACATGCTGTGTACGCCCACCCATGCTCTTTGTGGATCCTGTGTATTGTTGCTAACACAATACAATGTGAATCCTGCAATTTATAATTGAAAATGTTAGAATTCAAATAATGAAAACATCTTCATGATAATTCGTGTAAAGTTTATAATAGTGAAGAATAACTCACCGGTTCACAGTCACGGATCCCACCAACCATCCTTTTCACACAGCCTCGAAAAAACTCAGTCATCGTTTGAACCTTGAATTCCGGTGAAAACACCTCAATCTTGAGCTGATCACGCTGAAACCCTTCACGCTGTTGAACCCTAAAATAAAATTACAAAACAATATAAATTAATAATATTAATAACAATGAAATATTAAATTCTTGCATTAATTTATACACAAACAAATATAACAACCTTGTTTTGAAATCATTGATCTCTGGTATGTCACGGTTGACAAATATCTTTGAACCGAAAAGGGCATTGTGAACCGCCGCTATTCCTGATTAGTGAAACATTAAATAAATAAAGTTAATAAATAAAAAATAACTGAATGTATTAGAAATGAGATAATAAAACAATGCACGTACCGTCCCAGTACTTGACTTTTCCAAGTTGAAGTATAACCACCAAATGATCAATGGCGTCACGCTTTTTAGCATACTGATCCCACATGGTCGCCCTTTTGTCCCAGAAAGTGAGATTCAAACGGTTTGCCCTGTGTAACATGCATACAATAAGTTATAAGTAAATATTAAAATCATTAGCATGGTTTGGGTAAAAATGTATATTATAGACAATTAGTTTATTTATACTTACTCCGCATCCTCAACGACCACTGTCCTACGGAACTTTTTCCCACCTGCAGAAGAAACGGGAACAATTTCCTCAATACCAACCACTGAGCCAATGACATCTGTGTACAACAACATTGGTTGCATATAAGTCACATAACATAATAATGTTATTGAAACGTTATTAATCAAAATGGATCGAGTACGTACCAACTGAGTCGTTATCATAGTATTCGTAATGTTCAGGATCACCCAAATGACTAAATGGTTCAAAAATGAAACCATGTGTGTTGTTGTCAAAAGGTGGAATACGTGTCACAATGGTTGTCTTGTAAAAGCTTATTTTGAACCTATGCGGCAACAATGGAAGCTTTCCCCCATTCTCAGCAATACCAAAGTTGGATATTAGGTAACATTGTCCCTCCTCAAACAGTGGCTCGAACCGAAACATGAATTCTTTCTTTATGTACACCTGGATCCTAGTGTTCTGCATTGGACATATTATGGGTTCCATAAAAAGTGTGTTATTAAGGTATTGTATACCTAGTAAAAAGGTTAGTGAAGATACCTCGACATCTTGCAGCACAAGATCAAGGCTGTATGGATCATTTTCATGATTCAATTTATGCGAATGCCAAATTGATATACATCTGGCTTGAACTGCTATGTCATCCAATATAGGATTGACTTCTTTAAGAGGAGTTATTTTTTTATCCTCGCCAGTACCTGATATGTAAAAATTATTCTACAATTATAATCGCATAACAATGAACACAACACATGTGCATAATTGCAGCCGTAAAAAACATATTTAAAGATCATTGAGTATTTAATACATTGAGAATGAAATTTAAATAATACAACACACCATATAAGGATCTGAAAGTAATTGTATAAGGATTTAGAAACAAATAAATAACATTCATAAACAGATTGTATTATCATCAAGTGCAACCAACACAAAACATCAATCAACAATTAATATTGGTAAGAAGAAATATATATCATACGAATTTGCAACCAAAAAAACACAATAGGAATTACCTCATGATAAACGAAATATCATAATAGTATAACAATTGCATACACAAACATACATCATATTAGTATAACAACATTATTAACAATGTATAAACGAAATGCTTTACCTCCTGATCCACCGTAACCACCAGCACCACCAAAAGCCTTTGAACCTCCAAAACCTCCAGAACCTTATCATCAAGTGGAACCAACAAACAAAAAACAAACAACAAATAAGATTGGTAAAAACAGAAAACTATCATACGAAACACAAATAAGCCTAAAAAAAAGTATTTAAAAAAATAATTGCATACACAAACATCATATCATTATAACAACATTATTAACAATGTATCAATGAAATGATTTACCTCCTGATCCACCGAATCCACCAGCACCACCAAAAGCCTTTGAACCTCCAGAACCTTATCATCACGTGCAACCAACAGGAAAAATGAAACAACAAATAAGATTGGTAAGAACAAATAAGTATCATACGAAACACAAATCAGCCTAAAAAAAAGTATTTAAAAAAGCAATTGCATACACAAATATCATATCATTATAAAAACATTATTAACAATGTATCAATGAAATGATTTACCTCCAGAACCTCCAAAACCTCCACCCTTTCTCAAATTGCTACCTGATGCTAATGGTGATTTCTGGTATCCCATGTTACCATTTTTTTTGCCTGGAAACCTATTCATGACTGATTTGTGTGTGATATGAAAGGATATATGTCGATTGATAAATGTGATGCTAAGAAACCGTGAACATACTGCCTTTATAGATAAACATTAGGGTTTTGGAAAAGATTTTTAGTTTAAAATGATCCGTGATTTTTGTGATATGATTTTCAAATTCAAAACAAATCATAATGAAAATTTTAAAATCAGAAGGTTTAATTTTGGAAGGCAATATGCAGTTACAGAGATTTTAGGGAAATAATTAAGGGAGTGAGTTATGATTTGTGTGTTGATAAGAATTTGAAATCCGGATTATAAGTGAAATTGAATTGAAGCATGACATCTTTGTTTTGAAATGCCTAACACAAAAACACACTTGCTCCAGTGGTAGGAGCGTTGGATGTGTGCATGAGGTCGTGGGTTCGAAACCAGGAATGTCCAATTTTTTTTAAATAAGTGCCGCAAATATAGAAAATGCCAAGTGGCATTGAGGTGGCATTGACGTGTCATTTTCTAGCTGCATGCTTAGCCTCATATATTATGTATAGATATATATTTGCCAGGACCTTGGGTTGGGCTTAATGTGGGTTTAACAAAATAATTACACAATGTTTGTGGTCTGCATTGAGTTGGTTACTGTTATTCCAACTGTTCATTGGATTAACAAAATAATTAAGTAACTAATTACAAAATATGTGGCTATAACTATACAAAGCGATCACTGTAGCAGCATGTATTGGTGCTCCTGTAGCAGCATGTATTGGTGCTCGGATACCAAGTTTAAGTAGTCTCCAATGTTGCCATTTTCCTGCACATAAGAAAATCCCAGAAACTTTCATCAAGCTTTCATCAGAAACTTTGCCATTTTCCTTCACATAAGAAAATTCCAGAAACTTCCATCAAGCTTTCATCAGAAACTTTGTGTACTCTGAAGTACCATATTAAGCATCAAGAAGAAACAAGAAAATAGAATATATTTTTTGCATAGGTACATTAACAGTAGCCACCTTTGGGTTATTTTTTTACACTGATTCTGTTATCTAAATTTGCCTTTTTTCATGCAGCTACAAAACAAAATCCAAAACTACAATCTTGCACTTTATAATTACATGTATGTTTAGTCATGTGGATTTTTTTTACTAACCTTTGTTATTTAAATTTGTTTTTCTTCATACAGCTGCTAAACAAAATCCAAAGCTACAAGCTTGAACTTTGTACTTACAGGTATGTTTACATGCTATTTGTTTGCTATTTTAGCTTAGTCATGTGGATTTTTTGTTTACTAACCTTTATACTTACATATTATTCCCAAAAACTGTTGCCCAGCACTGTAAATTGCCTAAAAATTTATTACTTATACTATTAACTCCATACTGTTATTTGTTACATATTCTATATGCCTAGAAGTGCAAGATCTTTAAGTATAGAAGCATTGCACCAATTTGAAAATTATATGTACAACTTAAATGGTAAGCGTGTATTGGATATACAACCTCCATCTGAGTTGGATGCTATAGAGCAGCAAAAATGGTTAAAAAAAAGGCGTGCTATCGTCAACCAACAAACAATGCCATGCCAAAAGACTATGGCACCACCTGTTGGTCTGCAGATGAAGGAACATCTGCTGCACTAAATACCCTACAAACTGGTCCACAAGGTTTACAAGGACCTGAAAACTTACCAGAACAGTCGGCGTTGAATCTGAGTAAACATACTGACAATGTCATAGGAGACACTTGCAAACGTAAATCACCTCCATCAAATCTCGACGCATTCCAAAACAGCAAAAAAAAAGTGAGTTTCATGCATTTATCATATTTAATATAAGTAAATTTTATAGAAACCAACTTTCTTGCTTATTTATGTAGATCCCTGTTATTATTTATCATCTACATGGATTAATGAAGGTGCAAACCATAACAGCAACACTATATCCAATAGTGCTTATGGTGATGATTATTTGACAAATCAAAATACTATCACTTTTAACAATAACAATGGTACGCTCTTTTCCTAATTGTAAAATGCACACTATCATATTACCAACCACTAAGAAAAAAAAAATTGCAATGAATGCAGGTTGTGTACCAAGCAATGCATCTACAGCATCTGTTATACACAATTCCAAAGAACACAAAATCAGTGCCACAAATATGGTTGCACTACACAATGACGCAAAAGAAAAAGGTAAGTTTTAGAATTTACTACATGTTATGTACTTAAATTTAATAACACTTAAATTTTGGTTATTGTCCATGCAGGATTAATGCATAATGACTATCATTGTAATACACATGATGATTATCATACCTTTCAACCTACCTCCTTTAATGAAGATTGCTCCCATATACAAGAATCTACGCAAATTTCAGAAATATCCAATAAATCTGACATTTCTTTAAGACCACCAGTGTCTCATCACAAAGAAGGTAATCATTTTCCCTAACCATTCAACAATTAACACTTTATTAGAAAAATTAAGCCAAATAGCGTCATGAAATATAAAATACATTTATTCATCCGACTAAATCCTACAACATCCATCACATTAATAATTACAGCAATAGTGTAATTACGTACACTGATGACCATTATCCCTTTTAAACAACTTATACCAAATGCAGATGCTGCACAAGGTTATGCTAGCACAGAAAATGATCAGGTGTATGTCAGCAACAACATGGAAAAACACACAACTCAGCAAAAGACAACAGTTACAGCAAGATATACAAGACATAAAAGGCACCTGGAGTGTCAAAATCCACCTACCCATACAAAAAACCATCGATCAAAAAGGCGACATACAACCGACTATTTGTCTATGTCTTCAACACACACGTGCACTGAAGGTATAAGAATTAATTAAAATAATAAGAATATCTAATTTAATTTTACGTAATAATTTATGTTAGCAGGATAGTATTTCTAAAATCGTTTTTGCTTTAACCATGCAGATGTGTCACATTTGTATATTGATTTAGGCGATCCTGATTATGCATGTCCGTATTGCAATGCAACTTTTTGGTATGTTGAAAGGAAGTACTTATGGACATCAGCCAAAGTACACAAAATGTTGTGGAACAGGGCAAGTGTATCTTAAAAAGGAACCAGACCCACCAAAATATTTAAAACACCTTTTCAAAAATAAACATTTCCTAGATAACATACGGGCGTATAACCAGATGTTTAGTATGACATCTTTGGGGGCAGAAATTGATGAATCAATAAATAATGGAAAAGGGCCGTATGTATTCAAAATTTTGGGTGAAATACACCATTGGATAGGTACATTGTGCCCAACCAATGGGGAAGACCCAAGGTTTCTGCAGCTTTATATCTATGATACGGAAAACGAAATTCGTAACAGCATGGAGCCTTTTGGTGGAGTAGAACAGAGTGGTTTGAAGGCTGAAATAGTAGAAAGCTTGATACAAATATTGGATGAACACAAAGAATTGGTTAAACTATTTCGAACAGCAAGAGATAAACTTAATGGAGAAAACGTGCCTGAATTCAAAATCCAGCTTTACAATGTAGTTGGAGCTCAAGAATATCAGCTCCCTTCTTCCGGAACTCTTGGAGCAATCGTCGTTCAAACTGATGCAAATAGCCAAGCAGATTATGACATGATCATAGAGTATAAAAATTGACACCCAAAAAGAATCAATAAACTTCATAGTTCATACATGTCTCTCCAATTCCCTCTCCTTTTTGTTTATGGTCAACCCGGTTACAATACAAAAATGACATTAAAAGGTGTCAATGCAACTAGGAAAAGGAACAAACTATCTATGAACATGTATTATAAATACCAATTACATGAACGGTTTAAACAGTTTGGGCTTCTCTTTAAAGGTGGTAGATTATTCCAACAATATGTTGTCATCACTTATTGTACACTAGAAAAAGAAAGGCTCGATTTCATACGGTCCAAGCAGAACAACCTGAGAACTGAATGCCTTTCAGGTATTTGTGATGCGATGTCAAAAGGAGACCATTTTGGAGCTGATATAGGCCAAAAAATAATCCTTCCCTCAAGATTCACGGGTGGTCTAACATACATGTATTCCCATTATCTCGATGCGCTTGCAATATGCAGAGTTCTTGGCAACCCTCAATTTTTCATAACTTCTACATGCAATGTTAATTGGCCAGAAATGAAACGGCGAATGAAAAGATATCCAGAACTGACCACATCAGACAGGCCTGATATAGTGGACCATGTTTTTGAGCAAAAGGTAGAAGATTTTTTAACAGCTCTCAAAGAACAAAAGATCTTTTTAGAAAATATGGTCATTGTACTGGAGGTAAGTAATACTTTTGCACCATTATATTAACGCAAAAACTAAATTGTACAATATAAATTTCATTTTGTAAACCTTAATGTTCTTACTCATTACATTTTTATATTGCAGTTCTTTACACAATCGAGTTTCAGAAACGGGGCCTTCCACACTATCACACACTCTTATGGGTGGACGCGAAAGACAAAATAAAAAATTCAGAAGAAATAGACAATTTCATTTCTGCAGAACTACCAGACAAAACATCTGATCCAGAAGCATATAGAGTTGTTGCCGATATGATGATACATGGGCCGTGCGGAAATGCTAAACCAAATGCCCCCTGTATGCAAGAAGGTGTTTGCAGCAAGCATTTCCCAAAAAAATACAATGAAACTACTTACTTTGACGACAACGGGCACGTGCATTATCGGAGAAGAAGAACAGCAGCTTATGTGCCAAAGGGTGATCTGAGATTAGACAACACATACGTTGTACCATATAATCGTTTACTTTGTCTCATGTTCCATGCTCACATTAATGTTGAATATTGTAGCTGGAGCATGTTGATAAAGTACCTATTCAAATATATCTCCAAAGGCACAGATCGGATTGTTGCACGTATTATAAAACCAATCGGTGATCCAGGACCATCGTCATCTGCCCCAAACATACAGATAGATGAAATAAAAAACTTCATTGACGGTCGCTTTATCTGTCCACCTGAAGCCTGTTGGAGGATACTTGATTTCCCAATACACCATAGAGAGCCAGCGGTGCAGATACTTGCAGTTCACCTTAAAGATATGCAAAAAATAACTTTTCGTGATAAAGAACCTATTGGACACATTGTAGCAGATGATAGAAGAAAATTAACTACTCTCACACAATGGTTCGCGTATAATGAAATGTTTGAAGACGGAAGGCATTTAACATATTTAGACTTCCCTTCAGAGTATGTTTGGCACGAAGACACGAAAATATAGACGCGCCGAAAACTTAAAAGTAAATACTCAATTGGCAGATTGGTATATGTGCACCCATCTGCAGGAGAACTCTTCTACTTCCGAATGTTACTTGGCCACCAGAAAGGCTGCAAATCCTTTGTTGATGTCCGTACCATTAACAACAAAGTGTTCAGCACATATCGTGAAGCATGTCAAGCGATGGGTCTACTTGATGACGACAAAGAGTGGGACACAGCACTACAAGAAGCGGCAGTATCAGCAACAACTGCAAAATTACGTCTACTTTTTGCCCACATTTTGATTTACTGTGAAGTTGCAGAACCTATGCAACTTTGGGAAAGGCACTGGCATCGTATGGCAGATGACATCCCAAGAAAAGCTTCGCGAACAAGTGGCGTTAGAAACCTACATGTAAACAGTCCTAAGATCAAGGACTATATCATTTATGAACTAGAAATGATCCTCAACAGCTGTTCCAAATCAGTCAAAGAATTTGGTTTCTCCTTGCCTCCAAAGCATCTTCTCGACGATTTGCAAAATAGATTGTTGATGGAAGAAAGGAACTACAACCGTGAACAATTGAAAGAGGAAGTCGCTGGCTCAGTTGTTAAACTAAATACTGAACAGTTACAAATTTATAACCTTATAATCAATGCATGTAAGAATAAAAAACAGGAATTGGTGTTCGTGTATGGTCACGGTGGAACAGGGAAAACTTTCCTTTGGAAAACGATTATTAACACCTTACGTTCAGAAGGGAAGATTGTCTTGGCTGTTGCATCTTCAGGCATCGCCTCTTTGCTCTTACCATCTGACCAAACGGCACATTCAAGATTTAAGATACCCTTGGAATTGACTGACGAATCAATGTGCAGCATCAAAAAGAATACAATGATCGCGAAGTTAATTATTGAAACTGATTTAATTGTATGGGACGAAGCCCCGATGAATGACCAAAGGTGTTTTGAAGCACTCGATAGAACTCTAAGAGATATTTTAAGCAACTCAGAAAAACCGTTTGGTGGAAAACCGGTTATGTTAGGCGGGGACTTCAGGCAAACATTGCCAGTTAAAAAAAAAAAGGAACAAAGGCACAGATAATTGGCTCTTCAATTGCTAAATCACATTTGTGGCGCCATTTTAAAGTTTACAAGCTTAAACATAACATGAGAGTACTAAAAACAGACCTGACTAAAGAAGAAAGACAAACAGTAAGTGATTTCTCCACGTGGCTACTAGATGTTGGTGATGGAAGACTTGGCGAACCTGACGAACAAGATCCACAAGAGGCTAGCTGGATTACAATTTCTACACAATATCAGATACCAAATGGTGATAACAGCATACAAGAACTTATTGATTTCATCTATGATACGGAAACATTAAGGGGGTGCTTGGTTGGGGGGATAATGGGGTGGGTAATGGGTAATATAATGATTGATTATGCTTGGTATAGGGGAATGCAATGGCCCATTACCCAGTAGTGGGTAATGGGGCATTACCCAACAATTTGGGGGGAAAGGGAATGCATTCCTTTGCATTCCCTTTGCATTCCCCACCAAGCATACCAAGCGGCCCCTAAGAAGTCCAACAGCGAAAGTCTTACTGGAGAAAGCAATCGTATGCCCCAAGAATGAGACCGCAGACGCCATAAAAGAAAGAATATTGTCTCAGCTACAAGGAGAACCTACAATATACATAAGTTTAGATGAAGCGATCCCCGTTGGAAGAGATGGAGCTGCCACTGAAATGTTATAGCCACCAGAATACCTGAACACTTTCAAATTTCCAGGTTTACCACCGCACAAGCTTGAGCTAAAAATTAGAGTCTCAATCATGCTACTCCGAAATGTCAATCTTGCAGGCGGACTCTGTAATGGCACAAGAATGATAGTCAAAAACCTTAGTTCAAAGATTATTGAAGCTGAGATTATTACAGGAACAAGAATTGGGGAGAAAGTATATATTCCAAGAATCCCATTGACACACAAAGACCCAAACTACCCTTTCATTTTCAAACGAAAACAGTTTCCAATAAAAGTCTGCTACGCCATGACAATCAATAAAAGTCAAGGCCAGTCTCTCAACAAAATTGGGGTCTACCTTCCGCAGCCAGTTTTCAGTCATGGGCAACTATATGTTGCATTATCCCGTGCAACATCACCTTACGGTTTAAAGATTCTTTTGACGCCTGACCCTCAACACCCACCGAATACAACTAAAAATATAGTGTATAAACAGTTCTTAAACAAAATTTGCCCATCACAGGTTCACATTATTTAAGTACAGTGCTTACTAGCTATTAATTTACTATTATGCAAATTATACAAAGAAAACTAACACTAATGTTTTTTTTTTCCTTTCATATATGCAGAATGACGGAAACTAATATTAAGGACCTATGGCCAACAAACAGAAACAAAATTATAGAAGCAAAAGTTAACTTCATTTTGAAGATGAACCATCAGGTAAGAAAATTTACAATACAAACTATAAGTTAACTATAAGCAATTAACTCCACATAATTTGTTAAACATTGTCAGCATTTTTTTTGACAGGGTCAAGAATAACACAAGAACCATATCAAAATATTGAAATTGGCACACCTCAGCACCAGCAAACGATCGCTGCAATTGATTATACTCCATCAGGTACAGCAACCACCAACACAGAAACAAGAACAACGCCTGCAACACAACAACAAAACGAACCAGGTAAACAAATCTTGGTCTTAACAAATTAATAAAAAAAATATTACTTTTAATCTAAAACAGCCACTTCTATTGTTTAACAGGCACAGAAGTGGGAACAGCACCAAGAGCCTACACATATATGTAAACTAGATCGAGGCAAGGAAAACAAGCAGTCACACCAATTGCAGGTTACACACTTTATCTAACATCCACACATATTTAAAAACCAAAAAAATTTACATGTTTGCTAAACTTTTAAATATTTATTTACAACAGCCGTTACACCACCAACAACAGAAACTACTTTGACTGAAACATCCTCGAAAACACCACCTGCAGACAGCGAGAAACCTACGGCAGCTAAAAGACAACTCTTTCAAGAAAAGACAACATATGCCAAAAAGAATAAGAAAGAATGAAAATCTCCATGGAAATCAGGTAACCAGGTGCTGTTACACCATAAACTGAACAAAATGTATAATAATTTATGTTCAAATATACTGTTATTAGATATGAGAAATGAAATTAGTAAATTGTTTCCAATATAACAAAGACCTTTGAACAACGAATGACCTAGATGAAGACTGGTCGTCACTCTTTTCCTTAGCAGCCCTACTGCATCTACTACATGCCAAATAATCTCATCCATATTCCTTATGGATCTTATGGATTTTTGCATAGACAATGCAAGTAGTTTTCCTGTAATTAAAATTAAATTCATATAATTATCTGATTTCTATATATGAGATAAAGATATGAAAAACTTACAGCCTCTGAATCTCTTATTGCTCCCACGGTTGTTTTGATCGTACCCTCAAAGAAAGACTATGGTGCTGCTAAATGAAAACCTTTAGAAAACCCTAATTTTTAGGTGCGCTTTACCCTAAAATTAACAAGACCAAAAGCCCAAACCACAACCTACACAAAAAATAACAAAAGCCCAAAAAAATGGGCCAAAAAAAAATAAAATAATAATATTAAAAAAAAATAAAAAAATAACTAATAATAATAAAAAAAGCTTTTCAAAACATTCCCGTCGCACTGCGCGGGCTACCCCGCTCGTTTAATCTATTTATCCAACAAGACACAAATAAACTCGTCAATTTATTTAACACAACATCTTGGAAACTGCTTTAAAGACCGGCTCCAACATTGTTATTATAATTTTTACACACAAAAGGCATCATGTTTTTATTGCAAAGTTCTATTATGAAAGTTACATAAATTAGTTGTATATATTTCATTCACCCGATTGTTTTTAATATTATATTTTTCTTATTAACTTTTATATACCAAAATTGTTCAAATGCTTTTCAGTAGCTGTAAATTGACTCTTACTAATACTAATTTAAATGATATCCAACAAGGTTAGCCAATACATTAATGTATAGAGAGTAAAACAAACAACAACAACAACAACAAACCCAATCCCGCCAGGTCAGGGTATGGGATAGAGAGTAAAACAAAACAATTTGTAAATTATTATTTTATAAAAATATGGCCAATTTGGTTTTATGTATTTTTATGTCAACAAATTTGTAAAAGTATTTGGAATGAAGGAGTATGTTTTATACGGATTTTACTTATAAAAATTTAAAACATGGTAATGTAAAGAAAGGCAATCACTTACATATAATTTTAATAAGAGTTAATTACATAAATGGTCACTGTGGTTTGTCGGATTTAGTCACTAAACTTTTTCCGCCGGGTTTGGTCCCTTGACCAAATTTTCTGTTAGTTTGACCGTTAAATTGGTCATGTGACGTGCACATGGGAAGGTAATTGTGTCATTTACACCAATAAACACAAAAACACATACAAAAACATAAACACATGCGTGTGTGTGTGAGATTTAGTGGTGTTCTTTCTCCATCAAACATTCAAAAACATAAACACATGGTGTTCTTACCCAGAAAATACTACAAAAACATAAACACATGGTGTTCTTACCCATAAAATACTACAAAAACATAAACACATGGTGTTAAAAAACATAAACACATGGTGTTCTTTCTCCATTAAACATTCGAAAACATAAACATTCAAAAACACAACCACATACAAACACATGGTGTTCTTACCCAGAAAATACTTACCCAGATTCACAAATAACAACCCAATCAAACATCAGATTCACAAATAACAACCCAATCAAACATTCACCTCACATAAAAACCCATTACAATTTCCCACCATTTCTCCCAATTTCCAATTGAACAAGAATAAGTGCTCGTGGCTCTTCATTACATAAACTGATAAACCACATACTCTAGATACCACTTCATAACAAAACTAAACAAGCTTACAACAGTGCACTTTATCACCATTAGGTTGGTCTTATATCCCTCCAAACTTGTCCAACATTCATCCTAGTACACCAATAAGCAGCACTATCTTTCATATTTGACTGCAGTTGGAACAATAAGCTTAGGATACTTAGTCATCCATTCTATTCCAGTTTTTATTTTCAATCACAGTGCTAAGTTTTTCATCATTCTTAAACTACTTTGCACTCTCTCCTGCTTATAATACTAGATATAGCTGCTTTTTGGTTATTCCAACAATCATCTCCCACTTTGTATTGGATTTATGTTTTCTGACCATCTCTCTAAGGTTGAAAATTGTTTTCCATCCCGAACTATCATTCTGCACATCCCACACACTTCTTCCTTTTCACTTCACTATATTAACCCATAATGACTACTACCTCAAATGTTTTATCTTATTATTCTTCTTCTTGTTTCCAGCGTATATTGGTTGAGCCTACAAGTGGGAACACTGGCATCGGCCTTGCATTCATAGCTACTTCAAAAGGGTACAAGCTGTAACCACTCGTAAAAAATTTCATTTTAAACTTATTTACTTTACAGAATTATTATCCTTTTTCCACGGATAATTTTTTTTTATTGCATCTCCTATCTTATGTGACGTAGCTCACATCCTTGATAAACGTGCTCCCACACAGACCTGCCAAACGAATCTAATGTTTATTTCATAAACATAACGATATGAAAGCATTACAATATACCATTTACCATTTTACAATAATTCTTTAACAAACGTATAAATAAAACATTCATCATCTATATAGAATTTCTATGAAACCCTAAAATTCATCACAACACCAAATATGAACAACTAAACCCTAGAACATAAAAATACAAGTCATCTGAGTTAATGTACAAGTTACTAAAGCATCAGAAACCCTAATCCTATTTCAGCTCCCGATAAAACCCTAATTTCATAAAATCATGATTTTATGTATTCATTTCACAAACCCAAATTTATTTATACAATATTTTTATAAAATATTAAGTTTACAAGTTATTTAAGCTAGAGTACAAGTCACTATTGCATAAAATCATTTATTTACAAAACCTTTATTAAAAATCCTATTTATATTTATCTTAAAGCATAAAGTACAAACCATTTATGCATAACTTTCGTAAATTATTTTTCCTAAACTCCTTAATTATTTTTACAAGTCTTTTAGCTCAAGGTACAAGTGCTTAATGCACAAGAACCAAAAATCATATTTATTTACTTTTAAACATAATAAAACTTAACAAATAATTTTTATAAATTACTAAAATGTTAAAACTATATTTTTTTCTCATTCTCTAAATTATTGTACAACCCAAATAAGCATGTTTTACTACTTTCCTAAGCACAAAGCCTATTTCTCCTTTTATATCTAAAATTCGATACATAACTTAATTATAACAAACCTTAAATGTTTCCTACTTAACTAAATACATAAACAAACCAAAGTAACTAATCTTTAATCTCTAAATACTACTCTCTAAAACATGAAGTACCACCACTTTAAGCCTAATCGACTTCCTCATTAGAAACCTGGTTCGATTCTAGTTGCATAACCAAACTAAGTTTACACCTTGAGGATACATTGAACTTGGCCATGAACATGCTTCCCTATTCACTTCTAATAAGCCTTCCACATGTCACCCTTCTTCTTCAAGAACCCTCCCCATTGGTGGATAAAACCCTTGGACTAAAACCGGCCACATCACCCTCCTTCATCCCTTTCCCTCCTCCTATACAAATGGCCTATTTCACAAGTTTCTGTCAGCCTTGCCTTCATACTATGTCCCCTCCTCATGCCCCACAAAACCCTAAACATTCTATCCTATAAATAGCAGCCAATATATCCCTCTTTATCACACACCATCATTCGAAAACCATTAAAACAATTCCATTCCATTTTCTTCTGATCACAACCTCATAATACACTCAACCCACACCTAGAAAGACCAAAAAAAGAGGAGAAACCTTTGTGAACAAGAGTCGAATCCATTTCAAGCCCTAAAACCCTAATCGAATAAAACTTAAGTAAGTATTCTAAACTTCTTTAAATTCAGTTACTTATGTTATTTATCCTTAAAAACATCTAAAAACATTAGTATATAATCACTAATAACAAATAAAGTCAAAAACCAAAGTATACTTATTTTTCTTTTTGCTTCTGTTTGATCAGTAACTCACAAACACCTTAAGTATTCGAATATTGGTTAAAACAAATCAAAGATACATGAAACATGTTAAAACATATTAAACATAATCATATTATACATAAAAAGTAAGTTACAAATGATTAAAAACATTAAAACTCAATCGAGCCTTTTGTCTGTATTCCTGTCGAGCCAAAAACCAACCCCACAGCCCAACTTTTGACCCAGAAATCAACACCCAAACGACCCTATTAGATCCTCATTTTTCGCATGTGTATAGATCAACTAGTAAGCTTTAATTAGAAACAAGAATCAATGAAAATGGTCAAGTATCCATTGAGATAGCGAGTCTTGAAATTTGCTTCAAATCGCTACAAGTATAAAGTGATATTTCCAGTTATTTAGTTCTCTTTTACTCGACCAGTCACCTAATTTCTGACCTGTAAATCGACCCCCTAGGAACCATGATAAAATCTAATTTTTGGTATGAATAAATACCACCCAGCTACCTTAATTTAGAAACGAGAATCATTGAAAACGGTTAAGCGAGCTAGAAAATATCGAGTCTTAAATTCTGTCCAAAACCGCTAGTATGGAACTTATATTTCCAGTTATTATTTTTCAAATAATAGTCGACCAACTCATCAACTTTGGACCCTATTTTCGAAACCCATAAGACCTTTAAAAATTCTTTACTTTTGGCATACTAAAGTTCATATAGTGAACTTAATTTAGAAAGAAAAAGTTTGAAAAACCATCGAGTAGTTTAAAAGATATTCAAGTCCAAAGAGTCACCCACCGCTAGTCCAAGAACCCTTTTTCCAAATTCTTATTAAAATCTGTTTTGACCACTCAACTTTAGTAACATAATTCGACCCTTAAACGATTTACATAAAAGACGAAACTTGGCATGTCAAGAGTCGACCTGGCTAGCTTTTTATAGGAAAAGAGGGTTCGTCAAATAATCTAATATTCGTTAAGATATTCGCGTCCAAAACTCTAGCCAAGTCACGAATTTCATATGAGATATTTTAATTATTTTTAGGACTGATTTTGTTAATATTTATAATCAAGGGTTATTTTTGCAAATAACAAATAAACAGGGTAGAAAATGTCATTTTTGAAACTTAAGGGTAGAAACTGTCATTTTCCAAAAGTCCAGGGTATAAACTGTCATTTGACCAAACCTTAGGGATTAAAACGTAACTTTTCGTAACTATTATTTTTATCATTTCTATTTTTATTTTCCGTTCTAATACCAACGTAATACGTTTATTTTCTTGACGAACGAAAGAATGAACAAGCAAAATATTAACGAAAGCTATATTTAACGAATCAATGAACAAACAAATAAACAGAAAACCTAAGAACAAAAGATGTAAACAACGCAACGAATAAATAAACTATAATCATCTGAAATGATTACTAAATATTGACATAACAACCCAGGTTACTTGTCCGGAGACGTTTATCAACTTTCTTTCATTTTGTTTTCCATCCAGATTGCTAAGGTGAGTTTCATAGCCCCTATTTTTATACGTTTTGAACTATTTTTGGGGGAGATACATGCTCAATCATTTGTTTTATACTCAAAATATTTATACTCTTATGCTACGCTCTACTTATAATACTTTTGGACATGAAATATAGTTACGATATGTGCCTTAATGTGTTACACTTATTCTACACTCTATTCTTAGCAACTGTTTAACTCCTGGATGGAGCCGTTGGAGAGGTATTGATAGTACTATCGGGCTGACGCCCCCACCCTTGGTCCCAGATTCATGGCCATTGGTGAATATAATCCGGTTTATTCATGATACTTATTTATTCTAGTCGTGAGGTTCAGTTGCTGTTATGCTTTACATTAAGTGCTTACATATATCGTATACGTTCATGTCATACCTATTATATATTTTAGCAATGGGTTGTGAACTCACAGGTTGCAAGTTTTGAATGGGCAGAATTTGCAACTGAGTGGATTTACAAGGCCTTTGCTGTGAAATCTTTATTCAAATACTTTACTCTTAAACTAAACTCTTTATGCCCTGGCTGGGAAATCTCTATTCAAAAACTTTACATTTTAAACTAAACTCTATGAATTCACCAACCATTGTGTTGACACTTTTTAGCATGTTTATCTCAGGTTAGAAAGGCGATAGTGGATGCATGGATCATTTGCATGCTTTGGAGTCTAAGCTAATGATGCGCGTGATGTGTCGTTGCGGTTTAGCTGTATTAATGCCTACTCAAGTTTTAAATTTATATTTAGCCGACTTATCAATAACACACACACACTTAACGAGCAGTGTACCCGGTCAGTATGAATATAATGGTAAGTAGAGTGTCGATCACTAAGAGTGGAACGTATTATCTAGTCATTCTATTCAGTATTTTAATATTCTAAGTTAGGTATACAACCTAATCTAACGCAAGGGGGTTCAGCCTGAGAGACTGGCACGTTTTGGTTGTAATTAAATAATAAACTAAACTAATGAGCACGAATTAGCGATAGGCATGCACGTACACAGATAAATACTCGAGACAATAAGAAGACCTGTCTTGATGATTAAGTAGATTGTCACTTGTTTTATTGATAGTTTTATATGAAGTGTATGTAATTAACCCTTTCTCGTTGGCCCTAATCTTATCGGCGAGTAAACCCTTAATGATTACTTATGTCTAAAAGTTATTCCTAAGTGATCAATTTAGTAACAACCGTGGGAGCCACATTCTCTTCCGTAGTCAAATGCGCAGGCCACTAATAAACACAGAGGTTATCAATGCACTAATAAGTAGTAACCAAAGACATCAACATATAAACTTTAATTGATGGGAAAGCAGTTTTAAGGGAGTGCAATCTTTCTCGTCACATTACACAAGCCACCAATCCTGATGAATTAAAGTTTACTAACACAATAAAACAAAACTACTTAATGAATTAAATACATGCAGGACCTTCTTACAGCTCTTGTATCTTCGTTCGGGTGTGTCTTGTGCTGCCTAATCGTCTGAATTCGGCCTTAGGTTTCTGTGGTCTTCGTACTTCGTATATATTATGTCTCCGAAATTCGTCTGGTCTTGGGGTATTTATAGTTTCTGTCTGAGGGTAAGATGCGGCGCATCTAATAAGTAGATGCGGCGCATTGACTTAACTTCGCGTGGGGTCCAAGATTAATATATTCAGGAATATTCGTACACCGCCAGAAGATGCGGCGTAACTCCATTCTCAGATGCGGCGCATGTCCTTGCTGTCTTGGATCGTATCTTGTGAAATCTTGATAGTGATGCGCCGTATGTAATAAGAAAGATGCGGCGTATCTGGA
Organism: Artemisia tridentata subsp. tridentata; assembly: GCA_021014915.2. NCBI lineage: Eukaryota > Viridiplantae > Streptophyta > Magnoliopsida > Asterales > Asteraceae > Artemisia > Artemisia tridentata. Next base: position 159,638,389 of record CP139505.1, read on the forward strand.
GCAGAATGTCTTGATCTTGTACATTTCAGTAGACTCTTATTCTTGCTCCCAATTTGCTGCTTGTTTTTGAATCAAAAAATTAAGTCCAAAAGATAATTATAAACAATGCAAGTTTATTAACTGAGGGTAATTACAAATGTAAATTAGTATCAATTCCACAGAATTTATAAGTAAACCGTAAATTTAAATTAGATAAATGATCTAAAAAGTATTAGGATTTATAAATATCCTTTAGAACATTTCTTGCCCCAAATAACAACCAAAACTTAATGAAAATGTAATAAAAGAATTTAGGATTTAAATTTTATTTGTCCATGGACGAATTGTTATCATATTTGGCATAATACACATCCCACCACTAAACCGGAATAAAGTTAAAATAAAAATTTTGATTAAGAGGTAATCATACCCTTAATCTTCTAGTCTGACTAAATTCAAAAAGGTTTGACAAGTATACACAATCATCCCCCACTATAGCCAATGGCAATAAAGTCTTAAAGTCGAATAAGGTTTGAGTTAAGATTGAATCCAGTTCCTTATCCTATATTTATATTCCAGAAAAGGGGACAAAATCATCAAATACATAGATCGAATCCACGACACGATACTTCAATTGCTCAAATCCCTAATCTCAAATCAAGGTATGGATAGACCAAGTAATTTCACAATAATATATAAAGGGCGACAAAATAAATACATAGCGAATCACACTACGATACTTAGATTGTATCCTATTCATAATAAGGTTTGATAAAATAATATAGGTGGATATATTGGGATATAAATGGTGAAAATAAAAATAAACAAAACAAATAAATTAAAATCCTAAGTGTGGTTAATCACTATCCCAACCATCCCATGAATAAGACTCATATCATAGAATAACTCACGCTTTAACACTTGAAACACACGCTTTTAGGTAGACACGAATTATACTCAACAAGATCTCAATCAAAGAATAAACCTTAGTTGGTGTTCCCATAACTGCCAACTCCCATTCAATCCATAGATATAATATACAACAACCAGTGGTGATATCGACCACTTAACACAAAACTTTACATAAGTTGGTCAAAACAAACATCCAACTCTTCCTTTTTCTTTTTCTTTTCTACTTTTTTCGTTTTTTTTTTTTTTTTTTTTTTTTTTTTTTTTTTTTTTTAACTTGATTTGAAAGATAAACATAGATGTGTAAAATTTCACCACATCACTATAATGATAATTCTGGATAATTTTTCCATACTTTTCATGACTTCAGAAATAACAGTAATAGTGAAAGTAGTAAACACACGAAAAATAAACTCAAAGATATACAATATTTACTTTCACTCCAATTGCATTGTGCAATTTTCCCGACCTAACATAAGATAATGAATTACGCACGTGAACACAGGTAATGTAAGGAAACACACTTTGCCTAAAGCAATTAACCAACCACGGATTTTAATGTACAGGGTAGGCTAAGGTGTAAGGGTGTAACGAAACATTTTAACAAAGGTGTAAGAAACGAAAGGAATGGCTCTGAGTGTTTTTCTAGGGGTATCTTACTCTAAAAGTGAGAGTAACAAAAGGGTTTATACGGGGGTTAACTAACCAGTGTAGTTAGCTAATAACATATAACATATAAAGGCTATTTGGGTGTAATCCTAGAAATTTTACCAATTTAGACAAGTCATTCCAATTATATAAAATAATACTTATTATGGTGGTCTCGAATAGTATACAAGCCAAGTTCTAAAGTTTACAAGTCACCGGCACACTCATAGATTTGTGAATTTTGAAAAATCACAATTTTTGAAAATAACGTCATGTGTGCAGCTATGCAACTTAGACTTTAAACAAAAACATGCTAAAAATTTTAAATTTTGATATATTAAGCACATTTTAAGCATAATTTGAAAAGTTTAGGACAAGTAAGTGTTCTAATTCTCCAATCCCCCCACTTAAGTTAAACAACGTCCTCGTTGTTTGTATAAACGGTTAAAAACTGGAAAATAAAAGAATTAGAACAGAAAAACTCCCCTGAGATTTGCTCGGTATGATCCTCCATTTTTAGTATAAGAGCAAAAATCAACTTCCTTGTGGATGAGAACGTATAAGCTTCATAATTGATGTATCCACAGGAAATGCAGGAATCTATAATACCACCAAGACTTTAAACACACCTAAGTTAAGAAAGGTTCAAACTTGCATAATACATTAGTAGTTAGTAAAAATAAAACATAAAAAATTAAAATGAAAATCATCAGGTCAGTCGATGCGCCGTATCTTATGGAAGAAGATACGCCGTATCGAGCCTGGAATAATTACGAAATAAAAATAAAATAAAGGATATGATGCGGCGCATCTGTTGTACCAGATGCGGCGCATGTGTTCACCAGACAGACTGTTAACAGTCTGTTGTAAAATGGCTCGTTCCACGGTTTTCTCTCATGTCCTCTCGTATTCTCATGCTGAACTTAATGCCAGTCTTTGTCAAGCATAATAAGAAATATAAACTGAAACATCAAATGCATATATGATAATAACGATTAGTACAATCCAAAAAGAATAATAGTATGCGTGGAACAATGTCAATAGACACGTAAAAACAAGAGATCAAGGGTCAGTGTGGTCGTGTGGGTGGGTCCCCGAAGTGCTGGCATCATCCGTCCTAGCCCGGACTCTGCGAGTGTATGCAAGTGTCACTCCTGCAACATGAGTACCATCCGGACGAGTGTGGGTAATACCCTGCTGCTCCAAAAGTCGGCTCACACTCGTGACCAGCCACTCCGAGTCCCTCCTCATACCATCTACAACGCCTCTCAAGGCTCTCAGCTCTCCCTCAACTGGCTCAACTCTCTGACTCACCGTGCGTACAGGTGCTGGTGCCTGTGGCTCCTCCTGATGGGCTGGAGCAGCAGCCGGAGCTCCCTGGGGACCTCCCTGCTCCGCCTCTGGCCCTGCAGCTCTAGCGGGCCCCAATGCTACCCAAACGTAATCCCCCATAGCCAACTGACAGATCCCAAGTCTAACCAAATAATCCCTGTCAATAACCGGGAGATGGGTCACCACAACCTCAAGCCCTGCTGGAATCTCCTCTCCAATCACTCCAAAATGGCGGGCCAGCCTAGATACAAAATGCCCGCCAGTCATATGACTCCTCCTATCTCTCCCTGCAGCTGCCCGGTGGAGGTAATGTGCCAGAAAGTGGGGGATGTTCACCGACAACCCCTCGTCCATGCTCCTCAAAAGGAAAAGGTCAAGAGTGGTCACCTTCTCAGGTGACTGACCTCTCCCAGCAATGGTCAAAGCTATCATGCGGTGGCACAACCTCCTCATGGGCTCCCTGATCAGTGTGTAAGAAGGGGTGGAAGTAGTGATATCACCCCCTGAAGAGATCCTATCCCAGTAATCTCCCAGCAATGCCCTATCAGGAACTGCCCTCAAGCTGTCAGCCCAGTACCTGGCAAATCCATCAGAATCAAGCTCCTTAGCAGTGTGTAACCCCATAGCCAGAATAAACTCCCTCATCGACATCTGCCTGTGCACTCCCCCCAACCTAAAAACCAAAGTGTCGGCAGTATCCAACTCTGTATCAGTCTCCCTGTAATGGACAGTACTGAAGAACTCCAACATAAGCTCCCTGATAAGAGGCTCATCGACCCCAAACAACCTCTCCCAAGCAAAAGATCTAAACACCACCTCATCATCATCATCACTAACCACCATCTCCAACCTACGATGCAAACTATCAGCAGCATGCCCCGCTCCAATCAATCCAACATCAGCAATATCCAAAACCTGGACCCTAAATATTCTCATAAAGTAAATCGAGTCTAGTCTCCGCAAGTAATCATCCAAAGTACCCGGAGTCAGTCCCATACCCTCGAAACGTAGCCACTGATGTCTGTGTGCAGCCTCTGGTAATGCCATCTGAAATAAATTTTCAAAGTTAGTAAACAGTCTGCAAATTAGGTAGATACGACGCATCTGTTTTAATCAGTGCGGCGTATCTACACAAAATATAAGGGATGCGGGGCAAGAAATGAGATACGGCGTATGGAGATGCGTCGTATCTAGATTAAGTAATACGGCGTATCTAGAATTTTATTAAATTGGAAATAGGTCGTTACGCCGCATCAATTAACCTAGATGCGCCGCATCTAAAAGCATATCAGTATAAAATAAAGGGGGTCAGGCATGCTTTCCAAGAATCCGTATCCGTGACGTAAACTCCCACTTAATATCACAGTTTCATTTACCCATTATAACAGTTCTAAAAGCTCATTACACCACCACTAATCCATTTTCCCTCTAAAATTCAAAATCGAATTCAAAACCCAAATTTTCATTCAAATCAAACTAGGCCAGAAATCCAATGATTTATGAAAATTAAATACGGGGGAAATTATCTAATGCAAGTCCTAATCATATCTCTATATCATTTAAGCCCTAATCGAATTAATCACATAAACCCTAATTTTTATATTAAACAAAATTAAATCGAAATAGAATAATTACCTTAGTTATATGATTAGGAGTAGGTTAAGTGATCGGATTAGAGGGTTGATTTGAGAAAAATGCTCGGATTTAGGGTTTAATTTTACTGCGTGTATGTTCTTAACTGTGTGAGGATTTGGGGTAAAAAAAATTGAGATCCGGCGCATTCCCGTCGTATTTATAGGGCAAAACGATGCGCCGTATTGAAAAATTGGAATGCGCCGTATCTATTTAATCTCGTTGACTAGTTAATGAGTCCTAGTTGGTCAGAGATACGGCGCTTGGGGTATTTAGATCCGCCGTATCGCTATCTTAGTGAACGAAATTTAAATAACGAACATACCTCGGCCTCCGCAACACAATTCCTTATACATCATATTGGGGTTAAACGGCAAACCATATAATATAAATGAATTCAAAATAATAGCAATAGGCATAAACGTTTTATCAATAATTGTAATCTTATTGTTTAGTGGATAAGGATTTATTCCGAGGTTAGGAACAAATATCGTTTTTAAGCATACAAAATTAAGATTACAATTAGAATCAGATGTATTATATGGATAATAAAATTGAGATTATATTGTAGAGAACATTCCTTTGGGCTGGTTGAATTATCGGAGAGTTTACCTGGAATTTTATTTCAAGAATTTAAGACGTTCAATGTTACCAATACTGAGTTTTCCCCACTCTAGTTGTCTTAGGTTCGATCACTCCAGCTAGCGTCTCTTGGTTTGGTACAGGATGTAATCTTCCATAGTGATGCTTAAGCCATCACTTATCCTGAAAGTAAACAACTTGCGCATGAGAGTAGTGGAACGATCAAAGTGAATATAAAAAATCAACTATACTTATTAAATTGAATTCGTCGTATTAACAAAAGTTAATGCGCCGTATTTTCGTTACGTTTCAAAATACAAGATTTTTGATTCAGAAGATACGCCGTATCGACAGAGATCGATGCGTCGTATCTGTTTAATAATTTGAAAACTGTTTTTAATTAAAATAATAGATACGCCGTATCTGCTAAAACAGATGCGTCGTATGGCGTTAACGTTTAGAAAAAAAAAATCTTATTAAAAACAGATACGCCGTATCTTGGGGAAAGATGCGTCGTATCGAATTAATTAAACGCGTTGTATTTTATAAAAATTAAACGCAATACGCCGTATCTATGAAAATAGATGCGCCGTATCGTTTGAATAAGCTCAGTACAACGATAGCAGTATGCAGAAAATACGAAAAATAAAAACAAATAAAAAAAAAACAAACGAAAATAAACAAAAATTAAACACACAAAAACAGAAAATATGCAAAATAATACAATGAATGCAATTTAACTAATATACAACAGAGTTAGCGGTTAGATTAAAAATTAAAAAGAAAAACCTAATTAAAATACTAATCAAATTAACAGATAATAACAATTCACTCCCCGGCAACGGCGCCAAAAACTTGATGGAGCGTGATGTGTCGTTGCGGTTTAGCAATATTAATGCCTACTCAAGTTTTAAATTTATATTTACCCGGTCAGTATGAATATAATGGTAAGTAGAGTGTCGATCACTAAGAGTGGAACGTATTATCTAGTCATTCTAATCAGTATTTTAATATTCTAAGTTAACTATACAACCTAATCTAACGCAAGGGGGTTCAGCCTGAGAGACTGGCACGTTTTGGTTGCAATTAAATAATAAACTAAACTAATGAGCACGCACGTTTTGGTTGCAATTAAATAATAAACTAAACTAATGAGCACGAATCAGCGATAGGCATGTACGTACACAGATAAATACTCGAGACAATAAGAAGACCTGTCCTGATGATTAAGTAGATTGTCACTTGTTTTATTGATAGTTTTATATGAAGTGTATGTAATTAACCCTTTCTCGTTGGCCCTAATCTTATCAGCGAGTAAACCCTTAATGATTACTTATGTCTAAAAGTTATTCCTAAGTGATCAATTTAGTAACAACCGTGGGAGCCACATTCTCTTCCGTAGTCAAATGCGCAGGCTACTAATAAACACAGAGGTTATCAATGCACTAATAAGTAGTAACCAAAGACATCAACATATAAACTTTAATTGATGGGAAAGCAGTTTTAAGGGAGTGCAATCTTTCTCGTCACATTACACAAGCCACCAATCTTGATGAATTAAAGTTTACTAACACAATAAAACAAAACTACTTAATGAATTAAATACATGCAGGACCTTCTTACAGCTCTTGTATCTTCGTTCGGGTGTGTCTTGTGCTGCCTAATCGTCTGAATTCGGCCTTAGGTTTCTGTGGTCTTCGTACTTCGTATATATTATGTCTCCGAAATTCGTCTGGTCTTGGGGTATTTATAGTTTCTGTCTGAGGGTAAGATGCGGCGCATCTAATAAGTAGATGCGGCGCATTGACTTAACTTCGCGTGGGGTCCAAGATTAATATATTCAGGAATATTCGTACACCGCCAGAAGATGCGGCGTAACTCCATTCTCAGATGCGGCGCATGTCCTTGCTGTCTTGGATCGTATCTTGTGAAATCTTGATAGTGATGCGCCGTATGTAATAAGAAAGATGCGGCGTATCTGGAGCAGAATGTCTTGATCTTGTACATTTCAGTAGACTCTTATCTTCTTGCTCGTTTGCTCCATAATTAGTCCAAAATCGCCAAGTTTCACCAAATGCTTGTTTTTACCTGAGAATTACAAAAGTAAACGATTAAGTATCAATTCTCACAGATAATATAATAAAACAAGTCAAATAAATAGGATAAATGACGGTAATAAAATGTACTTATTTGATTTCATCAGCTAATAACCTTTACCATTCAATCCATTTTGAAAACTCTTATGTATTGTTATACTTTGGGACCTCATGTAATAACTCTGATTTAAATAAATTGAATGGTAACTTTTCAAAACGTCTCATTTAGAGGTCGTTTTCTATACCTTGTGCTTTATATTGAGAAGTAGCACCCCAGTGACACTATCGTTCCGCTGCGATATTTTGGGGGTGTTGCAGATTGGTATCAGAGCCTTGGTTATAGAGAACTAGGTTGCATTTAGAATCCTAGACTATAACTGCTATATACGTTAAGACTCTTGTCCCTATCGCCTTGCCTACGTAGAACTTTTCCCATTTATGTGCGCTCTGTTAAATGTTATAGTATCTGCACCAGTAGAGGAATCTCAGAATTTAGTCGAGTCATCAAAGGTGTGGAGCTCAGTGATAACTGGTTATTTAACTTAATCTTGTGACAGTTCTTGTTTGATGAGACATGAGATTAAGTTAAATAAGTGTTATCACTTAGCCGTAGGAAATTTGATGACTTTACTAAAAAGTGGGATTTCTCTTAAGAATATTTTTAGGATAATCACCCTACTCTTTCGCCATTTAAGTAATGTCGAGATATGTGTGCTTGGTGATATGTACACGTGTGAAAGGAGGCAAGTATAATTATGGGTGGCCAACATAATTATAAGTGCATCACGACACACGTGGACATATGTAATCATGCGTACGTTAATCGGCATTGACACCCCTTTAGGATAACCGCTCGCGACGGAATTTTGAAAGAACGTAAAGTATAAATCGATAACTCAAACGACGCTCACCTCATCTCCGACGTTCACTAAATGTCCTTCATTGCAGAGAGGCAATGGCAACAAGGAGATCAGCTCGCAACGCTAACCGAGGAAATGCCACACAAAGAGGTGGAAGGACTAGTGAACGTGGAGGTCGAGGAGGTGGCCGCGGCATTAGTAACAACGACAATAACGACGGTGGAAACCCTGATTTTACCGCCATCATCGCTCAACAGCTCCAAACCTTGCTTCCAACTATCGTCACCCAAGTCGGCAATCACATCAACAACTCAGGAAACCACGGAAGCAGGAATGAAGATACCAATGGTATAGGTGTGAATGAGACTACCACCCGTGCAAGTGGATGCACGTATAAGGATTTTACGGCATGCAAGCCAATAGAGTTTAATGGTAAGGGAGGTGCATTGGAGTATACTCGATGGATTGAAAAGATGGAGTCAGTGATCGACATTAGTAGCTGTGCAACACATCAGAAGGTGAAGTATGCTGCATGCTCGCTGTCAGGGAAAGCATTAACATGGTGGAACACGCAGATTCAAGCTAGAGGCAGAGAAGCAGCTGTGGGAATGACGTGGGACGACTTCAAGGCGCTGCTGAAAGAAGAATACTGTCCGGATAATGAAATGCAGAAGCTGGAAGATGAACTTTATCATCACTCTATGGTAGGATCTGGTCATGCAGCCTACACGGATCGATTTCATGAATTAGCAAGATTAGTTCCTCATCTAGTTACCCCTGAATCAAAGAGGATTGAGAGGTATATCTACGGTCTTGTCCCTGAAATTCGTGGAACTGTAAAAGCAACCGAGCCTTCCACGATTCAGAGTGCAATATTGAAAGCAGGGACTCTAACAGATGAGATGGTTAGGAATGGAACTTTGAAGAACAATGATAAAAGGAGAGGAGCAAATGAGTCGGACAAGCAAATGGGTGCAATGGTTGACAACAAGAAGGCAAGAAACTTTGCGACCACTAGTTCTGGTCAGAAAGGATATGTAGGTCCATATCCTAAGTGTGCTAAATGCGCTTATCATCATCAGGAGTCTATGCCCTGCCGTGTGTGCACAAATTGCAATCAGTTGGGTCATTTTGCAAATCGGTGTAGAGCACCAGTAAATGCGGGCAATATGAAGAATAACCAAAGGACATGTTATGAGTGTAATAGCCCAAATCACCTTCGGCATGCATGTCCTAAGTTGAATAGGGTACCGAGATTAACACAGGGTAATCTAGCCATAGCGGTTAATGGAAATAACCCAAACCCTGTAACTCAGAACAGTCCGCCTCGTGGTAGAGTTTACTACTTGGGCGACTCGGATGCAGCATAATGGGTACGCTTTTTCTAGCCAATTAGTATTCTATCATATTAGGCAATTCCAATGAAACTTAGTCTCGCCCTATAGAAACTATGCCTTTATTAGCTAAGGAACCTAGATGCGTAAGTTTTAGCATAATTACTTAGACTATACATACAGGTTATTCGTCAACATCATCTCAACCCCTAACACAGAATGAATCCCGGGACGGGATTCCGTTAAGGAGGGGAGACTGTAACCACTCGTAAAAATTTTCATTTTAAACTTATTTACTTTACAAAATTATTATCCTTTTTCCACGGATAATTTTTTTTTTAATTGTATCTCCTATCTTATGTGACGTAGCTCACATCCTTGATAAACGTGCTCCCACACAGACCTGCCTAACGAATCTAATGTTTATTTCATAAACATAACGATATGAAAACATTACAATATACCATTTACCATTTTACGATAATTCCTTAACAAACGTATAAATAAAACATTCATCATCTATATAGAATTTATATGAAACCCTAAAATTCATCACAACACCAAATATGAACAACTAAACCCTAGAACATAAAAATACAACTCATCTGAGTTAATGTACAAGTTACTAAAGCATCAGAAACCCTAATCCTATTTCAGCTCCCGATAAAACCCTAATTTCATAAAATCATGATTTTATGTATTCATTTCACAAACCCTAATTTATTTATACAATATTTTTATAAAATATTAAGTTTACAAGTTATTTAAGCTAGAGTACAAGTCACTATTGCATAAAATCATTTATTTACAAAACCTTTATTAAAAATCCTATTTATATTTATCTTAAAGCATAAAGTACAAACCATTTATGAATAACTTTCATAAATTATTTTTCCTAAACTCCTTAATTATTTTTACAAGTCTTTTAGCTCAAGGTACAAGTGCTTAATGCACAAGAACCAAAAATCATATTTATTTACTTTTAAACATAATAAAACTCAACAAATAATTTTTATAAATTACTAAAATGTTAAAACTATATTTTTTTCTCATTCTCTAAATTATTGTACAACCCAAATAAGCATGTTTTACTACTTTCCTAAGCACAAAGCCTATTTCTCCTTTTATATCTAAAATTCGATACATAACTTAATTATAAAAACCTTAAATGTTTCCTACATAACTAAATACATAAACAAACCAAAGTAACTAATCTTTAATCTCTAAATACTACTCTCTAAAACACGAAGTACCACCACTTTAAGCCTAATCGACTTCCTCATTAGAAACCTGGTTCGATTCTAGTTGCATAACCAAACTAAGTTTACACCTTGAGGATACATTGAACTTGGCCATGAACATGCTTCCCTATTCACTTCTAATAAGCCTTCCACATGTCAGCCTTCTTCTTCAAGAACCCTCCCCATTGGTGGATAAAACCCTTGAACTAAAACCGGCCACATCACCCTCCTTCATCCCTTTCCCTCCTCCTATACAAGTGGCCTATTTCACAAGTTTCTGTCAGCCTTGCCTTCATACTATGTCCCCTCCTCATGCCCCACAAAACCCTAAACATTCTATCCTATAAATAGCAGCCAATATATCCCTCTTTATCACACACCATCATTCGGCAACCATTAAAACAATTCCATTCCATTTTCTTCTGATCACAACCTCATAATACACTCAACCCACACCTAGAAAGTCCAGAAGAAGAGGAGAAACCTTTTTGAACAAGAGTCGAATCCATTTCAAGCCCTAAAACCCTAATCGAATAAAACTTAAGTAAGTATTCTAAACTTCTTTAAATTCAGTTACTTATGTTATTTATCCTTAAAAACATCTAAAAACATTAGTATATAATCACTAATAACAAATAAAGTCAAAAACCAAAGTATACTTATTTTTCTTTTTGCTTCTGTTTGATCAGTAACTCACAAACACCTTAAGTATTCGAATATTGGTTAAAACAAATCAAAGATACATGAAACATGTTAAAACATATTAAACATAATCATATTATACATAAAAAGTAAGTTACAAATGATTAAAAACCTTAAAACTCAATCGAGCCTTTTGTCTGTATTCCTGTCAAGCCAAAAACCAACCCCACAGCCCAACTTTTGACCCAGAAATCAACACCCAAATGACCCTATTAGATCCTCATTTTTCGCATGTATATAGATCACCTAGTAAGCTTTAATTAGAAACAAGAATCAATGAAAATGGTCAAGTATCCATTGAGATAGCGAGTCTTGAAATTTGCTTCAAATCGCTACAAGTATAAAGTGATATTTCCAGTTATTTAGTTCTCTTTTACTCGACCAGTCACCTAATTTCTGACCTGTAAATCGACCCCCTAGGAACCATGATAAAATCTAATTTTTGGTATGAATAAATACCACCCAGCTACCTTAATTTAGAAACGAGAATCATTGAAAACGGTTAAGCGAGCTAGAAAATATCGAGTCTTAAATTCTGTCCAAAACAGCTAGTATGGAACTTATATTTCCAGTTAGTATTTTTCAAATAATAGTCGACCAACTCATCAACTTTGGACCCTATTTTCAAAACCCATAAGACCTTTAAAAATTCTTTACTTTTGGCATACTAAAGTTCATATAGTGAACTTAATTTAGAAAGAAAAAGTTTGAAAAACCATCGAGTAGTTTAAAAGATATTCGAGTCCAAAGAGTCACCCACCGCTAGTCCAAGAACCCTTTTTCCAAATTCTTATTAAAATCTGTTTTGACCACTCGACTTTAGTAACATAATTCGACCCTCAAACGATTTACATAAAAGACGAAACTTGGCATGTCAAGAGTCGACCTGGCTAGCTTTTTATAGGAAAAGAGAGTTCGTCAAATAATCTAATATTCGTTAAGATATTCGCGTCCAAAACTCTAGCCAAGTCACGAATTTCATATGAGATATTTTAATTATTTTTAGGACTGATTTTGTTAATATTTATAATCAAGGGTTATTTTTGCAAATAACAAATAAACAGGGTAGAAAATGTCATTTTTGAAACTTAAGGGTAGAAACTGTCATTTGACCAAACCTTAGGGATTAAAACGTAACTTTTCATAACCATTATTTTTATTATTTCTATTTTTATTTTCCGAACTAATATTAACGTAATACGTTTATTTTCTTGACGAACGAAAGAACGAACAAGCAAAATATTAACGAAAGCTATATTTAACGAATCAATGAACAAACAAATAAACAGAAAACCTAAGAACAAAAGATGTAAACAACGAAACGAATAAATAAACTATAATCATCTGAAATGATTACTAAATATTGACATAACAACCCAGGTTACTTGTCCGGAGACGTTTATCAACTTTCTTTCATTTTGTTTTCCATCCAGATTGCTAAGGTGAGTTTCATAGCCCCTATTTTTATACGCTTTGAACTATTTTTGGGGGAGATACATGCTCAATCATTTGTTTTATACTCAAAATATTTATACTCTTATGATACGCTTTACTTATGATACTTTTGGACATGAAATATAGTTACGATATGTGCCTTAATGTGTTACACTTATTCTACACTTTATTCTTAGCAACTGTTTAACTCCTGGATGGAGCCGTTGGAGAGGTATTGATAGTACTATTGGGCTGACGCCCCCACCCTTGGTCCCAGATTCATGGCCATTGGTGAATATAATCCGGTTTATTCATGATACTTATTTATTCTAGTCGTGAGGTTCAGTTGCTGTTATGCTTTACATTAAGTGCTTACATATATCGTATACGTTCATGTCATACCTATTCTATATTTTAGCAATGGGTTGTGAACACACAGGTTGCAAGTTTTGAATGGGCAGAATTTGCAACTGAGTGGATTTACAAGGCCTTTGCTGTGAAATCTTTATTCAAATACTTTACTCTTAAACTAAACTCTTTATGCCCTGGCTGGGAAATCTCTATTCAAATACTTTACATTTTAAACTAAACTCTATGAATTCACCAACCATTGTGTTGACACTTTTTAGCATGTTTATCTCAGGTTAAAAAGGCGATAGTGGATGCATGGATCATTTGCATGCTTTGGAGTCTAAGCTAATAACCTTTACCATTTAATCCATTTTGAAAACTCTTATGTATTGTTATACTTTGGGACCTCATGTAATAACTCTGATTTAAATAAATTGAATGGTAACTTTTCAAAACATCTCATTTAGAGGTCGTTTTCTATACCTTGTGCTTTATATTGAGAAGTAGCACCCCAGTGACACTATCGTTCCGCTGCGATATTTTGGGGGTGTTACACAAGCTCATCTTGACTATGCCAGCTTCCATGAGTCTTGAGAGAAGGGTTCTTCTTAAAGCGTTTGGAGCTGACCTTGTTCTTACCGACTCCTCAAAGGGCATGAAAGGAGTGGTTCAGAAAGCTGAAGAAATCGTTAACAGCACTCCCAACTCTTACATGCTTCAATAGTTTGGTAATCCTGGCAACCCAAAGGTGCTTACTTACTTGCTTCAACAGTTTGATACTTCCTCACTCCTGTAACACCCCCTAAATTATGAGATAACAGCGGAAGACTAATCGGGGTATTACTGTGAGGATCGAAGTCATAATTATAGAAAATGGCTCGAAAGAGACGTTTTGAAAACATAGGTCCTTATTATAAATTCAGTTACAAAAGTTTCATATCTGAGTAATAAAATCCTTAAATGGATTAGTGTTTTAAACTGAATTAAACATCTTATTTTCCACCATAATAAAGAGAAATACAGCCCGCTCCATGCTCTTACTGCTCCTGCTAATTACCTTAGATAAACATGCTTAAAAGTCAACAAAATGTTGAGTGATATCATAGAGTTTGAAATTTAATAATCAGTTCGATACACAAGTAAGATTGTATTTGAAAATACAATCAGTTGAAAAGTTGATATTGCATTATAAATATTGCCCTAAGTCTCATGACACGCAAAACGTTAACAAAGTACCGTAAAACGGAAGTGATCATCAAGTCAATGATGATATTAATGCCCTCGAGTAATAGGTGATTTGTCAATTCCTATTTTTCTCAAATATAATGTATCGCGACTAATACGACTAACCAAAAGGCATTCCGTCCAGTATTAGTGGGATAGGCTGTCAAACCTCAAATAGATCTATTCACTATATTCTCGTTCACTTACTAATGATTAATGGCTCATGAATAAGGGTCTTGTGGCAATAAGGTAACTTAGGCATATATAAAGTTAGGTAAGCATACAGAAAAATACTTGTGATCTGTTTATAGCATGTATCTCCCTCACGGAGTTTAAAGTTGTTTAAATAAGTAAATGTGAGGCTATGACTCACCTTAAGTGATACTGGGAATGATGAAAAGTAAATTCAGATGAGATTATGGTAACGGCTTCAAAACAAGACCTGATAAATAAATATGTCTGAGAATCTGACCAAATACTATTTGGTGAATGTGAAACGAGTAACGAATAACGATTAATGAATAACGAATAACATATTAATCGTTATAGTGAAAAGATGATATGCAAATGAAATTCTCGAGGTTATAAGTAATATCACATGATATGTTAACTAAATTATTTCCAAAGTTTTTCTCCTCTAATATGATAAAACAATACGTAAAAGTAACTAGTCAAAATATCGTTATATATATTATTAACGTAAAGTTAAATAATATATAAATGAAATATATAAAATGCACGTGACGTGAATGAGATGACGTAAAATGGAAAATAAACTAAGAATGTCAAATAGAATCTGTTGGTCCTTGTCCTTTTCCAATTTTTACACTTTTTACCCTAACGGCGTTAGCGTTGCACCGTTAGTCCTTTATTATATATAATTTACAATTATAGTCCACTACTTGTCCAATATATCATTCTGAGCTTGGAAATTAATAATATGTCATTTTATACCCTAATGATTCTGTTTTTACATTTTCAGTCCATGTTTTACTCGGTTGACAGTTTTAGTCCCTCTAGGTGATTTCGCGTTACATTTTTAGTCCAATTACACAAAAATTATGGGAAAAATTATATTAAATTTTCCGAGGCTTATTTAAGTTATAAAAAGCTTATTTTAACAGCTTATATAGTCTATAGCTTATTCTTTTGTCTAATGGGCTTTAACGAGCCAAGTTTTAAGCCCAATAACGTTTTAAAATCCGTACACCGTGAGATGAGTTGAGCTCATCAAAAATATCATTTTTCATGTTCTAATTTCATATCAAAAAGCCTAGATAAGCTAGCTTATCTCTATAACTTAAAAACAGCTTAATGGGCTGAAAAGCCCACATCGCTATTTAGTTTAATATTTTCAGTAGGTTTCTAGCGATTACTTTTGACGATTTAGAGCGTGTAGGCGTGAGTATATTTACAAGTTATATAAACGAAAGTGGTAGCTAGCTAGGTGGTCTAACAGGTTATGTAAAAATATTGCATGTTCGTTAAGTGAAATTTTAAGATATATGGTTGTTTCTAGGCGACATAGGTGTAACACCCCCATTTTCGAGATACGCAGCGGAATATAAGCTTGGGGTGCTACTTCATGGTTCACAGTCATGAGAATAGAAAATGACTCGAAAAGAGACGTTTTTAAATAAAAATTGTTATCATTCATTTATTTAATATCAGAGTACATAAGATAGGTCCCAGAGGGAGGTTCGGAAAATACATTATAACAGTTACATTATCCTTTTGAATGATAACAAAGTGGACACCCTTTTATTTTAAGAAGAAAGTCCACCGCCACTCCGTGCCAATAATCATACTTCTAGATACCTAAGATAAACATGCTTAAAAAGTCAACACAAAGGTTGAGTGAATCCATAGTGTTTAAAGTTTAATCAGTTTGAACACAAGCCAAAGTAAGAGAATTCAGTTATATCGTAGTTTGGTAATATTGCACTAAACCTCATGACACGCAATGCGTTGACAGTTTCCAGGTTCCACAATCACGATTGAAATGAGAGTGGTCTTGCCCCCGAGTTAAAGATATCAAATATAATGCATCTGTCTAACCGGCTACCACGTAGATATCCATCCGGTTAGTACAAATGGGTCGTCAGGCCAATAGATCTATTCACATATTCGCGCTCACCCAGCAGGTGACTAATGGTGCATGATATGAGGGTCTTTTAAATAAATAATTCAATCTCAATAATAAGGTAAGTTAGCCTAGTGCAATAACAATCAGGAAAATACTTGTGTTCGGTTTAATAGCATGTATCTCCCCACATATTTGGAAAACATGTAAATAAGAAAGGTGGGACTATAAACTCACCTGGATAATCTGGATGGAAAACAAAGTTATACAAAGTTGATAAACGTCTCCGGCTTGCAACCTGGGTTGTTATGTCAATTTCTCATTAATCGTTCCGGAATATATATAAGTTTCCAGTGTTCGTTTTGTAAACTTCTGGTTGGTGATTAAAAGCTTAATTGAGCCAATATGTAGTTTCAAAAGTAAGATTTTATCTTATCTTCTTATCTGTAGGTTTCAATTCTGTCCGTTCGTTAAAAGGATTCTTCGTTCGTTAGTTACGGTACAAAACATATATTAAGTTTAAATAAAACTTAATAATAATAATAATAATAATAATAATAATAATAATAATAATAATAATAATAATAATAATAATAATAATAATAATAATAATAATAATAATAATAATATTAAATAAAAATTAGGGTTTATGTTATTATTTCATTTTAAACCTTCAAGTTTCTATAGTTAACAACTTTTACCCTTAGACTTTATGAATATGACAACTTTTACCCTCGGACTTTAGTTAATTGACACTTTATACCCTCAAGTTTCAAAATAGACAGTTTTACCCCCTTAGGGATTCCCCGATCGCAAAACATATCCAAAACAGAAACTTTATATAGTTTTGACAGAAATGGTCCTTGTGTTTAATACCCGATCACACCCGATGTCCTTATTCCCAAAAACAATTTATTTCCCACGATTTAGGCCGAGACCTTTTGCAAATCCTTTTCGAAAATGTTTATAGGTATCTTAAAAGTATTTTTGTAAAGTGTCATGGCCTGAATCGAACCCACGAATTCCAAATTCAAAACAGAAAGTCGTAACCATGTTTACTCGACACAGAAAATTAACTCAACTTGTTTTGCCTCGTTCTCCCTCGTTTCTTAACGAAAAACGTTGATTCTTTTTCCTATGTGTAGCTCTTTTAGTGTAGCTTAACCATGTCGAAAACTAGAATTTTTAAGATTCTTTTACTAGGGTAAATTTAGGACGAGAGCAGCAGTGTTTCTGCTGTTCGACAGAAATGAAAAAGAGAAAGAAAAACCAATTTTTTCGAAATCCGATCTTTAGACCTATGGTTTTTATGTTATGTTTAGTTAATATAACATGTTTAAAGAGTTCCTAAATCATTTTTAACATCCTAAGTATTTTAGATCTCCTATTCGAATAGATTTTTACAAATAAACTCGGTTTGAACAAAAATGAGTAAAAATAAGTTATTGTTGATTCTGGGTTTATAGGATTATTAGGACATGTTCTAGGACATATTTAGACTTAAAACAAGTATATAAAAGTAAATGAAAAAGGCTATAGATATACCTTGCTATATTGGTCGATTAGGGCATGATTTTTGGTGTAAGGTTTGATTCGAGCTCTCCTATGTTTCTAACTTTATCCTACTGCCTTCTTGGGTTTATTTGAACTTAAATTGGACTAAGGGAATCAGTGGAGTAAGGGTGAGAGGCTTTGAGGGTTCGTTCGAATGGTTAATGTGGTTTTTAGGGTTTTCTAGTGATTCCTATTTATAGAGGGGGAAGTTAGGGTTTCATGGGTGTTCATGGCTGTTCTAGTGAGTGAAGAAGATGATGTGGGTGGCTATGGTGGCGCCACAAGGAGGGGGAAGGGTGTAGGTGATGTGTAAGAATACATATCACACACATAAGCCATTTCTAGAAGAAAGGCTATGTGTCTCTCTTCTTCTCCATACATAGGGCTTTCTTAAGGTTTAAGAGTTCCATGGATTAGTTAGTTTAGTGTTAGGATTGAACTAGAAGGTGTAACTAATTAGTTAGGGATCAAATTCGGCATAGAAGGGTTGTACTTAAGCTTTGTTAACTTGTAAACTAGGGTTTAGAGTAGAATTAGGGTTCCTAGGTTTAAGACTTAGTTAGAAATGAATTTTGAATCCTTATGTCTTAATTTAACATATATCGTTTTCTACTTATATAGGAAAAATAGGTTTTGTGCTTTAGCAAGCTGTACTCTAGGCTTATGAGACTTATACTAATGTTAGAAAAATAAGAAAAATATATTTTTAATTATTTCTTAATTTTCTATAATTTTTATGTAATTTTTATTACACTTTAAATACAAATAAATGAGTTTTTATGATCTTGTGCATTAAAGGGTTGTACATTGAGTTTATGGTGTTGTACATACATATAATAAATAAATAAATTGTTTTTATAATTTATTGTGTAAAAATATGACATAAAATATCATTTAAGTAACTATTATCAAGGTTTTATTTAGAATCTTATAAATATATAGTTTCATGCATAAAAGACTTGTACTTTAGCTTTAGTAAGGTTGTACTTATAATTTAAAATATGAGGAAAATGTAGTTTTTATAATTTATTAAGTTGTGAAAATTATATGTTAAGTTTTGTTAAGTTAAAAGTAAATAAATGAAATTTTTAGTTTATATGCATTAGGTACTTGTACTTTAGGTTTAAAGACTTGTAAAAATATTTAGTGAGTTTGGAAAATATAATTTTTAAGAGTTATGCATGTAGGGTTTGTAATTTATACGTTATAATAAATATAAAGATGATTTTTATAAAGATATTGTGAATAAATGTTTTTGTGCATAAATGACTTGTACACTAGTTTAAATAACTTGTAAATATATTATCTTGTAAAAATATTGTATAAATAAATTAGGGTTTGTAAAATGTATATATAAATTCATAGTTATGTGAGATTAGGGTTTTATCAGGAGTTAAAGTAGAATTAAGGTTTTTATGCTTTAGGGACTTGTACATTATTTATATGTTGCTATTTTTATGGTTTCGTTATCTTCACATATTGTTATGGTAGTTTAGGGTTTCATAAATTCTTATTAAATAAGAAACGTTTTAGTTTTAAACGTACGTTAGCGAAATAACGTAAAGTGGTAAGTGGGACCTCATAACGTTTTAGGTCAATGAAGTTTACATAGGTAAATGCTAAACCAGTTAAGGTTGGGTTGCAAGCACGGTTATTCGGGATGTGATCTCCGTCACATAAGATAATAGTTATAATCAAAAGAGAAAAAAAATTTCTACGTGGAAAAAGGATAAGTATTCTGAGAGATAGTTTATTTAAATGAGGGATTTTTCACAGTGGTTACAGTCACCCACCGTCAAGGGAATCTCGTCCCGAGATTCAGTCTATGTTGGTTGAGGAAATTGGGAAAAGTGAGGTGTAGAAATAGTCAGGCCTAGATTTTTAACCTAAGGAATTTGAGAATAGGTTGCGATAGAAGTTTGATATGCTTAAAATGCCTCAAGTTAAAAATAAAATAATATAATATTATTTTATTCTTATGTCCTATGTTTCCAAAAATATTATTTCGCTGCTAATTCCTCAATTGTAGTTTTGGCCTAAAAGAGTTGTCTAGGAATTTCCATTCGATACCTAAGGGAATGTAGTTTGGTCAGTCTTTTTCCTACTGGATGAAATAAATTTGAATGTTTTGCCACCTAATTACTCACTGTGCAACGGTCGAATTCCAACGGTCAGTAACAGTAATTCTAACGGTCGATGTAACGGTCGAATAAACGGCTAGTTTTCTACTATAAATACCTCATTTCTAATCCTCATTCTTTTACCACTAAATCCTCTTCTAAAAACCTCAAAATGCCGCACCTCTTTACTTTCCTAGCTATCTTTCATATCGTTCTCCGGGTTTTCCTTTTGAAGTATGTTCCTAAGGAAGACTATGAGTTTATGGTGTATGTGGTGGCGGCTCTAATGCCATTCGGGTTCCTAGCCATCGGGGTTGACAAGTTATGGAGGTAATGATCTTTCCTTAATTCTATATAATCCTCAAGTACCTATTTGTTTCCGGGTTTAAGATCTAAGTTTAGTCTTGTGTCCAATGTTTTCGTTGGTTCCTATTGCGCAGGGTAATCAAAAGGATTCATCCAGTGATTTCACTAGCTGTCGTGATATTGATGGGGGTCCTAGTAGTGATGGCTGATCAACCTTTCAGTGATTCTATTCCTTATTTAGGAGTTATTGTAACACTAATACTTCCGATGTTAGTTATTTGTCTATGTATGAATTTTCATGGTTCCTAAATAAATTTGTACTTTCTAGGTTTTCCATAAAGTCCTTGTGTGTTTCCTAGGTAATCCTTAATGAAATTATATAATCCTTGTAATTTTAGCATTTCCGTTGTTAACTATGTACTATCTTCCAAGATTCCTAATAAAATTTGTATCGTTTTGGGTTTATCATAATTCCTAAGGGTTTTCTATCCTCAATTCTTGTTAATTTCCTATCCTAGAGGTAATGGGTAGTAGTGGTAGACTTCTATTGTATCAAATCAAAATGATATGTTATGAAAGATTTTTCAATATTTTACTTTGGAATGATAATTGTTATTAGAAAATTTTAAAAGATAACTGTGCCAATTATGACATGATTTTTCCTAGTTTAGACATAGTTGGCCAGGCTATGCATAATTGAGGAATGAATGATGTGATATTTGATCCAGTTGTTGTGGTAGTTTATATTTTTCAAATTGTTTTAGATGGTGTTCAACGTTTTGTTTTTATAAAATGACTTCATAATTATTTTTCAAAAGATTAAGAAAATTTTTGTTCGTACTACAATGGTAGGTCAAGAATTTCTAGGATGATACTAAGGTAATCCTCGAAATAAATCTTAAGGTTTGTCTAAGAATCCTACAGGGTGGATCCGTTTATTGTTTGGTCAGGAGTAAACCTAATTCCTAATGGTATAATAGTGGATGGTTGCGAAATACCTATGGGCAAAATAGATGAAATAGAAGCTGAATTTATTATGGAGTTTTATTACAAAATGAGGGTTTATATAGCAGAAAAGTAGTTGTTTTACTTAGGTCACATCCATCGTAACCCAAGTAAGATTTGAAAAGGGATTACAACTTAGAGTATTTTTAAACCTCAATTTATTTATCTCTTACAGAGATTCATCCTCTGCTTAAATTCTAAAGTCATCCTAGGAAATGGTTAGGATTCCTAATGAGTTCTAGTTTCTTTTACACCAGCCTTGGTTTTCCTATTGGTTTTGGGGTTTTCCTATCATCAAGTTTTCTTTTAAAGTCCTATACCTTGTTTAATTTCTAGGTCGGGGATCCTTAAATTAAGATAATGGTCTTTCTATCATTGAGTTTTCGCTTTTGGTTATCCTAGGGTACGGGTAATGGTAGGTTTGGTTATTCTTCATAGGTTTTATTATTACCACAATAAGACATACGTTTATATTTTGTCTATGTTAGATTATCAAGGTACAACTCATGATAATCATAAGGTCACAACATGTCCAAATATCATACGTGTATGCAAGATGATCATTACTGGTCCACATCAACCGATACCATATACAGCAAAATACAACAAAATCAAGACCACATATAGTCATAAATAACTTGTACTAATTTGTTATATATATAACAGATTAGTATAAGCGTCATATTTATGCTACATATCTTGTGGCCAAGATATTGTACAGAAGCTGATAGGTATAAATCTGATTTAGTGGGTACCAGAAACTCTTCCGAGTTAACTTTTCAGTTTGACAATCATGCTGATGAGGATGTATATTTATTCTGGGTAAGGAACAAACTAATAAAAGCTAAGGTTCAACGACTTTCTCTTCATTCATCAAGTTCTCTTCCGAAATTTATCCTAGAGGGAATTTCTATTGGTTATAGCCTAGTCTAGGTGGGTCTTGGTATGTTGGGTTATAGCATGATATTAATAACTTGATTAATTGTTTTACCAAAACAATTAATGCAACGTCTCTTATTAACACAACATGTGGTAGGTTAAGAATTTTGTGTCTCTAATATGGATACATTGGGTTCCTTGTTTTTAATAGTGGTCCTAGTTTCCGTCACTTATTATGTTACCAGTTGGGTGGTTGTCTATGGTTGGAGTTTGTGGGAAGGAACTGTTATCTAGAGTGAGGTTTGGGGTGGTTTGGTTAACTTTAGGGGTTTTGAGAGACATGGTATTGTGATAATTTGCAAATAATAATTATAAGAAATTATTATAAGAAATTAATAATGTTTGGGAAAGAAACTAAAGGTGAAATGTAAAAATATCAAGAGTACGAAGTTTAGTATAAAGGATCCTAAATGGATATGGCTCTAAGTAGGGTTTCATCTTGATGTCCTAGCCTGGACATGAGAGGGATAGATTGGATAGGGGAATCAGGATTCTGTAACCACTTTATAGTTATAAATATTTCATTATGCAGTTTAAACGATTAACAATAGATGATATACAAATAATGTTTCAGTAACGGCGTGGCACGGAGGACTCTGGTTAAGTTTTTGTGAAAGTCAGTTATAGTCCAATGTTTGAAAACATTTGGTTCTCTATAACCACAAGCTCTGATACCAATCTGTAACACCCCCATTTTCGAGATACGCAGCGGAATATAAGCTTGGGGTGCTACTTCATGGTTCACAGTCATGAGAATAGAAAACGACTCGAAAAGAGACGTTTTTAAATAAAAATTGTTATCATTCATTTATTTAATATCAGAGTACATAAGATAGGTCCCAGAGGGAGGTTCGGAAAATACATTATAACAGTTACATTATCCTTTTGAATGATAACAAAGTGGACACCCTTTTATTTTAAGAAGAAAGTCCACCGCCACTCCGTGCCAATAATCATACTTCTAGATACCTGAGATAAACATGCTTAAAAAGTCAACACAAAGGTTGAGTGAATCCATAGTGTTTAAAGTTTAATCAGTTTGAACACAAGCCAAAGTAAGAGAATTCAGTTATATCGTAGTTTGGTAATATTGCACTAAACCTCATGACACGCAATGCGTTGACAGTTTCCAGGTTCCACAATCACGATTGAAATGAGAGTGGTCTTTCCCCCGAGTTAAAGATATCAAATATAATGCATCTGTCTAACCGGCTACCACGTAGATATCCATCCGGTTAGTACAAATGGGTCGTCAGGCCAATAGATCTATTCACATATTCGCGCTCACCCAGCAGGTGACTAATGGTGCATGATATGAGGGTCTTTTAAATAAATAATTCAATCTCAATAATAAGGTAAGTTAGCCTAGTGCAATAACAATCAGGAAAATACTTGTGTTCGGTTTAATAGCATGTATCTCCCCACATATTTGGAAAACATGTAAATAAGAAAGGTGGGACTATAAACTCACCTGGATAATCTGGATGGAAAACAAAGTTATACAAAGTTGATAAACGTCTCCGGCTTGCAACCTGGGTTGTTATGTCAATTTCTCAGTAATCGTTCCGGAATATATATAAGTTTCCAGTGTTCGTTTTGTAAACTTCTGGTTGGTGATTAAAAGCTTAATTGAGCCAATATGTAGTTTCAAAAGTAAGATTTTATCTTATCTTCTTATCTGTAGGTTTCGATTATGTCCGTTCGTTAAAAGGATTCTTCGTTCGTTAGTTACGGTACAAAACATATATTAAGTTTAAATAAAACTTAATAATAATAATAATAATAATAATAATAATAATAATAATAAAATTATAATAATATTAAATAAAAATTAGGGTTTATGTTATATTTTCATTTTAAACCTTCAAGTTTCTATAGTTAACAACTTTTACCCTTAGACTTTATGAATATGACAACTTTTACCCTCGGACTTTAGTTAATTGACACTTTATACCCTCAGGTTTCAAAATAGACAGTTTTACCCCCTTAGGGATTCTCCGATCGCAAAACATATCCAAAACAGAAACTTTATATAGTTTTGACAGAAATGGTCCTTGTGTTTAATACCCGATCACACCCGATGTCCTTATTCCCCAAAAACAATTTATTTCCCACGATTTAGGCCGAGACCTTTTGCAAATCCTTTTCAAATATGTTTATAGGTATCTTAAAAGTATTTTTGTAAAGTGTCATGGCCTGAATCGAACCCACGAATTCCAAATTCAAAACAGAAAGTCGTAACCATGTTTACTCGACACAGAAAATTAACTCAACTTGTTTTGCCTCGTTCTCCCTCGTTTCTTAACGAAAAACGTTGATTCTTTTTCCTATGTGTAGCTATTTTAGTGTAGCTTAACCATGTCGAAAACTAGAATTTTTAAGATTCTTTTACTAGGGTAAATTAAGGACGAGAGTAGCAGTGTTTCTGCTGTTCGACAGAAATGAAAAAGAGAAAGAAAAACCAATTTTTTCGAAATCCGATCTTTAGACCTATGGTTTTTATGTTATGTTTAGTTAATATAACATGTTTAAAGAGTTCCTAAATCATTTTTAACATCCTAAGTATTTTAGATCTCCTATTCGAATAGATTTTTACAAATAAACTCGGTTTGAACAAAAATGAGTAAAAATAAGTTATTGTTGATTCTGGGTTTATAGGCTTATTAGGACATGTTCTAGGACATATTTAGACTTAAAACAAGTATATAAAAGTAAATGAAAAAGGCTATAGATATACCTTGCTATATTGGTCGATTAGGGCATGATTTTTGGTGTAAGGTTTGATTCGAGCTCTCCTATGTTTCTAACTTTATCCTACTGCCTTCTTGGGTTTATTTGAACTTAAATTGGACTAAGGGAATCAGTGGAGTAAGGGTGAGAGGCTTTGAGGGTTGGTTCGAATGGTTAATGTGGTTTTTAGGGTTTTCTAGTGATTCCTATTTATAGAGGGGGAAGTTAGGGTTTCATGGGTGTTCATGGCTGTTCTAGTGAGTGAAGAAGATGATGTGGGTGGCTATGGTGGCGCCACAAGGAGGGGGAAGGGTGTAGGTGATATGTAAGAATACATATCACACACATAAGCCATTTCTAGAAGAAAGGCTATGTGTCTCTCTTCTTCTCCATACATAGGGCTTTCTTAAGGTTTAAGAGTTCCATGGATTAGTTAGTTTAGTGTTAGGATTGAACTAGAAGGTGTAACTAATTAGTTAGGGATCGAATTAGGCATAGAAGGGTTGTACTTAAGCTTTGTTAACTTGTAAACTAGGGTTTAGAGTAGAATTAGGGTTCCTAGGTTTAAGACTTAGTTAGAAATGAATTTTGAATCCTTATGTCTTAATTTAACATATATCGTTTTCTACTTATATAGGAAAAATAGGTTTTGTGCTTTAGCAAGCTGTACTCTAGGCTTATGAGACTTATACTAATGTTAGAAAAATAAGAAAAATATATTTTTAATTATTTCTTAATTTTCTATAATTTTTATGTAATTTTTATTACACTTTAAATACAAATAAATGAGTTTTTATGATCTTGTGCATTAAAGGGTTGTACATTGAGTTTATGGTGTTGTACATACATATAATAAATAAATAAATTGTTTTTATAATTTATTGTGTAAAAATATGACATAAAATGTCATTTAAGTAACTATTATCAAGGTTTTATTTAGAATCTTATAAATATATTGTTTCATGCATAAAAGACTTGTATTTTAGCTTTAGTAAGGTTGTACTTATAATTTAAAATATGAGGAAAATGTAGTTTTTATAATTTATTAAGTTGTGAAAATTATATGTTAAGTTTTGTTAAGTTAAAAGTAAATAAATGAAATTTTTAGTTTATATGCATTAGGTACTTGTACTTTAGGTTTAAAGACTTATAAAAATATTTAGTGAGTTTGGAAAATATAATTTTTAAGAGTTATGCATGTAGGGTTTGTAATTTATACGTTATAATAAATATAAAGATGATTTTTATAAAGATATTGTGAATAAATGTTTTTGTGCATAAATGACTTGTACACTAGTTTAAATAACTTGTAAATATATTATCTTGTAAAAATATTGTATAAATAAATTAGGGTTTGTAAAATGTATATATAAATTCATAGTTATGTGAGATTAGGGTTTTATCGGGAGTTAAAGTAGAATTAAGGTTTTTATGCTTTAGGGACTTGTACATTATTTATATGTTGCTATTTTTATGGTTTCGTTATCTTCACATATTGTTATGGTAGTTTAGGGTTTCATAAATTCTTATTAAATAAGAAACGTTTTAGTTTTAAACGTACGTTAGCGAAATAACGTAAAGTGGTAAGTGGGACCTCATAACATTTTAGGTCAATGAAGTTTACATAGGTAAATGCTAAACCAGTTAAGGTTGGGTTGCAAGCACGGTTATTCGGGATGTGATCTCCGTCACATAAGATAATAGTTATAATCAAAAGAGAAAAAAAAATTTCTACGTGGAAAAATGATAAGTATTCTGAGAGATAGTTTATTTAAATGAGAGATTTTTCACAGTGGTTACAATAGGACATGGTTCATAGGCAAAAGTCTTAGAAATAATTCTAAGTATTTTATCAGTTTTTAGCGATTGGAACTTGGTTCAAAATAGTGTCGAATGATGCATGTAACGTGAGAATAAAAGTGAAAGGAGTGTGCATGGTGACTCCTATGCCTTCCAAGATGGAGGCTCGCCACTTTTTGTGTGCTACATGAATATGTGTACGAAAATAAATATGTAAAAACATACATTCGAGTAGAGTAATAAACACGATGCATGGGTATCAAAATATATGTTACGTATAAATGAAATGGAATTGTAGAGAGGTTGAGATGACTTACAACTCTTCTAAGAATGGTAGGGACTGAGTGAGACGATAAGAACTCAAAGATTAACCCACGTTTGATTTAAAACTTACGTACACGTTTTAAATATATAACCCGTTTCTCTCGTTATGCTTCCAAACGCACGAATGACTTCCTTCTGGCTTTTCAGAGATGATTTTGTGGAAGAATGGGAGTTGTTAGGATAGTATTTAATGTATGAAGAAAGGTGGTGAGCTAGAAGTAGCTATAAGAGTCATTTTAGAACACATATGCTTCAATAATTCACAAAACATATGCTACTATACATTGTCAGTAATTGTGAGACTTCAAATAAGATTTTCTATCATCCTAGGACTCTAGAAATAATATGTGAGAGCACAAAAGTTGGAATTTGTCTTGTTGAGTCACATAAGTGTCGACTAGACATTTTATAACACACACGATTTGGAAAAATCTTGTAGTACTTCATTCTTACTGATGAAACTCGATTACTAACATGAAACTAGGTTAGACATAATAGTAGGATCACGTAGAAACAAACCGGAATCAAAACGGTTAAGTTTTAAATTTATAACCATGTCGAGTTGGGTTGGTTTTGACCGAGAGCTTTGGCTCTCAAATTCACATTAATACTCGACATAAAATCCTAAAATTTGGCACACTTAGAGTTGGCTAGGTGAGAAATGAGATGGTGTAAAAATATATAGGTGTCACGTTTAAGATTTGAGAGAACGAGAGGCTTTTTGGAGATACCTTCTAGTCGAACTTCATATAGAATAACAAAAATGATTTTGGGCTTTAAAGTTGGGCTGATGAATAGTACACGATTGGGCTAAAGTTGGGCTGGTGAATTACTGGCCCGATTAGGTTAATTAAGAAATAATTAAGTTTAGTGAAATATTTATGTTTCGTAAAACGTGTCGAGAACTTGTTCCGTCATTTGGTGAATTATATAATATCGTAATCACGACTAAATAATATAATAAGAAAAATTTCAAAATTTTCTGTAATAAGGGGGATCAGTAACAGTAACAGAGGTTTATTATTTATTAACGATTATAATTACAAGGGATTTTTACAGTGTTTTACAACTCCCTTCACCATTTCTCCCAATTTCCCACCAAAGTTCATAAATACCCATTACAAGACTCCCCAAAACCCAAAACCCTCAAATCTTACACATCGCCGGAAAAAAGACCTCGCCGGAAAGACAAACCCTCGTCTAAATTTGCAGCACCACCACCTATCTAAATCTGTTTCGAGAACATCACATACCCTTGTCTATTTCAAGAAAATCAAAAACCCAGAACACTAGTATTTCAACTTAAACAAAAACCCAAAACCCCCAAATCTTACACATCACGAACCAAAGGTGTGATTTGTTGGTGGCGATGGTGATGGGATTTGGTGGTGGTGGGTTTGTGGTTGAAATTCTTGATGTTACACATCACGAACCAAAGGGGTGTGATTTGTATGGTTTGATTTTGTTTAGTGTTTTGTGTTTGTAGCATCTGGTAGAAGGAAAAAAAAAAAGATTTTGTTTTGCAAATGTGTGTGAGGAACTGAGGATCTCTTTTACATGTTATTGATATAATAATAATAATAATAATATAATAATAATAATAATAATAATAATAATAATAATAATAATAATATAATAATAATAATATGAGGGTAGTTTGGTCATTTCATCCTTTTAAACAGTCAAACAAACGGAAAATTTGGTCAAGGGACCAAACCCGTTATGGGTCGCAACCACAGGGAGAGGATCCGTTAAAAAAGAATATAGGGACTAAAAGCGTTAAACCCGACAGACCACATGGACCATTTTTTAAATTAACTCTATTTCATCTCTACAATTATAGACGTTTATTTGGCAATAGGTTCAAAAGGGGGTCAAGAGGTTCAAATAGTTTAAAAATAAAAGGTCCTCAAAGAGTTAAAAAAAAGGGGGGGGGTTTTCAGGGGGTTCGAAGAGGAGTCCACAATTTCAGTCCGCATTATTATTATTATCATCATCATCATCATCTCAATCTCAATCTCAAAACCAATAGCTTCTTTAGCACAACCATCATGGAACAATTCATCATCCTCATTAGGAGAAGGAGAAGAAAGTATAGAATCTCAATCTCAATCTCAAAACCAATAGCTTCTTTAGCACAACAACCTTCTAAGGTATCGAACCCGGGTGATGGTAATGATAATGATGGGGTTTTCGCGTTGTCGGGCCAAAGAGGATAATCAAAAGAAACAAGAATAAGAAGCCAAATCTTTAACTGATATTCTTAAAGGTATACCCCATCTTTTTAAACTTGTTAGCCTAATAAGATTAATGTCATAGACTAGTAATAGGTTAATTTCTGAAATGTTGGTATGTAGAGTGATTAGCTGCGGACCGACCATGTTTAACATTATCCGTGGACATTACTACCATGCTCAACTTTTTGTTTAGCCATTTTGCATAACTTAGTTTAGCTTTAATTTGTTCGTGGACCTTTTTTAACAGAACAAAACATTATTTGTCCCACATTGGTATAGGATGAGAAATTTGAGCGTTTAAAGTTGTTAGCCTAACATTACCGTCATATACTAGTACTATGAATGATTTGCCTTAGTGTAGTTTAGGTTTAATTTGTGCAATGTAGAATGATTGGTTGTGGACCTTGTTTAACAAAACAAAAGATTTTTGTAACAATCCGTCCCACATAATTATGGGATAAGAAAAAATTTGAGTGTCGTGTAAGTCTGAATAGAAGTTCAATTCCATCTACGTGCAAACAACTCTAAAGTGGCTAACCTAACCTTCCGAGGGCTTTACCTGGTTTGAGTATGTGTGGTGGTGGGCTCTAATCTTGTGAATTAGTGGGCCAAACATTAAGTAAGGTTAAAAATGAATAGCACACGGGTGAACTTGAAAGGGCGATGATCGAAATAGTGTTGTCTAACCTATTTTTGCTAAGAGACATTTTTATCTGATGATGTTTATGGGTCATTGATGCTTGTAAGTGCAACATGATTGTTGATTACTTGTCTAGTTTTAGTTTGTTTACATATGATTGATGTTAATTGAATTTTGATTTGAATGTCAGTGTGGTTGATGTTTAAATATTGATTGGATAACGTTAGTTACTACTAATATAAAGGACCACAGGATATTCTCCCAAAAGTTTAAATATAAGAGAGACTTGTAAATTGTAATGTAAAGCATAATAGGGCCCTTCCCCACGGACCTAGTCCCAGGCTATGAGCACCTATTCCAATCACCTTTGGCCAAGAGCTGGGATTGAACCCAAGACCTCTATTTCTCCAAAAGCCCACGTTTACCGGGAAACCATGACCACATGATGTTAATGGTGTTTAATTACTACATTGCCTTGTTATTTGGTTTCTAATGTCAAATGAAATGGCGGGCGTAGTGCAAGGGTCCTTAAGATGTGTGGATTCAATATAAGAGAGACTTGTAATGTAAAGCATAATAGGGCCCTTGATGCGGGTGCGTTGGAGTAAAGTTTTGGCAGTTTTAATGCCTACTCAAGTTTTAAATTTATATTTAGCCGACTTATCAATAACACACACACTTAACGAGCAGTGTACCCGGTCAGTATGAAGATAATGGTAAGTAGAGTGTCGATCACTAAGAGTGGAACGTATTATCTAGTTATTCTAATCAGTATTTTAATATCCTAACGCAAGGGGGTTTCAGCCTGAGAGACTGGCACAGTTTTGTAGTAATTAAATGATAAAATAAACCAATAGGCACGAATCAGCAAGTAGCACACACGTACACAGATAGATACTCGAGACAATAAGAGGGTTGTCCTTATGATTAAGTAGATTGTCACTTGTTTTATTGATAGCTTTATATGAAGTGTATGTAATTAACCCTTTCTCGTTGGTCCTATTCTCATCGGCGAGTAAACCCTTAATGATTACTTATGTCTAAAAGTTATTTCTAAGTGATCAATTTAGAAACAACCGTGGGAGCCACATCTTGTCCCGCAGTCGGATGCCCGCAAGCCACTAATAAACACAGAGGTTATCAATGCACTAATAAGTAGTAACCAAAGACATCAACATATAAACTTTAATTGATGGGAAAGCAAGTATTAAAGGGAGTGCAATCTTTCGTTGTCACATTACACAAGCCACCAATCCTGATGAATTAAAGTTTGCTAACACAATAAAACAAAACTACTTAATGAATTAAATACATGCAGCACCTTCTTACAGCTCTTGTATCTTCGATTTGGGTGTGTCTTGTGCTGCCTCCTTGACTGAATTCGTCCTTTTGCTCTGCTGTCCGAACTTCGGTTTTAGGGTTTCGAACTCTTTTTCACGTCTGGTCTACGGGGTATTTATAGTTTCTGTCTGAGGGAAGATGCGGCGCATCTACTAAGTAGATGCGGCGCATGTACTTAACTTCGCGTGGGGTCCAAGATTATAATATTCAGGAATATTCGTACACCGCCAGAAGATGCGGCGTAACTCTTGATTAGATGCGGCGCATGTCCTCTTGTATCTTGGATCGTATCTGGTGATATCTTGATAGAGATGCGGCGCATGTCGAGAGTGAGATGCGGCGCATCTGGAGCAGAATTGACTTGATCTTGTCCATGTCAGTAGACTTCCACTTTATGCACGTTTTGCTCCATTATTAGTCCATAATCGCTAAGTTTCACCAAATGCTTGTTTTTACCTGAGAATTACAAAAGTAAACGATTAAGTATCAATCCTCATACATAATATAGTCAAACAAGTCAAATTAATAGGATAAATGATAGTAATAAAATGTACTTATTTGAGTTCATCAAATATCCCCCCACTTGAACTTTACTTGTCCCCAAGTAAACCTTAGAATTTCATTTATGAAAATGTATCCTAAAAGATGTTAGGATTTATTTTTATATTTAAGCATGTATTCGTTTATTTCATAATCACACAACTAAACACTTAACGAATTAGAAGTAAAATAAAATAAGTCGATAAAAGCAAATCTAATCGTTTAACTGTCCAGTCGCGACGAATATTCTATCATAAGCTTGGCAAGTATACACATCTCCACCACTAAAGCTAAGGAATAACAAGTCTAAAGCGGTAAAAAGGGTTTTTAGGCTAAAGGGTTAATTATTCTTTTTTACACTATCGATCTCAAATTCCAGAAAAGGCGACAAAATCACAAATACATGATCGAATCCACGAACACGATACTTGCAATTGCTCAAATCCTTAACTCGAATAGGCTAAAGATAGGTCCAAACTTCACCAATAATAATATATCAAAAAGGGCGACAAAATCATAAATACATAGCCGAATCCACGACTACGATACTTAAGATTGCTCAAATCCCTAATCTCAATAAATCAAAGGTTCGGTTGGATAAAGAACAATACAGGGTATGGATAATATTTGGGATATAAATTGGTGTAAAAATAAAAATAAACAAAACAAAACAAATAAATTAAAATCCTAAGTGTGGTTAATCACTATCCCAACCATCCCATGAATAAGACTCATATCATTGAATAACTCACGCTTTAACACTCGAAACACACGCTTTTGGTAGACACGAATTATACTCAACAAAATCTTAATCAAAGAATAAACCTTAATCGGCATTCCCATAACTGCCAATTCCCATTCAATCCATAAATATAGTATAACAAATAGTGGTGATATCGACCACTTACATAACTCTACATCGTTGGCTTAAAATAAACATCCAACTTTTTTTTCTTTCTTTTTCTTTTCTCATTTTTTCGATTTTTTTTTTTTTTTTTTTTTTTTTTTTTTGAAATCAACATATATGTGTAAAATTTCACCACATCACTACAACTTTCTTTCCGGATAATTTTTTTCATACTTTTCATACTTTCAGAAATAACGGTAATAGTGAAAGTAGTAAACACACGAAAAATAAACTCAAAAATATACAATATTTACTTTCACTCCCATTTGCATTGTGCAATTTCCCGACCTAACCATAGATAATGAATTACGCACGCGAACACAGGTAATGTAAGGAAACACACTCTGCCTATAGCAATTAACCAACCACGGATTCTAATCTACAGGGTAGGCTAAGGTTTAAGGTGTAACGAAACATTTTAAACATAGGTGTAAGAAACGAAAGGAATGGCTCTGAGGGTTTTTCTAGGGGTATCTTACTCTAAAAATGAGAGTAACAAAAGGTTTTTATACGGGGGTTAACTAACCAGTGTAGTTAGCTAATAACACATAACATATAAAGGCTATTTGGTGTAATCCTAGAATTTTACCAAGTTAGACAAGTCATTCCAATTATATAAATAATACTCATTATGGTGGTCTCGAATAGTATACAAGCCAAGTTCTAAAGTTTACAAGTCACCGGCACACTCATAGATTTGTGAATTTTGGAAAAATCACAATTTTTGAAAATAACGTCATGTGTGCAGTTATGTAACTTAGATCTTAAACAAAAACATGCTAAAAAATTTTTTAAGTTTGATATATTAAGCACATTTTAAGCATAATTTTTGAAAAAGTAGGACAAGTAATTGTTAAGTGTTCTAATTCTCCTATCCCCCCACTTAAGTTAAACAACGTCCTCGTTGTTTGTATAAAAGGTTAAAAACTGGAAATAAAAGAATTAGAACGGAAAAACTCCCCTGAGATTTGCTCGGTATGATCCTCCATTAGTGTAAGAGCAAAAATCATCTTTCTTGTGGATTAGAACGTTAAAGCTTCATACTTGATGTATCCACAGGAAATCCAGGAAACTATAATACCACCAACACTTTAAAACACACCTAAGATAAGAAAGGTTCAACTTGCATAACACATTAGTAGTTAGGAAAAATAAACTTAAAAATTAAAACTGAAAATCATCAGGTCAGTCGATGCGCCGTATCTTATTGAAGAAGATACGCCGTATCGAGCCTGGAATTAATACGGATCAGAATAAAGATGCGCCGCATCCTTAACCAGGGATGCGCCGCATTAAAATAAACTGATAAAAAGTTTTAAAGTCGAAAAATAAAAATGCAGAAAAAATAAAATAAGATATGACCATTGCAGAGGATGCGTCGCATCTCAGGACTGAGATACGCCGTATCTTCGTGCGGCCTGGACTGACTATAAAACAAAGTAAAGGATAGGATGCGTCGCATCTGTTTAGGCAGATACGGCGCATGTAGTTACCAAACAGACTGTTAACAGTCTGTTGCAAAAATGGCTCGTTCCACGTTTTAATCTCATACGTCCTCTCGTTCTCTCATGCTGAACTTAATGCCAGTCTTCGTCAAACATAACAAGAAATATAAACTGAAACATTAAACATAAGCATAAAAATAACGATGAGTACAATCCAAAAAGTAATAATAATGTGTGGAACAGTCTATGAAATCAAGAGAGTAAGGTCATGGGTGAGTGTGGTCGTCTGGATGGGTCCCGGAAGTGCTGGCTCCATCAGTCCTCTGGCGGACTCTGCGCTCGTATGCCCGTGTCACTCCTGCAACCTCAGTACCATCTGGACGAGCGTGTGTAATACCCTGCTGCTCTAGTAATCTGCTCACACTCATGACCACCCACTCTAAGTCTCTCCTCAGTACCATCACCTCTCCCTCGACTGCGTCGAGTCTCTGAATCACGGTGCGTGGGGGTACTGGTGCCTGTGGCACCTCCTCGTCGGCAGGAGCAGCAGCCGGAGGATCCTGAGGTCCTCCCTGCTCCGCCTCTGGCCCTGCAGCTCTGGCGGGCCCTAATGCTGCCCAAAAGTGGCCCCCAGCAGCCACCTGGCAGATCGCCAGTCTAACCAAATAGTCCCTATCGATAACTGGGAGATGAGCCACCACAACCTCCAGCCCCGCTGGAATCTCCGCTCCAATAACTCCAAAATGGCGGGCCAGCCTCGAAACAAAATGCCCGCCAGTCATGTGGCTCCTCCGATCTCTCCCAGCAGCTGATCGGTGGAGGTAGTGTGCCAAAAAGTGGGGGATGTTCACCGGCATCCCCTCATCCATGCTCCTAAGTAGGAAGAGGTCCAGAGTGGTCACCTTTTCAGGCGACTGACCCCTCCCAGCAATAGTAAGTGCAATCAGCCTGTGACACAGCCTCCTCATCGGCTCCCTGATCAAAGTATATGAGGGGGTGGAAGTAGTGATGTCGCCCCCCGAAGAAATCCTAAACCAGTAATCACTGAATACCCCTCTGTCAGGGACAACCCGTAAACTCTCAGCCCAGTACCTGGCAAACCCAGCAGATCCAAGCTCCTCCTCAGTGTGTAGACCCATGGCTAAAATAAACTGCCTCATCGACATCTGCCTGTGCACACCTCCTAACCTGAACACCAGAGTGTCAGCTGTATCAATCTCCACATCTGTCTCTCTGTAATGAATAGTGCTAAAGAACTCCAGCATGAGCTCCCTAATCAGAGGCTCGTCAACCCTAAACAGTCGCTCCCAGGCACTAGACCTGAACTCCACCTCATCATCACCTCCAACAACAACCATCTCCATACGACGCTGTAGGCTCGCAGCTGCATGTCCACCACCGATCAATCCCACATCGTCAAAATTCAGAACCTGGACTCTGAATATTTTCTTGAAGTAAACTGAGTCAAGCCTATGCAAATAATCCTCTAGAGTGCCATCAGTAAGTCCCATGTTCTCGAATCGTAACCATTGGTGCCTTTGTGCGATATCTGGTAGTGTCATCTGAAATAAACATTCAAAGTCAGTAAATAGTCTGCAAGAAAGGTAGATACGGCGCATTTGATTAAATCAATGCGGCGTATCTGTATAAAGTATAAGAGATGCGGTGCAAGACAACAGATACGGCGTATTGAGATGCGTCGTATCTAGATTAATCAATACGGCGTATCTAAAATTTTATCAATTTTTAAATAGGTCGTTACGCCGCATTAATCAACCCAGATGCGCCGCATCTAAAAGCATATCAGTATAAAATAAAGGGGCAGGCACGTTTATCGAGAATCCGTATCCGTGACGTAAACTACCACTAAATATCACAGTATTATATACTCTTTATATCAGTTCAAATATCGCATTCCACCACTTATTAATTCGCCTTCCCGCTAGATATTCAAAATCAAACCCAAAACCTAAATTTTCGTTCGATTCAAGTAATGTCAAATTCGATGTCTTATTCTAAAATTAACTTAGGGGAAATAATTAATGCCAAGTTCTAATCATATCCCTTTATCGTTTAAGCGCGAATCGATTCAATCCTATAAACCCTAATTTTCGTATTAATCAAAATTGAATCGAAATGTAACAATTACCTTAGTATTTGTGATTAGGAGAAGGATTAATGCTCGGATTAAAGGCGGATTAAAGAAAGATGATCGGATTTTGAGTATAATTTTAGTGCGTGTTCTTAACTGTGTGTATTTATGCGGCGTATTCCCGTCGTATTTATAAGGCGACACGATGCGCCGTATCATAAAATTGGGATGCGCCGTATCTAGTTAATTCCGTTGACTAGTCAATAAGTCCTAGTTGGTCAGGGATACGGCGCTTTGGATATTTAGATCCGCCGTATCTCTATGTTAGTCAACGAAATTTAAATGAAGAACGTACCTTGGCCTCCGCAACACAGTTCCTTATACATCAAATTTGGGTAAAAACGGCACACCATATAGATGAATTCAAAATAAGAGTGATAGGCATAAACGTTTCATTAATAATCGTAATCTTATTGTTTAGTGGATAAGGATTTATTCCGAGGTTAGGAACAAATATCGTTTTTGAGCATACAAAATTAAGATTACGAATTGAATCAGACGTATAATAAGGATAATAAAACTGAGATCATAGTGTAGAGAACTTTCCTTTGTGCAGTTGAATCATCGTAGAGTTTACCTGGGATTCTATTTCAAGAATTAAAGAAGTTCAATGTTACCAGTACTGAGTTTTCCTCCACTCTTCCCGTCTTATGTTCGGTCACTTCAGCTAGCGTCTCTTGGTTTGGTTCAGAATGTAATCCTTCTTGGTGATGCTTGAGTCATCATTTATCCTGAAAATAAACAACTTGCACACGAGAGTAGCGGACCGATCAAGGTAAATATCAAAAATCAACTATATTTATCAAATTATATTCGTCGTATTAACAAAAGTTAATGCGCCGTATTTTCGTTACGTTTAAAAATAAAAGATTTTTGATTCAGTAAGATGCGCCGTATCGACAGAGATCGATACGCCGTATCTGTTTAATAATTCGCAAACTGTTTTTAATTAAAATAATAGATACGCCGTATCTTCAAAAGAAGATGCGTCGTATGGCGTTAACGTTTTAGAAAAAAAATTTATCAAAAATAGATACGCCGTATCTGCGAAAGCAGATGCGTCGTATTACTTTATCGCTTAGAAAAATTTTCTTATTAAAAACAGATACGCCGTATCTTGGGGAAAAGATGCGTCGTATCGAATTAATTAAACGCGTTGTATATAAAAAAATTAAACGCAATACGCCGTATCTGAGAGATCAGATGCGCCGTATCGTTTGATTTAGCACAGTACAACGGTAGCAGAACACACAAAAAACGAAAAATAAAACAAAAATAAAACACACGAACAAAAACAAATAAAAGCAAAAATAAAAGAAAACAAATAGCACACAATACAACAAATATGCAAAATAGTACAATGATGCAATTAATCTAATAAAAAGAAAAATAACCTAATTAAAATACTAATCAAATTAACAGATAATAACAATTCACTCCCCGGCAGCGGCGCCAAAAACTTGATGGGCGTGCGTTGGAGTAAAGTTTTGGCAGTTTTAATGCCTACTCAAGTTTTAAATTTATATTTAGCCGACTTATCAATAACACACACACTTAACGAGCAGTGTACCCGGTCAGTATGAAGATAATGGTAAGTAGAGTGTCGATCACTAAGAGTGGAACGTATTATCTAGTTATTCTAATCAGTATTTTAATATCCTAACGCAAGGGGGTTTCAGCCTGAGAGACTGGCACAGTTTTGTAGTAATTAAATGATAAAATAAACCAATAGGCACGAATCAGCAAGTAGCACACACGTACACAGATAGATACTCGAGACAATAAGAGGGTTGTCCTTATGATTAAGTAGATTGTCACTTGTTTTATTGATAGCTTTATATGAAGTGTATGTAATTAACCCTTTCTCGTTGGTCCTATTCTCATCGGCGAGTAAACCCTTAATGATTACTTATGTCTAAAAGTTATTTCTAAGTGATCAATTTAGAAACAACCGTGGGAGCCACATCTTGTCCCGCAGTCGGATGCCCGCAAGCCACTAATAAACACAGAGGTTATCAATGCACTAATAAGTAGTAACCAAAGACATCAACATATAAACTTTAATTGATGGGAAAGCAAGTATTAAAGGGAGTGCAATCTTTCGTTGTCACATTACACAAGCCACCAATCCTGATGAATTAAAGTTTGCTAACACAATAAAACAAAACTACTTAATGAATTAAATACATGCAGCACCTTCTTACAGCTCTTGTATCTTCGATTTGGGTGTGTCTTGTGCTGCCTCCTTGACTGAATTCGTCCTTTTGCTCTGCTGTCCGAACTTCGGTTTTAGGGTTTCGAACTCTTTTTCACGTCTGGTCTACGGGGTATTTATAGTTTCTGTCTGAGGGAAGATGCGGCGCATCTACTAAGTAGATGCGGCGCATGTACTTAACTTCGCGTGGGGTCCAAGATTATAATATTCAGGAATATTCGTACACCGCCAGAAGATGCGGCGTAACTCTTGATTAGATGCGGCGCATGTCCTCTTGTATCTTGGATCGTATCTGGTGATATCTTGATAGAGATGCGGCGCATGTCGAGAGTGAGATGCGGCGCATCTGGAGCAGAATTGACTTGATCTTGTCCATGTCAGTAGACTTCCACTTTATGCACGTTTTGCTCCATTATTAGTCCATAATCGCTAAGTTTCACCAAATGCTTGTTTTTACCTGAGAATTACAAAAGTAAACGATTAAGTATCAATCCTCATACATAATATAGTCAAACAAGTCAAATTAATAGGATAAATGATAGTAATAAAATGTACTTATTTGAGTTCATCAGCCCTCTAACCTGTCATACCCTGCTGCTTTTTTGGGGCAGCCGCAGGGTTCATGCACACGGGTGAAGTTGACCTTGTATAGTTGTATGCATGGTTTTTTTAGGGGAACTTTCTTGTATCAAACAAGGAACATATACACGCCAGCACGTGTATGTATATGCATGTAGGTATGGATATCCATATGCCGTAATGAAGACCTTATATGAAAGGGTGTCAAGTTATGGTTACACCGTCATAACCTACTTTTAAATATACATTTCTGATATCCTAAAGTCTCATTTTATCTGACTATCTATGTTAACTTGAATATTTTACTTTTAAAAATTACCATAATCAACTGTATGTGAATGTTTAATAAATTATGCACTTAGGTAAGAAATAAGTAACAGATATATAATGATAGAGAAAGTAAAGTGAAAATGGAAATTGAAGGCTGGAGTGATATGTTACCAGCACTACTTAAGCTTGTATTTATAGGCATACAAAACTTAGTACATAGACTTTACTTTGCTTCTAAGTATTCTTAGTAAGCAATTACTTAATAGCTAAGACTTATAGATATTTAAGTATTCTTAACAAGTAAGAATACTTCTTAGCTAAGGTTACTAAATATCTAATATCCTTAAGAGATAAGGATACTTAATAGTGAAGTATCCTTCATGACTAAGATAACAAAAATTCTTCTAAATATTATTTTAAAACAAACAATCTTAGATATTTTAACACTCCTCCTTAAGATTGTTGTTGGATTTCATAAGTTGAGCCTTGAAGTAATTTAGCTTCTTCCCGGTAATTGAAGGATTCATCGTAATTTAGCTTCTTCCCGGTAATTGAAGGATTCATCACGTCATCCAAAACTTGTGTAACTTTTAGTGTTGGAGACATGGTGAGTGACCAAATAAAAGTTTAAGTGTGCTTGGTTGAAGCTATTAAAGTATAAAGAATGGTAATATAAATGGTTGATTAACTACTTAAATGTGTTTACATAAACCGATTTGATAAAGTTAATCCCCAACTCGCTCTTTACGAGTAGTCAAATTCCTTTGTTTAAAATCACACCCTGAATATGAAGGGAGGGTGAGGTTAGCCTTTTTTCTATCCTCTAACTAATCTCCCGCCCCAATTAATACATAATTTCTAAATCTAAACCGATCATTTGATTCAGTTTTTCATTCTACACATACTGATATACTTTTCCCCAATTTTAACCAAGTAATTGAATAGTTGACTATTTGGCGCCAAATTACAAAATGATTGAATCCTCAATTACTAGTGGTTAGGTTACTTGTATTTGTAAGTTTTTATCAGTATGTCAAATAAGAAACGATCTCAAAGACAGACTAAACCTTGTACAGACTCGGCTACCGTTCCATGTGAGATCCTTAACCTGCGTTTTTTTTATATTTTGTACCATGTTGTGAGTTATATAACTGTTCCTTTTTCATCTCTCATCATAATGTAATCGAATCCTGATTTTTTATTTTAAGCCATTCCAGAGAAATCACGGGGATACATTCAGGTGTTTTTGGATGGAGGATTGAACCAACAGAGAATGGGGGTACGCGCTATTTTATCTCTTAAACAAACATAAGGGGGTGTTTGGCGTATGGGCTTATTCAACTTTTGAAAAGCTAATAAGCTCAGATTTCAAGGCTTATGAACTTACCAACTTGAGCTTGTGGCTTATCTAAGTTCATAAGCTCATAAGCCTAAAAGGTTGAGCTTATTAGCTTTTCAAAAGTTGAATAAGCCCAAACGCCAAAAATATAAGCTAAAACAAACACCCCCTAAGAAAAAAAGTAAGTAAATAATAATAATTTTTTCCTAAATTTTTTGCCTGTGTTAAAGATTTGTGATGCAGTAGCTGTTGCTAAAATCTTAAACGCGGCACTAGTAATACCACACCTTGAAGTTAATCCGGTCTGGCAAGATACAAGGTATTTTTACGGCCGCTATTTGAATTTATATCGTGTTTTTAAGTTAACTCGCAGACTGGTGGTAAGATGTTACGTTTACTGTGCAGTTCCTTCACCGATATATTTGATGTCGACCACTTTATTGAGGTCTTGCAAGATGAAATCTCCATAGTTATAGAGCTGCCGAGCATGTACTCTTGGAGCACAAGGGATTACTATGGTACTGGCATACGACCTACTAGAATCAAAACGGCGCCTGTTCATGCTTCTGCTAATTGGTATCTGGAAAATGTGCTGCCAATGCTAAATAGGTTCGTTATAATCTTTTCTTTGACATTGTAATTTAATTCGAGCATAAACAATTTCAAATTACAATGTTTCAGTCATGGAATTGCTGCGATTGCCCCATTCTTGCACCGTTTAGGTTTTGATAACCTACCAAAGGAGATTCAGCTTCTTCGATGTAAGGTTAACTTTCAAGTATTGGTTTTTGTTCCTCACATCAGAAGACTAGGAGACACCCTCGTTCAACGCCTTCGAAACTCTCCTACTACAAACAAAGGAACAACGAACGATAAATTGGAGGATGAAAGGGGAAGTGGAAAGTTTATCGTTTTACATCTCCGCTTTGACAAAGTATGTATCCTTCCATGTCTCATGTACTGCTTGATTGTATATATCTTATTGTGATTCGAGAGTGGCACCAAGTGGGTCAAAATGGGTCGGGTTGACCCACCAACACTTGACATCTCAATTACTTTTGCATAAGTTAAAAATAGGTGATTGTGGGACTATGAAGGACATGTTGTTTACAATATTTTTATCGAACAGGATATGGCTGCCCATTCAGCTTGTGATTTTCGTGGTGGAAAAGCTGAAAAGTTGGCACTTGCAAAATACCGCCAAGTCATATGGCAGGGAAAAGTCTACTGTTTGAAAGAGAGTAAAACAACCCGAAATCCCAGGAGCTAATCCAAAATCACCTACTCGATTGACAAGCATAGCTTTTATAGCTGCTTTATCTGCCTGAAGTCGTGTAAACCAGAAATGAATTAACAAATATGAAGCAAGACCTACTCCCTCCCATCCCAGGAATAATTGAAGAGAGTTATCTCCAGTCACCAACATTGGCATAAAAAAAGTAGGAATGGATAAATAACACATAAATCGAGGGCTATGCGGATCCTCAGACATATATGAAATGGAATAAAGATGGACCAAGCTACTTATGGATGTAACCACAATTAACATCACTACGGTCGGGCTATCGAACACGGGGTCAGAAGTGAATTACGAGTCGGACCAATCTGCGAATCGAGCGAGCTCCCCTTGCATGCAATGATGTGGTGGTGAACCTCTCATTCTAATTCAGTGCTCTCCGAACCGTGCGGGAAGGTTTCCCATCACACGGCTCATCAACTTGATCTTCCGGGGGAAAACTCAGTTCACTAACGAGGAGTTGAGGCATCAGGGACGATGTCCACTCACTCCTGAAGAAATTGGACTGCTTTTGAAAGCTTTGGGTTTTAACAATGACACACGCCTCTATCTTGCATCCCACAAGGTATCATCTAATCCACCCCATGGAAAATTTCAACTTTTAGATTCATACACGATTTGAAGGAATTATTTGACTATTTTTTTAATTTGCACATAATTTGGAGAAATTTTTTAACTGTATGATAAAATCTGCACAATTTGAAGAAATAATGTTACTTCATCAAATTTCTAATCACCCTTCAAGAAAGACGATACACGAAATCTTCTTAGACCCAAATCAATATCATCAAAAAAAAAATGGTATGCTGAGAATGGGCAAACTAGTATTTGACTATTTTATGACCTACATCAAGTGTACCAAGGCTGAGTTTAGCAAATCAAACAGTCAAAACAGAAACTTTTACATTATCAGCTTTGCTTTATCCCTGAAACATAGGTATATGGTGGAGAGGCAAGAATTTCTGCACTGCGTAAACTGTTTCCGCTTATGGATGACAAAAAAAGCCTTGCATCTGACAAAGAACGGGCAGAAGTTGAAGGAAGAGCGTCGTTGTTAGCGGCTGTTGATTATTATGTCAGTATGCATACGGACATCTTCATTTCAGCTTCACCAGGCAATATGCACAATGCAATGGTATGTATGGTTGACCTCATTCAGCATATATCTGTTAAAAACTAACAGTAAAAAAGAAAATTAGATCATTTTGAAAAAAAGTTTACAGAAATTTAACTAAATGAGCTGTGGGACATATTATATAAACTCTACCTTTTTAATCGAATATATTCGAAAATGACCCTATAATTCGCAAAATTAACATTTTTGAAACGGAAAAAAATGCAAAAAGGTAAAAAGTGCATAATATATGTTAAAATATTATAAAAAGTGCACATTTTTACCTGAAAGAATTGTTTTGAAATAAGTTTTTAACTATTTTTTGTGAAAATTTGCGATTTGTTGTTAAAAATGTGAAAACATGTGGATGATTTGACTTATTTGAGAATTTTACGTGTTTTGCAAAATTATAATTTGTTAATTATAGGGTCATTCCCGGATATACATGAACAAAACGTCTAATTTTGCGGTGCACACCAAAAAGCCATTTAGGTGAATTCAAAAATCATTCATTTTGCTTTAGAGGCCGATATTTCAACCCATCTAGATAAAAACGGATAAAGTCCACTTGACTTTTATCAATAAGTAATCTAACGGGTCAAATATTTATTTTAGTTATGAAGTAAACGGACTGAATGTGGTATGAACTATGAAGTGTATTCAAATTCATAGAGTTGGACAAAACTGTTTTGGTGGGTCCAAACCCAACCCATTTTATTTCAACCCGTCTAACAGGCCTTTTTGACCCTTTGCTTCGCTGACTATAAAAACAAGAGTAAACTGCAAAATACATCCCTGTGGTTTACACCTTTTGGCACTTTACATCCCTGTCAGAAACTATTGGCAATATACATCCCTCGTTAGGAAAACGTTTGCCACATTACATCCCTAAGTTGGATGGGCGTTATCTTTCTCCGTTAAGTGTTTGCATCGTTAGTCCCTCCGTTAGTTTTGTTTGCATCGTTAGTCCCTCCATTAGTATTTTTTACAGAAATTATTTTTTTTTCGAAATTAATTATTTTACAAAAATTAATTTTTTTTCGAAATTAATTTTTTTTTAGAAAAATTAATTTTTTTTTCGAAATTAATTTTTTTTTTAAATAATTTTTTTTTCGAAATTAATTTTTTTTTTCGAAATTAATTTTTTTACAAAAATTACTTTTTTTCGACATTAATTTTTTTACAAAAATTAACTTTTTTTTCGAAATTAATTTTTTTTAGAAAAATTAATTTTTAAAAAAAATTAATTTCGAAAAAAAATAATTTCAAAAAAAAATTAATTTCGAAAAAAAAAAGTAATTTTTCTAAGAAAATTAATTTCGAAAAAAAAGTTAATTTTTGTAAAAAAAATTAATTTCGAAAAAAGTAATTTTTGTAAAAA
This sequence comes from Artemisia tridentata subsp. tridentata, assembly GCA_021014915.2. Classification (NCBI taxonomy): domain Eukaryota; kingdom Viridiplantae; phylum Streptophyta; class Magnoliopsida; order Asterales; family Asteraceae; genus Artemisia; species Artemisia tridentata. The sequence goes on from CP139505.1 coordinate 159,683,031, forward strand.
AATAAATTCAAAAAAAAATTAATTTTTCTAAAAAAATTAATTTCGAAAAAAAAGTAATTTTTGTAAAAAAATTAATTTCAAAAAAAAATTAATTTTTCTAAAAAAAATTAATTTTTGTAAAATAATTAATTTCGAAAAAAAATTAATTTCGAAAAAAAATTAATTTTTGTAAAAAATACTAACGGATGGACTAACGATGCAAACAAAACTAACGGAGGGACTAACGATGCAAACACTTAACGGAGAAAGATAACGCCCATCCAACTTAGGGATGTAATATAGCAAACGTTTGCCTAACGGGGGATGTATATTGCCAATAGTTTCTGACAGGGATGTAAAGTGCCAAAAGGTGTAAACCACAGGGATGTATTTTGCAGTTTACTCTAAAAACAAAGTATGATGATTTAACTATGATCCTCTCTTATAAATCGGATCATTGGTGCTTGTTTTTCAGCTAGGATATCGAGCATACAAAAACTTGGAAGACTATCAGACCAAATATGGTGCTCTCGAGCCAGCTCTTTCTTAACGAAACTATGGAATGGCCTGAGTTTCAGTGGGCTATACAAAACGCGCATAAGAATAGACAGGGTCAAGTTAGGTTAAGAAAGGAGACACAATCCATATATACCTATCCCATACCAGATTGTATGTGTCAACAACATTAGTTAGTTCTTTTTTCAGTTTTGTAGAGTTAGAGAAGCTATAGTGTTCTAAACTGATATTCATTCAGTCATGCCTGTAAATGAGAACGGATTACAGTAAAAGACAAATTCAATATATTTTTTTGCTTCTCTCTGAGGGCGTTACGTGCATGCACAAGTTGTACCAAATAGATGAACCGATATTTTTTGTAGGGTTTGGCTTTATGTTTTGCATGTATTTTTTATCGTTGTTAGTTATATCTGATTTTGGTATACTAGATTTGTTATTACGTGTATATCTATGGGAGGGTGTTTTAGGTGACTTACAGATAGTCAAATAGATTGAACTATGGATGTCGCGTTATCAAGTAGTGAGATTATACAACACACCCATTACCGTCAACAGTTATATGGGATCTGATTCAGTTATCACAAGGATTGCCGCACGTCAATTATGGTTCCTATCAATGCCATGGTTCCTACTGATGGTTTCTAGCCATCGGATTTTGCAATTGTCAATGTTTAATCAGGACATGTATTTCATTTTGCCCAATAAACATGACTTATTTTCGCCAACAATTGTCATGTTATGCAATTTTTTTCTTTATATACACCACCCTTTACGGAGGTCAAAAAATTAGGGGCTAGCATGGTTTGGTTTTGCTCGGTTTTTCCGTAAGTGAAACCAATCCGTAACTATTTGGTTTTTGTTTTTGAGAAACCATTATGTTTCAGTCTTTATCACGATTTGGTTATTCGTTTTTCCTCTCCCCCATCTCCACGGCCTTGGAGACTATCTCCATAGCCGTGGTTTGAACTACTAGTGGAGGAAATGGTATTGATATATATATATAATGAGGCTTTTCGCTCATTAAATATACTGTTGCTAGAGTTTCTGCATGAATTCGAAGAAGAAGATGAATTGAAGGGTGACAGTCAGATAAAAACACAGTAGTAAAGCACATATATGCAGATCATTTCACATATAAATATAAGTTCACACACAAATAGTTTACCAATAAACATTCTACCATATCATCATAAATTGGTTCAAAGAAAGTACAAAAAACAAATTAGCTAAATACGTTGTAAATAGAAATAGTAAAACGATCGAACAATGCAAGTGAAGATAGGCAACTTCTACAGAGAGCAATAAGCAAGTTTGAACACACATTGAGACCATTCACCAACTAAACTTAACGAAGAGCTTGTTAGCGTTCCCCATTCTCCTTCGAGACCATTTCTTATTTCACAACACTTGAGGTCAGGCCAATTTCCAGATTTGTTTTCCATCACCCCCATATCAATTAGCTTCAAGAAGTAATCAGCGATCTTGAGCCTCATCTGAAGATGTGCCTCTATGTACAGGGGCTGGCAAATAGAAAACAATGCATCAAAGAGGAGTACCGAGTTCTCCACCAAAGCATCTTCTTCAAATGTTTCAAACGAGAGTTTTTCAACATTGGTAGCCGGAAAGAGGACCCTTGTTCTCACATCATCAATGTTGAACGCCAGAAAAGATTTTTCTAAACTTCGTATTACAATGTTAAACTTGCTTGATAAATTGAGGTATTCCCTCAACTTAAGAAAGAACAAATGATCGATGGGATAATTCACCCACAAAGTTAGCTCAATTTGCTCGGGAGCAATGGTTGGAAACAAGAGACTAGGCGTTGCAAAGCCTTTGTACTGGAAAGAAAGTAATTTGGGAGCATTAACTTGTACTATTTCTCTTCGGCTGTATTGATACAACACTATTTTCAATCTCTGTAACGAATTGGATCTGATATCCAAAATTTCCACCGTACACCGCATCATATCAAGGGTTAAACTCTCAAGAAAAGGAAACTTGGTATTGATAATGTCATAATTCCATAATCATCAATGGTCACACTACTTAAATGTATCTCTTTTAAACTCCCAATTGAATCTGTTATGGATAATTCAGGCATAAACTGTATCATTTGTGCGTCGTATGAAAGTGAACACAGATGTGGGACATCACAAATTTCCAAACGCGCATCATCACAAGGACTACCAGGAGCTATTTTTAACTCATGAAGATAAAGGAGGCTATTTACCTTTATTTTATCCAAGCCTTCGAAAAGTCTAAGGTTGATCTTTTCAATTAACTTACAAGTAGATAGTAAGTTATGAAGGACCTCTTCATGACTTATGTACACATCAAGCAACTCTAGTACTCGCAGGTTCCCGCAAACGATCAAAGGATTGGTACTAATGTGAAAGGAATAGTTCTTGAGAAGGTGCTTCGTGAGAAAGGAAAAATCGAGTTTTATACTTAATGTATTTAGGTTCTCACTTGAGAATATCTCATCTGGAAAAGTAAATGAATTAATATCATCAACGACTGTAAGGCAAAGCTCCTTAAGAGAGCTTTTGGAAGCTACGCGCTTAATAAATTTTTCAGCACGGGTAGCAGACTTGCGGATGCCAAAGTGAATTTCACATGTTATAATCGGTATGTTGTCCCTGTGATACCTTCGTATAGTCCGTCTGATCAGCCTCAAGTACCTTCTTTCTTGCTGTTTAGTTAAAGACTTACCGGATCGGCAAAACCTGAGAGTGGGGATGGTAGACCAAGCGTGTAGCCATGACTTGGACAAGACGCAGGTGCGGGCTGCATCTTTTGGTGGTAACAAAGCTTGAATATGATGAATCAACTTAGGTACATCTTCTAGTTGCCGTCTGTGGGTCAGTTTCATTCTCTTCACTTTCTCCGTCTGTCACAAGATCGAATAACAAAAGAAAATGAACGAGATGGTTATGTTCAATATACAAATAACTGACAATTCTGTTTAGTTAAACAGTTTAACCATTAGATAATTAGAATAAGAGCTATTGTCTAAAAAGATGAGGTCAAGGAAAATGTTGACTCAATTCTGTATCCATTGTTTTAATACGCACAGGAAGAAACCTCAACAACTTTGCATCTAAGCTAACAGAATGAAATCTAAACGACGAAGCGAACTTTGCATAAGGTGGTGTTTGTTTTAGCTTTTATAAGAAGCTTATATAGTTAAAAGAAGTTCATGAAAGTGTTTAGATAAGGTCCTTGGTTTCCTCACAAAAGGTGAATGCTTCAAGCCTCGCTAGGCGTGTACATATGGGGGTGGCCAGGGAGGGGTCGGAAAGGGTCCCGGGATTAACCCGGTGAGGCCGCGTATCTTTAACAGGGAAAACCTTTCACCGTTTACCCGTAATAAAATTTAAGCTTATATGGGGGTTTCAGTAAGCCAATGAGCTTATACGAGAGGTGTTATAGCTACTTTGGAATACGTCTATTGTGGTCATTTTACCATCATAAGCTTAGTACAAATAGTCAACAAGCATTTATTAGCCCATAAGCTGCTTATATATGTTTAAGCTTATTTTGGGGCTTATGAGCTTATTTGGTTTCGGCTCAAGCCTAAATTTTTCGGCTTATTTTGACACTTATGGGTTTATATAAGCTTATTATGGTATGACAAGTAATATAAGTAGAAATACAAAAAAGCCTAACAAACACCCCCAACCTACCTACCTCGCAAATAATAAACCCAACGATCCCAACTAATAACGTTGTTTCATTTCTTCTGTCTGGGGGGTGTTTGGGTAAACTTACAATGGTTTCTAGGGGAGTGTTTGGTTTGATGATGGTATGGGGATGAGAGAATCACTTTCATTCCAATATAGATGTTTGGTTTGTAGGCTTGGTTTTTGAAAATAGGAATGAAATCCATAAATCTAGACATTTTCTAAAGCCACCAAGCATGTTGGGTTTCATTCCAATACCTATAGTCATACCCCAATGCAAACCAAACACCCCCTTAATTGATAAAGTATGCCCAATTGCCAAACAACCCCCCCTCCCTCTTCCTCCTCCCTGAATACACAAGAATAATAACTCAAAGGGTTAAGTAAAGAAATTAAAGCGAGTAGTACCCTGTTAACTAATATATAGTAATGAAAGTATGAAACATATCTTCCCTTATTATCAATTATCAAAAAATGACAATATTATAAACCTTGATAATTGAAACTTTTGATAAACAAACTTACCTTGAAAGGGGTGTTTGTTTTAGCTTTTATAAGAAGCTTATTAGCTTATATAGCTAAAAGAAGTTCATGAAAGTGTTTAGATAAAGGTCCTTGATTTCCTCACAAAAGGTCAAGGGATCAAACCTCGCTAGGTGTGTGCATGTGGGGGTGGCCAGGGAAGGGTCGGAAACGGTCTCGGGATTAACCTGGTGAGGCCGCGTACGTGTGAGTCAAAAAAGGCTCGCCATCCCCGGCTAATCTTAACAGGGAAAACCTTCACCATTTACCCGTAATAAACTTTAAGCTTATAAGCTTACAGTAAGCCCATGGGCTTATACGAGAGGTGTTATAGCTACTTTCGAGTACGTCTTTTGTGGTCATTTTACCATCATAAGCTTAGTCACAGGACCCAATTTCATCAGGTGCATTTACGAAAAATTATACAAAATGAGAAACACAACTTTTTTGGACCAGGTGCATTTAGGAAAAATCAAGGTTTTTTACAAAAATTAGCACTACGCCGCAAATTCCATGGGTGTCCCGAGACCCACCCTGGTTCCGTACCTGAGCTTAGTACAAATAGTCAACAAGTGTTTACTATCCCATAAGCTGCTTATATATGTTTAAGGTTATTTTGGGGCTTATGAGGTTTCGGCTTATGCAATGTAAGCCGAAAGAAAAAAAGCTTAGCAAACACCTCCTAACCTAACTCGCTACTGGGTGTTCGGGTAGGCTTACAATGGTTTCTTAATTAATAAAGTATGCCAACCCCCCCCCCCCCCAAAAAAAAGGGTTACTAATGAAGACATCAATTGAAATTACTTTTACTAAACCTTAATGGACAATATTATAAATAAACCTTAATAAATTAAAAGTTTTGATGAACAAACTAACCTTGAAATTGAAGATCGGAAAAAGACATAAATGTTGTTGCTATGAAGGTGTTTTATTTGGTGCAACGATAATAAAACCACTCCATCATTTTATACTTAGGAAAAAGATATATATATATATATATATATATAATATATATATATATATATATATATATATATATATATATATATATATATATATATATATATATATTAACACGTGAGCAACCCAAACAAAGGAGATGAACGGTGACCTGCTTGGCCACTCGATTCTCGTGTAGTATTATTTAGAATTAAACTGCATTTTTGGTCCCTATCGTTTGGCCAAATTTCATGTTTGGTCCCTTTCCTTTTGAAAGTGCAAAGAATGTCCCTATTTTGAACTTTGGATTGCAAATACAGTCCCTAATTGATGTGAAATGACCAAATTACCTTTGATAGAAAATGACAAAGACAAGGGTAATTTGGTCATTTCACATCAATCAGAGGACTTTATTTGCAATCCAAAGTTCTAAATAGGGACGTTCGCTGCACTTTCAAAAAGATAATGACCAGATCTACACACACTCCTTGTGTTAGATGTATACTTTGAATGATGTCTAGTCTAGCACGCGGAATTTACTAGCTAGCACTTAGAAGATTTGTTTGTTTGTGTTTTGTATGAACGAATCAACAATGAATGAACAAGGAACACAATATACTTCAACTTCAACGATTCAATATTATTAATGAATAATACGAGTACTCTTAATTAGTACTAGGGTTTACAACCTTTAATCTTAACAAAAACTCGATACTAATTCGTACCTAAACTTTAACCTAGGCAATCCTTTTATAGACTAAGGATTCCTTTACAAGATAACTATCAACCTAATCGTATAAGATATACACAATATCTTTTCTATAATTATCTTTTACAAAAACATAAACAGTACTAACTTCTTCATATAACCATACGAACTGCTCTTATCTTCAAAACTCATCAGCAGTACTAACTTCCATCTTCAGCCGTACTAACTGCTTAAGCTTAATTCCTAACAATCCTCCCCTAAACTTATGATTTCTTCCCAAATCACTAAGTTTCTTCAAATTAAGCTTCATCTCCTATATGAGGGGGATTCTTCCAAACACCTTTCATAACTGTCTCTTACTACTGATCTTCCTTTGTTCTGCAAGGTTGAAAATCTTTGTTACCAACATATCTGCCATTTCAGAATCTTCTTCAACCCTCAGTTTTGTATACAACATAGATGTTAAAACACTTGATCTGAGTGGATAATCTTTTTCCACTAACATATAGATTTCTATGCCATCTTTAGTAGAAACTCTTTGCACTCCACACATATCAAATAACTTCCAAGAGACATCTTCAACTTGTGCTTGAAATCTCCACATTGATTCTCCATTATCAGGTTCATAAATCCTTTTTAGCTGCACCCATAACTCTTTATCTTTATCTTCAAGTGGATCTTGAACTCTGAATCTTTCTTTTACTAAGCTCCATAACTGATTAAGATCTTCCCTATCAAAACCTTTTATTAGATATTCAAACAACTTGTATCTCTCAGTAATACCTCCAAGTCTTATGATCTTCCATCCCATCATCCTTCCATCAGTGAAAATTTCCTAGCCAATGATAGGATATTTGACTTCTAATGGTTTGATATTTGTAGACTCTGGAACTATCACCATCATATTCTTGATTTGCTCATTGGTTAAACCTTCTTCACCAGACTTCAACTTCTTTGCACTATCAGATTCCAGAACTTGTGGTTCTCTTTTCTTTTTCCTTGTGATATCCTCCTTGCTTGAAGTATTCAGTCTTGCATATGTTTCATAGAAAGTCTTTTCAATCTCAGCATCTGACCTTCCAGTAAAGTCACTCATCTTGTAATTTTCTTGATTCTTCAAATAATGCTTCATGAAACTGACTTTTTTTTTCTTGGTAGGCAACTTTGTCTTGTAGTCTGACTCTTGCCTTTCTCTAATTCTCTGCACTAAGTCATTCCAAGTAACTTCTTTGTTCTTTGACAAGATGAACTCTTTGAGTTTTTTTGACTTTTCTTCTTCACTTAATTCCTTGTCTTTAAGAATCATTCCAGCATGAGCTCTCACAATCAAATCAGAATCCAACAAGTATTGTAGTTGCTCATTGAACTCCTCTTGATTAATTTCTTCAGATCTTGTTCTATCCATGAATTCAGCTATATTCCTTACATCATCTGCAGCTATCTTCCTTGCTAATTCTGCATCTTGAGCTATCTGAGCTTGTTCATTAGCTAAATCCTTGTCTAGAATCTCTCTTGCTACTTCTGCATCAAAGTCTATTTGAGCCTGAGTTCTTGGTTTTGTTTTCTTGAGCTTTTCTAATACTTGAGTAGCTTCTTGTTCTTGAGCAGCTTCTTCTAGTGTCATAGGCTTTTTACCCTTATCTTCCCTTTTTCTAGCATATTCTTCTTCAGCCGTAGTATCACCAGTTGGAACTGTCTCATGCTCTGTATCAGCAGTTGGAACTGCTTCAACAGTTGGAACTTCTTCAGCTTCTTGAGTACCAGTCTGAACTACTTCATGTGTCTGTTCTTCTATTCCCATATCAACATTACCAGAACCCATATCAAATTGTACTTCTTCTTCTTTATTTTGCCTCCCCTGAGAACCTGATCCATCTCCCTTACCTTTATCTGATTTCCTCCCCTGTTTGGGAGAATCACCATCATCACTATCAAAATCATCTGAGTCATCATCATCAGAAGAATCCAAAACTACCTTTGCCTTTTTCTTCTTTAACTGCTCTTCAAGTTTCTTCACCCTAAGAGTCAATTTGGTGTAGACCTTGGCAAAATTCCTTTTGTGAGCTTTGAGTTCCTCATTGTTCTTCTTTAGTTCTTCCTCCAAAGTTTCTACCTTCTCAACTAGTTTGGTACACAATTCCATCAATTCAGTATGTGAAGTACTACCCTCATCACGTCTAGCTGTGTTACCTGCTAGGAGAGGTGAATCATGGGGAAAGGGTCTAGGAATCACTCTGGGTGTTTCCCTTCTCCTATAAGTGATGTGAAATTGGGATGTTTGGGTCCTTTCAGGAGCTAAAATAGATGTGTGATGGGGATCAGAGTGTTGTACTGAACCTTCACCCACTTCAGTTTGAAGCATTTCAGGAAACAATGGAACCATTTCACCTTGAAAAAGCCTACTAGCCATAGCCATGTTTTGAAAAACTTTTGATTGAACGCTAGGAGTAGCAAAAGTTTCTGTTGATTTTGTAAGCAGGTATGTCTTTTTATTCAAAAAAGTTTGAACAAACCTTGGATACATTAGAAACTTGGTCTTGCTGTTTACATTAGATGCCATACCCTCAGAAATTTTTTTTGAAAAGTTAAAAAACCTTGTTTGTAGACAAACAAATGAGAGCAATAGCAATATTGCTACTGAACTGCTCCCAAGCAGTCTTTTTAGGACTCAAACAATGTAAAAGGGTATGTATCAAAAATCTCCATTGAGGTGAGAAACATCCTTTTTGAAAAGTTAATTTGTGTTCGGATGTATCATACCCCATTCTGGTAAGTTTATGTCATATTTCAGTGTTGTGCATAGTGTTGATACCATCTGAGTTTGTCAATTTAAGATGTCTCCTAAGTATAGACTCGGTAACAACAAAAGATACACCATCCACTTCAGAATGAATTTCTAAGTCTCCATCTTCACTAGTCAAGACAGTAGCATTCTGCCAGAACTGTGTGATGTGCGAGACATAAAGAGTAGGAGAAACAGTTAGAGCATACCTTATGTGAGAGTGGTTTAGAAATTCCACAATCTCATAAAACTTTGATCCATCTCCTTCCTCTGTTTTCTCTAGAAACGCAACCTGATTGTGACACTTAACAAATTCCAATTCAGCCATTTTTAGTGATGAAGAATGAAAGATTATAGCAATAAGATGATCGTATAAAGTGAAATTGAGGTTTTATGTAGCCTATTGGAGTTTATAGGTACTGTTTAGGGTTTTGCGAAATATGCGTATGAGATAAATTATCTTGAGAAATAGAATAAATAAATTTATGGTAAAAAGATAATTATCTTCTAGAAAAATCCCTATAAGTACCTTAAGAATAACGGTTTTACCCCAACGGCTATAAAATTAATTACTGACAGATTTTTACAACGGCTAGTTGAGCCGTACTAACTTTGTACTAACCGTACCAACTGTTGGAAAAATTTTGTTGAGCCGTATAAACTTATTGAAAAGGATTTTAAAATACCATGGCTCAAACATAGTTTTTAGCAAACTATCAGCTATCAACAGATTTGATATGTCTTTACCAATAGCCGTTTGCTTTGGACTAGTCAACTCTTCACACTTAGATATGGTGAGCTGATAACCATACAATTTTTGGTAAATTTTCAACCATCAACGGATTTGATTAGTCTTTACCAGAAACCGTTTGCTCTGGACTAGTTGGTTCTTATGTGGGTTAGACATGGTGAACCAATAACCATTTGTTGTGTGCAAAGATCACACACTGAGCTCCAAATCACCATTACAGTCCAAAACATATTAACTCCTTGATGCTTTTCATCCATAACCTGCAAGTGTTAGTCCAAAAACAAAGAAACAAGATACAAGCATATGACTAACATTGCACATAACAAGAAAAATTAATTTCCTTGTGGTACCCAAGCCATAACAGACTTAGGCTTTCCTCTTGCATCAACATAATTCATTCTTTTCAAAACAATTTTAGCACCATTGGGTTTGATGGGTCTCTAAACCCAACATGCTGATGCATTCACTCCAGTACCCATATTTCCCTTAGCAGTGTTTTTATTAACACCAGTACCAATTACTCTGCTAGCAGTTAGAACTGCTGGCTTGGTAGTTGTTACCTTGGGTTTTCAAACTTGGTTTTTCACTACTTGTCTGTTTTGAAATGGTCTCTTAACAGTTGTTGGTGCTGATTTGGAAAACATTTTTGCACCTTGAACTGTTGGCCTTGAGTGAATAGGTCTAATTAGTCTGACAGGCTGAACTGCTGGTCTAGCAGTTTGAATTGGTCTTTGGCCAGACTTTAATAGAACTGATCTGGGTATCATTCTATCATTCCTAGGAAGAGTTTGAAGTCTTGCTATGCTCAACCTATGGTTTGAATATCCACTCAACCATTTATCACAAAAATCTGCAAGATGGTCAAAGCTACCACACGAGTAACAAGCTTTCCTATAGCAGACAAAATCATCCCCTAATTGGTGAGATTTGAGGTCATTCCAATTCCTTTGGTTACCTCTTGGCTTGTTTATGGTTCTATACATTTCTGCATACCTAACTGTTGGTCTAAAAGGTTTGGCATTTGATCTAGGCCTAACAGTCTCAGGTTTAACCACCTTTGGAACTTTTGGTTCCTTCACTTTAACACTAACAGGCTTAACCACAGCCTGATCACCCTCATCATCAGAAGTCCATTCCTCTATGGTTGGAGAATCTGATTCCTTACTTGAGAACCTATCAGAGGACACCTTGTCCTTAGATAGTGATTTATCACTAGCACTCTCATACACAGGTTTATCAACTACATTCTCTTTAGGTTGAGGACCATATTTAAGCTCAGGTAGTTGAAATTCAGGTAGTCCTGTGTGTTCTAAGTCTATGCCTGGGGGTGTTGGAATTCCTCTATAGGGAGGTGGAACTGACTTATAACCTAGGCCTGACTTAGCTTTATTGAGGATCTGACACTCAACAATCTTACTAACACCCTGAGTTGCAAATTCTAGTGCGTCAATAGTCATTTGAATGTTCTCCTTTGCTTTCTTAACCTGTTCTAGCTCATGTTTCAACATACTAATTTCATTCTCTCTAAACATTAAGTCTCTTTTAACAATAATCATATCATCAGAAAACTTTGACTCATTACTTTTATAATGAACAATTTTTTCTTCTAACACAGCTAAAGCCCTCTTATGATTTGCTAAGTTAAAAGCAGTTTGGGTTAGCTCTTTTCTCTGATCCTCATATCTTTTCTTAAGAGTTTCTAGATCTTTTAAAGCTTCACAAGATATAGAACATTTAGAAACTTGTACCTCAGAGTCTGAAAATGCCATGAGAGCAATCTCTGTAGATGCTTCTGCTTCCTCCTCTGCAATGTAGCTCCAGTCAAACCCTAAGCCATCAATGGAAACCATGGATTTTGAGCTTGAGTCAGTAACTTCCACCACTCTTGACTTGCTTCCAAATCCTCTACTCTTGCCATCCTGTTGTCTTGGCAATCTGCACTCCCTTGAATAATGACCTTTCTTGTGGCAATTGAAACACTCAATCTTGGACTTGTCATACCCTGCAACATCATTGCTGTTTATGACAATCTTCTTGCCAGTCTTCTTAAAAAATCTCTTAGCTCTCAAGCTGAGAAAAGAGAGCTGCCACTTGATATCCATCTCTTCAATATCATCTTCATCAATCTCTTGAAGATCTGCATGAGTCAACATACTTCCATTGTGCTGAGTAGTCAAGAAAGCACAATAAGTATTCTCATCCAAGAGTCCATTAGTACTGCTTGAAGTGCTAGCAGTGCCAATATTGGAACTAGCAGTACCAACTGCTCCAGTCACTTGAACTTCTTCATCTGGACTTGAGGTACTGGGAGTTGATACAAAGGCCAAATTCCCTGAGCTTGAGCTTGATCCAGCAGACTTCTTAACATCATGTTCAACTATCTTGAAGTTTCTATAGAGATCCATTAAGCTCATAGAATCTATATCAGGCTTGTTTTTCCATACAACCACATGCATAGCCCATTCAGTTGGTAGACTCCTTAGAAATTTGGAGTTGAGATCTTCCTGAGGCATCTCAATTCCTAGAACAGCCAGTTGACTCACTAGTTTTTGAAGTCTATTAAACATATGATCTAGTGACTCGTTGCTTGTTGCTGAAAAATTCTCAAACTGTTGCTTGAGAAGGGTCTTCTAAGTTTTCTTGGTGGCTTCGTTCCCACCATATCTTGCAACAATAGCTTCAAAAAGGGGTTTAGCACACTTAAACTTGCTAAAATTCAACAACTGATCATTGGGAATAGTCATCAGAAGCAAACTTCTCGCCTTAACATCATTCTTGTGCTGTGCCTTCTCTTCAGTAGTGGTTGGCTTAGTTTACACCTTAGTTTCAGTGACACCCTCAACAACGGTTGTTGTAGTTGTAGGTTTGAACGAATTCCCATCCTCAATAATCTCCCAGAGAGTATAATCTTGAACTTGGAAGAACTGCTCAATTCTTAATCGCCACATATTAAACTCATTGGGTTTAAGCATTGGAAGCTTAGCAGCAATATTAGTCTGACTTGTTGTTGTCTCCATGTCCATCTTCTTCTTAAAAAAATTCGTCTGGATCTTCTAAACCAAAGTATCAGTAACCTGTCTCTGATACCACTTGACCGGATCTACACACACTCCTTGTGTTAGATGTATACTTTGAATGATGCCTAGTCTAGCACGCGGAATTTACTAGCTAGCACTTAGAAGATTTGTTTGTTTGTGTTTTGTATGAACGAATCAACAATGAATGAACAAGGAACACAATATACTTCAACTTCAACGATTCAATATTATTAATGAATAATACGAGTACTCTTAATTAGTACTAGGGTTTACAACCTTGAATCTTAACAAAAACTCGATATTAATTCGTACCTAAACTTTAACCTAGGCAATCCTTTTATAGACTAAGGATTCCTTTACAAGATAACTATCAACCTAATCGTATAAGATATACACAATATCTTTTCTATAATTATCTTTTACAAAAACATAAACAGTACTAACTTCTTCATATAACCGTACGAACTGCTCTTATCTTCAAAACTCATTAGCAGTACTTCCTAACAGATAAGAACCAAACATGAAATTTGGCCAAACCACATGGACCAAAAATACAGTTTACTCTATTATTTATTTGATTTGTGAGTGCATGTGGTTATTTTGTAGAGTGTATTTATATAAAGTGAGTATTTTTTTAAAGGTGGGGGAGTAAGCGTTAAAGGTGAGGGGAGGTAAATGGAGAGAGAGAAAGATAAGGTTGCGTTGATTTGGATGGTGAAGTGGTGTGACCACTAGGGGTAGTCTAAGAGAGCTAGGTGAAGGAAGAGTGTGTCAACTCAGCATCACCTCAGCACTTCCCCAATAACTAAAATACCTTCCCTAGCAATAAAACAAATACATTAACTGTTATTGGTGGATGTAGGTCCCACAAAATATCCCATAAAAAATACCATGCTCACTCACAAAACAAAAAAAAACAAAATAAACAAACCGCGCTCGTTGGTGAAATGGGGAAGGGACCAACGGCGCATGTTGGTAGTGCAGTATGGCGCGAATGACAGCGCCATTGGTCCCCTAGAAACCCCAATGACTAGCCAATTGTTCCCCTTCACTGTGCACTCTTATAAAGGTTTATGGGCGCTTAAAATTTTAATATAAGTTTTGTTTATCACACAAGTTTATGGAAGGTTTTATAAATCATAAGCCCTAGCTCATTCAAAATGGCTTATTTGGGCTTATAGCTAGTTAAATTAATTAAATATCTTTCAAAATATAATGGATTATCACACAAAAACTGAAAATATATCTTGATTTAACTTGATATATTTTTATGTGGATTTACATTAATAAGTTTCAGTTCTAACTAATTCGCCAAAAAACTTTATAAAACTATAAGCTCTAGCTTTCGGCTTATAATATAAGCTTCACCCCACCCCCACCCCCAGCCTAACGCATTTTGCTAAACATACCCATATTTTTTATTTGTAAATTTTCACAAATTAACAGTTTACAAAAACGTAAGGCTATCTGCATCCTTCTGTTAGCAATAATTAAACACTTTATATCTCTATGGATTAACGATGCAAATGCTTTCCAGTTATTTACTAACGCGAGGTTTTTTTCATCATTTTGTTTGTACCAACTACCACCATCCCCTTTTATTAGTCTAGCCCACTTTATCACTTCATTAATAGCCTCCCAACTCTTCAAATAGAACAAACGCTGATTATGTTCAATCAAAAATTTTGTTCTTGCGGGCTACCAAAAATAATTCGTACTTTATGGATTGAACATAATTAAGGTTGGTGGTACCTTTGACAAACATATTGTGTATGGGGCTAGTTGTTACGTTTGCATGAGTGCAAGATGAGATGACAACAAAAATATCTAAGTGAAAGTCATTAGATGACTGTTAAAACGAACATTCTAATGGAAAGCTGTTTGGATTAGGATATTCATCTCTGGGCTTAGACTCGTCCCTAGTAATGAAGAACCTAAGGATATGTATTGCGACAATACTTGCGCAATTATCATTGCCAACAAACCGGGAGTTCAGGAGGGCACCAAACATTACTGAAGAGATGTTCATCGTTTACGGGTTTTAGATAAAGAGCATAGTTTTCTTTGTATACAATGATGCTAGTTTGATTGAGATGACACTCAATCGTAGTCGTGGCAGGATTTCAACATGAATGATAACGCTGCTGGCTAGATGCGCTCAACTGAGAGCATTGATGCATTATATATTGAAAGAATAAGAATACTTTACCGTTTGAGAGGCTGCTAAGATGACTGTCTAAAGTAGGTGCTTTGTTGGCTTCAAACACCCTATGGAATGTACTATAGCAATACTCATATTGTGATACTTGTACTTGAGTGCACACGTACAAAATGACAATCATTGTATCATTCAAAACCTTCACTATTTGTGAATTTTGAAACAAGTATTCTCAAAGTTTACTCAGATGACTACTTAGCTGCAGTGTTGCAAAAATCGGCCTAGGCGGCCGATAAATCGGTGATTAATCGCTAGGCGGGGATTAACCGCCCTGATTTTCACTAATCGGCCTTATTACTCGGTTTGGTTAAAAATCGGTCAACATACCGATTAATCGGATAAAAATCGGGCATAAATAGGCCAAATCGGACAAAAATCGGATAAATCGGCCAACAGGGTTACAGATAGAAATCGGCCAAATCAGAAACAAAATTGGCTAGATTGGTCAAATCTGGCATATAGTTTCAAAATTTTATAATTTTATATATAAAAAATCCAATCCGATTAATCCCCAACTAACCGATTAATCGCTAGGCAGTACCCGGCCGCTTAGCTACCGCCTAGCGATTTTTGCAACCATCCTTAGCTGTCTCGTACCAAACAAGTTGAGCATGCTAGGAACAGTGGTTTTCGACTTACTAGTAGTCTCATGTATATCTATAATTAATATTTCGATAATGAAACTGTAAGCAGTTGTACTATATAATGGATTGATATACCGGGTATGATTGTTTTCATTTATACTATTGTGCTCTATATTTGCATGTTTAATCCATGAATAATTTATTTATTCTAAATTTTCCATTGTCGATTGACGATACGGGAGTACCATCGAACTAAGACAAATGTGAGAGTATTGGTAATATTTATTGTGATGAATTATTAAGTGATGATTCCACCAAATTCACATGTTGTTCATTGGAAATGAACATTGGACTGACCCAACCTACAAGAGTTCACTGCATGGATCGACATCAATAATGAATCTTGCATGTGTGGCTGAGATTTGTCCCTTGGTATGTGAGTAAATTTTAGGTATATGAATGAACTTAAATCTAGTTTAATATATGTAGGTTCACCCAATCGACATATAAGCAGTGTTGCAAATTCGGCCAATGCGGTAGATTAGTCGGCGCCTAGGCGCTAGATGGCCATTATCCAGTCGTATTTTCACTAATCGGCCTTGTTAATCGGTTTGGTAAAAATTTTGTCAACATACCGATTAATCGGATAAAAATAGGCCGAATCGGGCATAAATGAACCAAATCGAACAAAAAAATGGATAAATCGGCCAACTCGGGTACGGATAAAAATCGGCCAAATCGGGCATATAGTTTCGAAATTTTATAATCTTATATATAAAAAATCCCAATCCGATTAATCCCCGCCTAACCGGTTAATCGCTAGGCGATACCCAGCTAGCTCCTAGCGATTTTTGCAACCTTGCATATAAGTTATACGTGTGATTGAGTCCAAAGTCAAAACCCATATTAGCTCTAATAGTTGCTAATTGCATTCGCTTACCCCCTCCTCACGTGAAACCCATTACACCCCCAAACCTATCCCTCCCTCTCACGCGTGGTCCCTCTATTTTTGCCATGGTTCGGCGGTGCAAACAACTAAGCGGTTTGCCAACATTTTTTGTGAGGTATACGGTGGAGAGGCAAGAATTTATGCACTGCATAAACTGTTTCCACTTATGGATGACAAAAAAAGCCTTGCATCTGACAAAGAACGGGCAGAAGTTGAAGGAAAAGCGTCGTTATTAGTGGTTGTTGATAATTATGTCAGTATGCATATCGACATCTTCATTTCAGCTTCACTAGGCAATATGCACAATGCAATGGTATGTATGGTTGACCTTACTCATCTTATATCTGTTAAAAACTAACAGTAGTCTTTTCCTTTGCATGTAAAAGAGAAACCATACACTATGGCTATGTTTGGCGCGGAGCTTTTTGTAGCTTTTTGGGGCGATGAGCGGTGAGCAATGAGCTTTTTGATTTTTATTGTTCGTTTGGCAAAGGAGCGGTGAGCTTTCCTATTTTTTAGGAATGCTCATTTTTCCAATGCTTCATTAAGAAGCTGTGAGCGGTGAGCTGTGGCTACTATTTACAGCTTACTGCTCACAGCTCACTGCTCACTGCTACTTTTATCAAACACACCCCTATGTAAAAAGTAATTTTAGGTCATCTATGAGCTGTGGGACATATTATTAACTCTACCTTTTTAAGCGGATATATCCGGAAATGAACCTATAATTGGCAAATTTAAAATTTTCGAAATGCAAAAAGGCACAAAACGGTAAAAGATGTATAAATATTTGTAAAATTGTTTTGAATATAAGTTTTTTCTTTTGTGAAAATTTACGATTTCTTATTGTAAATGTGAAAAATACTCGAAGTTTTTGACTTCTTTGATAATTTTAGGTGTTTTGCAAAATTTAATTTGTTAATTATAAGGTCATTTCCACATATAGATGAATAAAATGTATATTGCATTCATTTGTATCAGAGTTCACACTTCACACATAATTCCTAGCTCAGAAATTTCTAATAGCAAAAGAAATATCATAGAAACTCCTAGATAAACATATACGTCATGATAAAAGAAATATCTTGACATAGTTAACTAAAATTATATCTCGAGTTCAAAGAAAAGAAGAAAAAGTCATATCATGTCTTAATATCAACATAAAGCAATGAACTAGCCAATTCCATGAGGTTTCAACTAAAAACGCTAGAAACTTCTTATCCCATATCATTACAAGAATGGAACTCTCATGGATATTTGCAGCGTAGCGTTAATTTTTGTAAAAGACCTTTCTATTTTCCCTAAATGTACATGGTCCAAAAAAATTATGTTTTTATTCTTGTTTAGATTTTTTTTTTTTTTTTTTTTTTTTTTTTCCTAAATGCGCATGGTTCCGTCCCTAGTGTTACCCATATGAGTTGGATAATCTTTTGTTTCGTTAAACAAGGTCCACCACAACCAACTAGTACAATACCCGTGCGTTGCTCGGGTATAACGATTCAATAATTTAGAAGGAAAAAAAAGATTATAAACTTGTCAGTATATTAAAAAAAAAAAAAAAAAAAAAAAAAAAAAAAAAAAAAAAAAAAGTGCACAATCATTCTTATTTAATGATAAATATTAAATCTAAAACACACCAAAGTACTAAAAAAATGATTTAATGCAGTAGCCGAATTTGCAGATTTGTTATTGTGACTTGAGTGAGAATATGTTACATTACATTACAGATTTTAGCTTATCTATGAGCATTAGCATAAAGATGTACTTCAGCTCAAAACCACTAATTGGTGGTTAGTTGAGAATGTAATTTTCCCTTGAGTTGGATAATATTAAAAATTTACTATCCTATTATTGATTCAAGTCTTAGTTATGTTTTTTTTTCCTTCCGCAAACATTTACAGCTTTACTTATAAGTCACTTTAGTAGGATTTATATTATTGCATACTTGTCATTTACAGCTCTTGATCTTTTTTATCAATTCATTAAATTGTATCATATACACAATCTGAAATCATTTACAGCTTACTTCACACATGCTTGACTTTTTAAGTTTCTATTCATTAAATTCCTCTTGATATTAGACATTGACAAAATATCATCAAGAGCATAGTTGTCAGGATCTTGATCCTAATCTTAGGATCTTACAATTTTACGATACTGCAAAGCAAAAATGATCCGGATCCTACATAGGATCTTTGCAAGCTTAAGATCTTATAGGATCCCGATCTTGACCATACGATTTTAAGATCTAATCCGGTCCGATCTTACTTTTCTCGGATTATTCAAAAAACAACATGTTAATCTTTTTAAACATTTCATAATCATAATTTAGGACAATATTTCTATTAAACATTCATAATATTTTGTGTTTATAATGTATAATAATTTATAGATTTGTATAATATTACAAAAACTATTAAGAAATAACATTAGAGTAGGATCTTAAGATCCCGATCCGATCTTACGATCACGATCTTGCAAAGACGAAAACGATCCTGGGTAGGATCCCGATCTTGAAAACCCTGATCAAGAGTATCATCATCCCCATCGAAAATGCACTCATCGTCCGAACTTTCGATTTGAATAACATCGTTCCATTTCCATGTCGCCAAGTTTGCTTCCCTTTTCCTTTTCTTAGATTAGCGAATTACCTCATCAACCAACGGTTTAGGTATCAACTTTCACGTTGTTGTCAAGCTGTTGTTTAAAGTCGGAAAACAACATTACGCCTTTATACGAATAAATGAATATCAGAAACGAAACCGAAAAAGTGTAGAAAGGAGTGTTACCTCATGATCATCAAGATCGATATTATCGTTCCCGGCTTGCTGTTCAAAGAAAGAATAAAATGTCACGTATCGATAAAAAAAAGTTTGACGTGAGATGTTGTAAAATAACTTTACCTGAATTCCTTCGTTGATGCATTTTCGCAATACCGAACTCATTTTTTATTGCTACGATAGTTGACACATTGTTTGATTTGTTAATCTCTATAAATGCGCAAAAAATCAACTGTTAAAAGTTACTACATTGAATTACTACTTTGATCTATAATTGATGAAAAAGAAAGCATTTGATTCACACCCCCATCTTAGTTGAGTGAAAAGGTATTGTTTTTGTTAGGCTAGGAACTGTGAATGACTGTGAAATGAAGAAGAGTCTATGTCTATTTATAAGGTTCACGTCAATGGTTTGTGGTCTATCATTAACTTCTTTACATCTTAAGAATCCAATTCTGAGATTCTTGGGCTTAGGATTCAGGGAATGAGCAGTATTCAATTACTAGAACTATGCTTGCAAGTTGTATTGGTGGATGTTAATCAGAATACACAAATATTTTATATTGCAATACCCTTTTTTTGGTAAAACAAAAATCTCGTAGGTTAAAACTATTCAGATCAACATCGACCCCGACAACTTGAAAGCCTAATTGAAAGTAAGAAATATAAAATTGCTCCCGAAATAACCCCTAAACACAAACATCTTGAATGACTAATTCATATGTGAGAAAACTAATAAACGCCCGTTCATCATTGTTGTGAAGTATCAACCAAAACACTTTCATCAACTTGAAATCCATACTTTATCCATTGTTATCAAACTCTTTGAATCTAAGTTAAACCTCTAGCAAACACTCTATTAATGTGATGTCATAATACATTACCTCAACACGTCAAATTAGGGAATCAGTAACTGACGAAATACGTATGCAGGAGCCTGTTTTCTCCAAGACCATTTTATTTATCAATGAGCTGCAGCATACATGAATGCAATTAATAGAACAAAGAAACTAAACACGAGTGAAGTGGAGAACTTGGAAAAAATTAAGACCTTGATCCATCCCGATATGTAGAAAGGAGTGTAGATATGGAATCTTGCTTACACAAACTATGACTGCATTTCTGAAAAAACAAGATTTGTCAGAAGAATATTCCAAGTTTAGAAATGATACACTAACCTTCAAGGAAGCGACATTCCAATATAATGAAGTCTAAACTATACAATGAAAGAAAAATAGGGGACAATAATCCAGCATGTACAGATAATAAAAATTCAATGTAGTTTAATTTAAAAGCAGAGTTGGTAGCAATGGAAGTGAGGTTATACTAGTTACGCTTTCATCTATGAAGCTAGATGAAACGTATACTGACTTAGTTAATAGCAGTGTATGGCCCGTATCTGTCCACACAGTAGTTCTCTTCCTGTGCGGTCATCAGAAGCCAATAGGTAACTATAGGAGCATAACCACAGTATCAACCAAATTTATGATGATCCCTCCGGAATGCTCCATCAGTGTATATTACATTAAAAATCATAGTGAACAGCCTTACAAAAACACTACTATCAATTTATAAAAAGACACAGGTACTTTATTACTTGACCCGATTTTTAAAATAGAATAAGGCGTGCCCAACAAAGTCATAACAAATGAAACAGAATAAAGACACATGTTCACACAATCAAGGCTCTCAACATTACTAAGATATGTATCAAAGGGAAAAGGTCAACTAGACATAAAGATATGCTATTTTGGTACTTATATGGTCTATGCAATGAAAAATTTGTTACATGGTAATCTAGTGCAATGGCAGACCTTATTGATCACAGATAACATTTCCCATAGCTCACCAACAGCAAGAATGTCCAAGATCCCCTCCAAATCATCTTTATCTAATTCACTTGTGGTTTCAACAGAGCATAGATATCCTGCTGCTGCATGATGACAAAAATGCAACCTCATCTTCATCAGATAAATTTTTATTTTTGATCTGGGGCTGAAGTTGAACTGAAGAAGTGTCTGCTGGTTTAATTTTCGTTTGGTCCCTCTTGTTAAACATGCATCTGAACCAAATGCATCCAGAAGGCATAAGTGAAGTTGGAAATATAATAACAAACAAAAAGACTATCAATACAAGATATTCAGAATCATAAAAGATGATAAACTATAACAAACAAACACTCAAATGCAAAGGCCACTTAAACCATTTTTAGAACTAAGCTCAGCATGCCTAGAGAACCAAAGAAACAGGACATCAATATGAAAGAAGATCAAGTAGTCCAGGTGATGTCTAAGTAATGTGTCAAATACCACGAAGTAAAGCTTTTGGCAATAGGTGAATATGTGTGATCATAAGGATCACAATTATTTAATAAACGTCTAAAACCATACAAAAAAGGATAATTACTAGGTCAGGACACTATCGGGGTAACCTAATTACCAAAACAGATCACCAATTCTACAACATTAGCAATTTCAAGAAAAAAAAAATAAAGAAAGAAAAGTTTAACTTAACGCATACCCAAATGAGAGTTGATCATGTACTCTCCCCCTCGAACCTCATTTCCACAAACCGGACAATTAACCTTATCTGAACCGGAAGTCCCAACCAAACTATCATTTACCAGTTCTTCTTCTCTATTCTCATCTTTCACTAAAGTCGAACATATCTACAAATCAAAACAAATTAAACTCAATAATAGATACAAAAGCAACTTAGGGTGTGTTTGTTTCATTAAGATGTTTTGGGTGTGAATCTGACTATCCCACCTTACGGTTAAATTCCCTTTTAGAGGAGAGTGAATGACTATTTAAATTCCAAAAAGCAAGTAATCAGCTATATAAGCCATAAGACCGCTATATAAGCCTAAGCCCGCTATATAAGCCTAATCGAACGATTAGGTAGAAACCGGCGGCGTTTTCCGATTAATCGGATTAAGCTTTCACGTCCGGTTAATTGTGTTCGATTAATCGGATTATTATTTGGATGGTATGGTAGATGATGGTGGTGTGTGGGGTTAACCTGGGTTTTTTTTTAAAAAAAAGTGGCTTAAATTTTAAAATAAAAAAGTGTTTATAAAGTATTTAAAAAGTAATAAAAAAAATGAAAAGTGCAAAAATGTTAAAAGTAAAAAAAGTTAGAAAGTACAAAGTTAATGACAAAAGTACAAAAAGATGGAAGGTAAAAAATATTTGAACTAAGAAAATGTAATTTGATTTCTTTTAATGTTATGGTAGCTTCAAAAGTAGTAAATACTTTAATGTGACGGCCATAAATGTCTGTTAGACTAATACATATTTAATGAAAAGAAAAAAGTTATTATAAAAAGAACACGTACAAATAGATTACAAGACTGCATAGTACAAATGTGTAGACTTTTTTTTTTTTTTTTTTTTTTTTTTTTTTTTAAGAAACGCAACATATTATTGAGAACCTTGAAAAAAAACTAAATTGTGTAGAAATGGAAAAGGATGTTACGAATGAGATTAGTAGTGTCATTGTTTAGAGACACACGATAATAACTGTATAAAAATCATCATAACTCTCGTTGCAATGTTCAGATCCGATGACGAGGTCTAACTCGGACGGCATGTACCAATTGTCTATGGATTGAGCCATTTGTTGAGTCGTGCATAAATCAGTTTAACTATGCAATATACCACAATATGCCATGTTTTTACTACATTACACAAGCTTTTCTTGACATTTTAGCCAATCTATAAAGGATATTCAACTCCAATTGCATTGTTTATCTTTTATATGCAAATTAGTATGTCTCTAAGAAAACTTTTATATGTGGTTACTTTTGTGAAACTTCCCACATGGAGTAAAGAGAAGAAGCTTTGCTTGCTTATATACTATGGTAAACATGGTTTGAACAAGTTGAGATTAGTATGTGTTGTTGGTTTCACATGTTCGATATTGTCTACGGAGAAAAGAGACAATTTAGAATGTAGTGAATCAATAATTCATATAACATCTAAATTTTTTGTCATTTTATTCAGAAGTCTACCTTCTATATGCAATTAGCAAGTCACCTTATCCTTAATTTCCTATTAGCAATTAACATGATGAATGCCATTCTAATAGTAATTACTACCTTCGTCCCAAAAAAGTGTCCACATTACTGTTTATATTTGTCCCAGAAAAAGTGTGACTGTTTAGAGGCACACCATAATAACAATATGAAACTCATCATAACTCTTGGTGTAATGTTCATATCCGATGACGAGGTCTAACTCGGACGGCTTGTACCAATCATTTATAGATTGAAAATCATTTTAACTATACAATTTACCACAATTTGCCATTTTTTTATTACATTACACAAGATTTTCTTGAAATTTTAGCCAACCTAATAGAGGATAGTATACTCCAATTGCATGGACTCTCTTTTCTAAGAAATAAAAACTTTGTCAAACTTCCCGCTTGGAGTAAAGAGAAGAAGCTTTGCTTACTTATATATTGTGGTGAATATGGTTTGAATAGATTGCGATTAGTATTATGTTGTTGGTTTCACATGTTTAATGTTGTTTACCGAGAAAAGAAACCATATTTAATTTGTGGAGCAATAATTCATATAACATCTAAATTTTTTGTAGCCTCTTTTATATGGTATTAGCAATTGACATAGTGAATATCCCAATGACTACAAATACAAGGCTGTCCCGTAGATTTTGGTGGCCCCGTGCCACAATTACAAACGAGGCCCTCTAAAAATATAATTATAATGGCAAAAAATGTCAATTTTATAAATGAAGACTAAAAGAAGTTAGACAATCTCTTTCCTTATTTCTTTTTGTGTTAAAAAGGGAAAAAACAAATACTAGATCATAAATAAAAGTAGCTTATAAACAAAACGTAGTAAATGACTCCATATTGGAATTCTTGATTTTAGAAAAAGACCTTTTTTTCCCCTCCACTCAACATTCAAGAAATGAAAAATATAAATGTAAATAAATGCTAATGTATGAATGAGTTCTATGAAATTAATGGAGGCCCTAGAAATAAATGGGCCCTGTGCACTCTCACACATTGCACACCTTTAACACTGGCCTGACTACAATAGATAATACTTATAAATATTATACTATATACTAAAAGGGGGAAGGGCCACTGTAGCTGCTACAGTGGACGAAACAGTACCATGTTTAATTTAGTACAATGTGCACTTATAAATATATACTAACACAAGCTCTGGTACGGAGTTAACCCACTTGTTGGTTTATTAGGATCAAGTATGTATGGTTTGTGATATACAGTGAACAAGTAAGAATAAGAATGGTGAGATTTATAATGGAAGAAGACACTTTAATTAATAGGGAAATTACAAAGCTTGAACTAATAACAAACTAACACTGCTACCTTCCTTAAATAATGAAAAATAACTAAATAAGTAAACCATAACCAAAAGACTAGGAGATAAAAGTGCAGCCACTTTCTCCACTTATTTGACTACTCCAAAGATACTTCAAAACGTGCATAAAGACTTTCATTCTCTTAGGCCAATTCTGTACTGGGTTGACCCACCCAAGTCCAGTTTACAGTCCACAGTCTAGAAATATTTGTTGATACTCATATTCATATTCCAGACTCTCATAGCTTAATTCTAGCTTTTTTAGAATCTCCTCCGATTAGGGAAATTCTTTTAGTCTTTCTATGGCATCTTCCCATTCATGCTTAGCTTTACCATAAAGAAATGAACCCAATACTTTGACTGTTAAGGGAAGACCAGCAGCATAACTTACAACTTTTTCTGACAGCTTTTCGAATCCTTGAGATGGACTCGCCCTTCCAAATGCATGTCTATTGAGGAGAAAAATTGCTTCCTCATCTGATAAGAGATCGATATCTCGAATCTTCACTCTGTGATCGACCTTATTTGATAAGAGATCGATATCTCGAAAGTTCACTCTGTGTTCTTCCAGCACTTGATCATTTCTCGTTGTAACGATAATTCTACTTCCCGGCTTAAACCAGTTAGGTCCACCGGCTAACGCCTCAAGTTGTTCTATGTGATCCACATCATCTAGAACAAGAAGAACCTTTATAGCGCGCATCCTCTTTTGCATCACGTTTTTCCCATCATAAACACTATCTAGAGTGACTTGTTCATTTAACACTCTTGAAAGGACCTGTTCTTGTAACTTCTTCAAACCAGACATAGAGGGTTTTGAAACTTCCCTCACATTCGCAACAAAGCTTTTGGCTTCAAAATCAGCAGATAGAAGATCAAAAACAGCTCTAGCTGTAGTTGTCTTCCCAGCCCCTCCCATGCCTTTGATCCCTATCATCCAAACATCACCATCTATTCCCATTTCTAAAGAGTCAACAACATCCTTTACTCGAGTCTCCATGCCGACCAACTTTTGATCAGAGCCGAAACTGATGAAGCGTAACTCTAGCGAAATCAATCCAACAAGTTTTTTGATTAATGCAGATTCGTACCTGTGTGTACGTAAAAACAAGATATGTTTAGTACTATAATAATAATCTCTTATCCATGCATTATCCTTTTTCAACACATATTAGCAAGAAACAAAAGTAAGAAATTACTAATCATTGAGCCCCCAATGAGCCAGATCGGCTGCTTCTTTTAGAGCCCCTTTCCGTTTTTCAGCAGCCTCTTTCTCTTTATTGTTGGAAAAGACATTTCCAACCGCCCCGATTTGGTTTCTCACTTCGGTGGGTTCCACATCATAGAAAACAGGGTAAGCAGTGTGCTCATCCTTCTTCTGGCACTCCATAATCATGACAAGCTCTTCCAAACACCATGACGAAGAAGCATAGTTCTTGGAAAAAACAATGATGTAAAATTTCGAGTCTTCAATGACTTTGATTAGCTCATCGCTGCTGGTTTCCCCTTTATGGATTCTTACATCATCCTTGTAAGTGTAAATGCCTTTTTCCGTAAGAGCGTCATAAAGATGGCCAAGAAACTTGTGGCGAGTGTCTTCACCCCTGAAGCTTAAAAAAACATCATACTTGAAGCTAGTTGAAGCTTCATAAAGATTTTTGAAACATTCTAATTTTCCAAGATCCTCTGGTAGCTTCTCAAGAAGAGCACAACCACGAAAGTTGAGATACGTCAGATGTTTTAACATACAGATGCTATTTGGAAGATGTTTTAACATGCAGATGCTATTTGGAAGATGTTTAATCTTTGTAGCCGACAAATCCAGTCTCTCCAGAGATTCTAACTGGCCAATGTCCTCAGGCAACTTCCCAAGACAAGAACAGTCACTAACATCGAGCGACTTCAGACGTTTTAGCATGCAGATGCTATCTGGAAGATATTCAATCTTCTTACTCCACACATGTAGCGTCTCTAAACATTCTAATTGGCCAAGATTCTCTGGTAACTTCTCAAGAAGATCACCATTTTTGACTTTGAGAGATTTGAGACATTTCAACATACAAATGCTATCCGGAAGATGTTTTATCTTCTTACTCCTCACATGTAGCGTCTCTAAACATTCTAATTGGCCAAGATTCTCTGGTAACTTCTCAAGAAGATCACCATTATCGACTTTGAGAGATTTGAGACATTTCAACATACAAATGCTATCCGGAAGATGTTTTATCTTCTTACTCCTCACATATAGCTTTTCTAAACATTCTAATTGGCCAAGATTCTCTGGTAACTTCTCAAGAAGATCACCTGTATCGACTTTGAGAAATTTGAGACATTTCAACATACAAATGCTATCGGGAAGAAATTCAATCTTCTCACTCCTCACATATAGCTCTTCTAAACATTCTAATTGGCCAAGATCCTCCGGTAACTTCTCAAGAAGATCATAATTGACTTTAAGAGATTTGAGACATTTCAACATACAAATGCTATCCGGAAGATGTTTCTTTGTAGATGAAAAACGGAGCTCCTCTAGACATTCTAACTTGCCAAGAACTTTGGGAATCTCTGGAATATCGCATTTGAGTTCAAGCTTTCTTAGGCATCGTAAACTACAAATCATGTCTAAAAATTTCTTAAAGTCTGTGCAAGCACATAGACCAAAAGAAATAAGCTTCTCAATATTTCCAACTGATGACGGTAGATTTTCTTCATATTCACAATTAAACTGAAACTTTGGGAGATTAATGTTGGGGTGCAATGGGCATAAATCTAGGGACTTGCCAACCAGACGTAAACTAGCTGAAGAACGACTAACCTTTGGTTCCAATCCACCAACGAAAACCACAAAATTGGAAAACCTCAAACATGAGTCTAAGTTTAAGTAGACAAGTTTTCTTAGACATCCAACGGGAGCATTAATTTCTACCAACTTATCACAACCTTTAAGATCTAATTTCTCGAGATTCGGAGTAATCCTAAAGTCAAAGGTCGTCAAGTTTGACCAAGTGAGAGAAAGGAATTTGAGTTTTGGAAGAACCTGCCAGCAAAAATAAGACAAAAAGATTAATATTAGTGTAGTAACAAACCAATAAATTAATAGCATTATTAGGAATTATGCAAAACAACGAATCAACAATTATTCTACCTTTTTTTCTCCCTCTTCCCAAAGTTGTACCATTCTGCTCCACTCCATCTCAAGTCCAACAAGATTGTTTGCTTGAAATGTTTTGGGTAAATACAAGAAAGGGTAATTCCAACATTTTAGATATTTTAAAGAGTTTGAAAAGTATTGGGCGGTATTATCAAGATCTTCGGCATGTCTTTCATAATAATCTTGAAATCGAAAATCCACTCGAAGATATCTAAGTTGCTTCATTTTTCCAAGACCTTTCATAACAGTTCCCGCATTTTTGTTCGAATTACGAAGTTTTAGACATATTGTTGCTTCAGTACCCTGCAATACAAAAACAATGTCCATAAAACTGGAAAGTCAGAACAAATGCAAAGTTTTAGTTTTCTCTACATTACAAGTAAACTGATCTTTACCTCGTCATTAGCCAATATATCTTCAATTTCCTCTTTAATCCACAGTCGGCTATGTTTGTTAGGTTCATTCGGGTGCTCACGACGAACAATGTTCTTTCCCATTTCTTCTATTTGGTCATGCATGCCCAATTCCCCATCTTCATCAACAGTTATGAGAGATCTCTGCTCAAGAACTCTTAAACCAGTTATAGGTTCAAATCCACAGCATTCAAGAATTCTGATTGCATCTTCTCTGCACAAGCCTTTCAATATGCATGCGATGTCTAGAAATATTTGCTGATAATCATATTCCAGACTCTCATAGCTTAATTCTAGCTTTTTTAGAATCTCCTCTGGGGGAAATTTTTTTAATCTGTCTATGGCCTTTACCCATTCATGCTCATCTTTACCACAAAGAAATGAACCCAAGACTTTGAGTGTTAAAGGAAGACCAGCAGCATAGCGTACAACTTTTCCTGATAGCTCTTTGTATCCTTGAGATGGAATCTCTCTTCCAAATGCATACCTACTAAAGAGGGAAATTGCTTCCTGTTCTGATAAGAGAGTAATATCACGAATCACGTTCACTCTGTGTGCTTGCAATACTTGCTCATCTCTTGTTGTAACGATAATTCTACTTCCCTTCTTAAACCAGTTAGTCTCACCGGCTAACGCCACAAGTTGGTCTATGTGATTCACATCATCTAGAACAAGAAGAACCTTTATACCGCGCATCCTCTCTTTCATCTTGATTATTGATGAAGCAAAAAGTGTACCACTTTTAGGGGGTCATTTAAGCCCTAAATCGTATTTATTTGATCAAATATTGCCCTAAATCGTTCCTTTTGTCATTTTAGGTACTTTGGAGAAGAAATCTGGAAAAGGAAGCATTTTGGACGTTTTTGGAGCATAAAAGTGAAGAAAACGACAAAGTCTCAAAAATATGCTGGAAAGTACATGTGACGGCGTCAAGCTCTATTGTGACGCCGTCAGACCTTGATAAGCCAGAGAATTTTTGGAAGATTAAAGGGGGACGGCGTCAAGAAGGTCGTCAAGCTTTGATAAGCCAGGGATGATTTTGGAGGATTAAAGAGGGACGGCGTCAGGAAGACCATCCGGGAACCCTAGCCACGGCGAGGTGACGACGTCAAGATCTATAACGTGACGCCGTCAGATACTAAGTTCTATATATAGTTTTGCAATTTTTTGTCATTAGTGTGCAACTTTGTGAGGAGAAACCCTAAGACGAATTTCTGCCATTTTTAAGGGTTTTCATACCCTTGGATCTCCCATGTTTAATTGAAGATAAGTAATCACTTAATCAATCAATATGTCTATGTGTTGTTTGATTATATCTTGTTCTTGTCTTTTGATTAACATGCTAGGCTAGATTTATCTTGTGTTTGCTTAGATCTAATGAAACCTAACTATTGATTATTAGTTGTTAGTGTGTTATTAATTGTATTGGATGATTGTTTATCGATGTTAGGCTTAAGAAAACTGGCTAACCTCCTATACGGTAATTTGTTTGAACGTCTTAAGAAACATGAACCAATGCGTACTAAGGTTATTATGGTTGTATTTAATGCATGAGCGAATTCTAGTGATCCCATGTTAGGAGCTTCTTAGCCGGCTCAACATAGGAGTGAAGTAGGAGCTTGTAGAGTTGGGGAAGTACGTACGCCACCCCACGATTGGTATTAAGGAATACACCCGTCATCCACGCAATTAATACACACTAATCAACCGGTAAAAGATAGTTAGGGAGTAAGGAAATCTAAGTAAACACATTTCTCTCCATATAAGTTTCACAACCTTTTCATTTTCAGTTATTTTATTTTATTTGCATTTGTAGTTATTTGGGTTAGTTGACTAGCAACTAATTCCGCCCACTCTTTCAAACCCGAGATTTTACTTGCTTTTATAAAAAAAAATATAAAAATACAAAAAGAATCTTCCCTCACCCTTAGACCTATTAGAGTAGTTTTTCAATCCTAACGACACTATTCCCCTAGAGAACGATCAATCCCCCGGTACTTGCCACTTCACTATACTACATCGGTCAGGTACACTGCCTGGTGGAGATTGCAAGCCTCTTGAGATCCCTCGAGAGGTAAAACCTGTTGTAAGGTCGCAAAACCACGCATCAAGTTTTTGGCGCCGCTGCCGGAGAATAGTTATTGTTTAGGTTGAATTTTTATTTTATTAGGTCTACTCACTAGATTCCTTTCTAGTGAGATTTTTTTTTTTTTTTTTTTTTTTTTTTTTTTTTTTTTTTTTTAAATTTTTATAGGATTTCTTTAGTCTATCTTTTTTCTTCGTTTCTTTGTTCGTAACCATTACCATCCGACATCATGGAAGGTGGTAATATCCTTGATCCCAACAACCCACCACCACAACAACACCCACCTCCTAGAGCCCGTACCTTAGGAGACTACTCTCGTCCTAGCCACCATGGCTATCGAAACACCATTGAGCTCACTCAAGGAGCCAATGTCACTCCCTTGCGATCCGACACCATCCGGTTGGTGCAAAGCGGATGCGCATTCCATGGACTTCGTTTCGAAGATCCTAACCAACATCTCAAGGACTTTCTCAAAATCGTTGATTCCATAGACCTTGATGTTGCCACTCGAGAGACGACCCAACTGCGTCTCTTTCAATTCTCTCTGCGGGACCAAGCTAGTCAATGGCTAGAGCGTCTACCCGCAGGATCTATCACCTCTTGGGATGATCTCACCACTCGTTTCCTTGCTCAGTTTTTCCCACCAGGAAGAACTACCAAGCTAAGGAATGATATCTTGATGTTCCAACAACGTCAAGGCGAAACCCTCTACGAGGCATGGACTCGATTCAAGGACTTACTCCAAAAAGACCCTCACCATGGCATAGAACTTTGGCTCCAAGTTCAAATCTTCTATGACCATATCAATCTCTCCACGAGGCAAACCATTGACCAATCGGCCGGTGGTAAGCTACGTGATCTAAGTGCGGAACAATCATGGGCTCTCCTAGAAGATCTTGCTCTTTATGACAACGAAAGTTGGAGTGATCCCCGTGATTTGAAAAAAAATGGTCAAGGCAATATCTTTGCCTTCGAACAATTCAAGCACTTCCGACCATAGGATCATAGAACTTGAAGACCAAGTCAAGTTTCTTATGAAATCCTACGAGGCTCCTAAACCTTCAAGCCAAGTGAACAAAATCACTTCTTCATGTGAATTATGTAGTGGTCTCCACGACACTCGTGATTGCGTGGAACTCCCCGAACAAGCTTTTGCGGATTACGCATCCTCGCGTACCGATGGAGCGGGAGACAAGTGGTACACTTTCAAACCCGAGCCAAACCCCTACGGTGATTCTTACAACCCCTCATGGAAAAATCACCCAAACCTTAGGTGGAAACAAAACCAAAACACACAACAAACCAATTCTTCCAACCCACCTAATCGTTTCCAATCAAGCGGTTCCAACTCGAACCGTACTTTCAACAACAATCCTTCCAGCAATGGTAGTACCAATAACTTTGAAGGATTGATTTCCCAATTTATGGCATCTCAAGAAGCTCGTTTGGCCAAGTTTGAAGCCGATTTCAAACAAAAACAAAGCGAGATGACCAATAAGATCGACACTTTGTTGAAAGCCCTCAATGACCGAGAAATGGGAGCACTCCCTAGCAACACAGTCAAGAACCCGAAACTAAACGTCAACGCCATCTCGTCGGTTTCGTCTCCTAGTTCTTGTCCACAATATTATTCGGTCAATTCCATGAGCTCGTGTTTCAAACAAACCCAAGTCGTTCAAAATGACCAAGAAGTTATGATATCCAAATTGGTCAACAACATAGTTGAAACACCTCCCACTCAAAACCTTGACGAAGAATTCAAGGAGCTCCACCTTGAAAGTCCGGTTATTGATGTGTTGGATGAGAAGAAGCTCAAGTTAGGCGAAAAAGGGACCGCCTTCGTTCAAAACAAGCTACCTAAGAAGTTAGATGATCCGGGCTTATTTGTTCTACCTTGCAAGATCGGTAATTCGGAGGCTTATGACACATTAGCCGATCTTGGATCAAGCCTTAACCTACTTCCGTTACCTCTCTACACCTCTCTAAAACTAGGAAAACTTGAAGAAACCGAGGTAATAATAGGCTTAGCGGATGGAAGTGTTGCTTACCCGATTGGAGTAGTCAAAGACGTGTTAGTACACATTGGAAAACTAACCATTTTAGCCTATTTCCACGTCCTTGATATGGTTAGCGACCCTACATGCCCCTTGTTGATAGGTAGAGGATTTTTGGCGACCGCTAGTGCTATGATTGATTGTAAGGAATCTAAGATAGCGGTAGGAGAAGGTGATACTTGGTCAGTCTATGATGTGAAGAAACATGCCTATGATACTAGTGAGGAACCAACACCCCATTGGTTAGAATTAAATAGGAGACCATCTAGATATGGACCTTGGATCGATAGAGACTTCATAGGACCCCAACGCCCATTTTACCTAGAAGAGGACTTTGTGAACCGAACACATGCGGTAGAACAACTCTTGGCTAGGGACACCGAATTGGATCCATTTGAAGACCCTCTAGTTTTTAGGAAGATGATTGATTTCCTAGGAGTTTTGCCAATTAACCTAGGGATGAATAAGTGGACTTGTGAGGACGATGATCATAAGTGGGATTGGGACAAACCACCCAAAGATGGAGATGGGTCATGGCATATTAAGATGACATTGTATGACCCGGATGGAGAGAAGTTTGAAAAGATATATTGTACTAAGCGGACCAATAGGAAACTTCAATCCAAGCTTAACCCTAAAGACGTCCTCGATGACGAGCTCACTTACATAGGGTAGAAGGACTTTGAGTCTAGCTACAAGACTCGTTAATAAAGAAAAGCGCTTCTTGGGAGGCAACCCAAGCTTTATTTGCTTTGTGTATTTATTTATTTGTTTGTTTGATTTTATTTGCTTCCGTATGTGTGTTTAATTTTTATTATTATGGATTCATGTTCAAAACTAAATTGTGAAAATGCTTTATCTTGTTTTTAACTTCGTCTTAACTACATATAAAGGTATTTTGCAAAAGATAAGTGTAAGGGAAATCCAAATCGGTTTATTAGAACAAATGAACATGAATCGTAATAATATTAAATTAACATACATATTAGTATAGTTTGAGTCAAATGCTTGTATCGAGTCATAATGATGTTTTGCAGGATTTCCAGGAAGTAAGGTATAGGTTTTTCCAGAAATTTTCCGGAAACTTAACATGAGAATTCTGTCAGATCATTTCTGACGGCGTCAGGACTTACAACCTGACGGCGTCAGGTTTTAATTTTCTGAAATTTTTGAAAGTTTTGTTTTCATAAAAAGTTTTTATTAAATCTCTAACTTATAAACTCCAGGAATCTGCAAAATTATCATTCCACAAGCATTATATCCTTATATAGAATTTATCCCGCCGATGTTATGCAGGTTTTCGTGTTTGTTTTCTCAGGTTTAACAGGTTATTTTGGACAAGGAGATGTATGTGGAATCAAGCTTATGGCGTTGCTTTAGTCTTGAAGCTTCTACATTCTCTTGGAAGAAGATCTAACCATGTTACCTCTTTATCCACCAAACGAATCAGGGGAGTATTTGATTTCATTCTTTTACCTTATTTACTTTTACATCTTGTTATTTGAACATTGGGGACAATGTTCATCTTAAGTGTAAGGGGGGGTAAAGTACGATACTTTAGAGAATGCTATTACGCTTGATTTTTGTTTGTTTGATGGTAGATGTGTAATAAAACTGAGATAAATACCTGTTAGGGCAATTTTAGTGCCAAATTTAAATTTTTTTACAACATATAGGAGTGAAACTCTGATCTTAATGAGCGTCTCACGGATAGGAGTTATATGACTAGCACAAAACCGTACCACTAAAAAATTTTCCACCCCCAAATATGTGAGGTTCGCCCCTAGAATTGGTAGGAAAAGCATTTATGCTATGATGTGTGTACCGGTAGCACTTAGATTCTAGAACTTGCGTTAGGACCATTCCGAGGCCACAAGTGAGACTACATTCGTGTAGTTAGATTTACTACATGATAAGAGGCATTAGGATTAACCAATTGTTTTACACCTGTGTTTTTGTTATAATTACATTGGCTACATTGGTCAAGTAATTCTCCCACACCCTTTGCGTTGTACTCATTTTTAGTACACGATTCCCCTAGTACACCCCTCAGAGCCTATCTTTTCGTTTCGACCTTTAAGCATTTTACTTAAAGGAAGAATTTGTTACACCCCACTTAAATGTACACCCAAATCGCCTTAGCCTACCTTGTATGCACTCATTTTTAGTGCATTATTGTGACAACATTTGTTTAAAACCCTTAGTTAATTATCTAATTGATTACATGGTTGCTAAGTCGAGTCATATCCTTGTACATATTGTTTTGGGACGATTGGGACTCATGGGTAAAGTACTAGTGTAATGGAGTAATGGGGAAGAACAACATTATTACCCCCATATATGCTAAATATTTTAAAAGTACTCCAAGTGTTTCGATTATCTTAATTCGAGTCATTAGAATAGTTATTTGTAAAGTTATGTAAAAGTTCAAGTGTAAGGGGAATGCAACGCCCCTATGATGTATTATTTTGGATGGTAGGGCAAGAGTGTATGAAAAAAAAAAAAAAAAAAAAAAAAAAAAATCGAAAAAATCAAGAAAAATACAAAAAAAAATGAGAAAAAGAAAAGTAGAAAAAACATACGGACTACCATCCCGTTTCATTTTATGTTTATTTTATGTTTTTGTTATTTTGTTTTTAGCTTAAGTCGAGTCTAGTCTTGGCTTAGCAACGCCATATTGTACATGTAATTAATCAAGATCTTTAACTCGCCACCAGTAAAATATCCCTTATCCAACAAATCCGTGTTTATCAATCCCTACACCTAACGTTATAACCCGTTTAAAAGCCCTCTTTGATAGTTTATCTTAGGTGCTTACGCCTAGTGGAGGAGGTTTTTGATCCTTTCCTAAGCCTATGGTAATCTATTTGCTATGACAGGTAGTGAGAGATATTATCCATTTTCATTTATGAGATTTATTTTGATGATACTTGAGAGATGTGAGTATCTAAACACTACTTGTGAGGTGCTAGTTTGTAATCTCCGTGCTTATTATGATTAAAGTGGAACGACTATTTGTTGTAATTACTTTTATATTAGCATTAAATGACCCATAACTTGTATTTTGATTAGAATAAAAGCGCATTTGCTTGAGGACAAGCAAATCTCAAGTGTAAGGGTATTTGATGAAGCGAAAAGTGTACCGCTTTTCGGGGTCATTTAAGCCCTAAATCGTATTTATTTGATCAAATATTGCCCTAAATCGTTCCTTTTGTCATTTTAGGTACTTTGGAGAAGAAATCTGGAAAAGGAAGCATTTTGGACGTTTTTGGAGCATAAAAGTGAAGAAAACGACAAAGTCTCAAAAATATGCTGGAAAGTACATTTGACGGCGTCAAGCTCAATTGTGACGCCGTCAGCCCTTGATAAGCCAGAGAAATTTTGGAAGATTAAAGGGGGACGGCGTCAAGAAGGTCGTCAAGCCTTGATAAGCCAGGGAGGATTTTGGAGGATTAAAGAGGGACGGCGTCAGGAAGAACATCCGGGAACCCTAGACACGGCGAGGTGACGGCGTCAAGATCTATAACGTGACGCCGTTAGATACTAAGTTCTATATATAGTTTTGCAATTTTTTGTCATTAGTGTGCAACTTTGTGAGGAGAAACCCTAAGACGAATTTCTGCCATTTTTAAGGGTTTTCATACCCTTGGATCTCCCATGTTTAATTGAAGATAAGTAATCACTTAATCAATCAATATGTCTATGTGTTGTTTGATTATATCTTGTTCTTGTCTTTTGATTAACATGCTAGGCTAGATTTATCTTGTGTTTGCTTAGATCTAATGAAACCTAACTATTGATTATTAGTTGTTAGTGTGTTATTAATTGTATTGGATGATTGTTTATCGATGTTAGGCTTAAGAAAACTGGCTAACCTCCTATACGGTAATTTGCTTGAACGTCTTAAGAAACATGAACCAATGCGTACTAAGGTTATTATGGTTGTATTTAATGCATGAGCGAATTCTAGTGATCCCATGTTAGGAGCTTCTTAGCCGGCTCGACATAGGAGTGAAGTAGGAGCTTGTAGAGTTGGGGAAGTACGTACACCACCCCACGATTGGTATTAAGGAATACACCCATCATCCACGCAATTAATACACACTAATCAACCGGTAAAAGATAGTTAGGGAGTAAGGAAATCTAAGTAAACACATTTCTCTCCATATAAGTTTCACAACCTTTTCATTTTCAGTTATTTTATTTTATTTGCATTTGTAGTTATTTGGGTTAGTTGACTAGCAACTAATTCCGCCCACTCTTTCAAACCCGAGATTTTACTTGCTTTTATAAAAAAAAATATAAAATACAAAAAGAATCTTCCCTCACCCTTAGACCTATTAGAGTAGTTTTTCAATCCTAACGACACTATTCCCCTAGAGAACGATCAATCCCCTGGTACTTGCCACTTCACTATACTACATCGGTCAGGTACACTGCCTGGTGGGGATTGCAAGCCTCTTGAGATCCCTCGAGAGGTAAAACCTGTTGTAAGGTCGCAAAACCACGCATCAATTATCCCATCATTAACATCAGTCACAGTGACGTCTTCTTTCAGCACATCTGAAAGGACTTGTTTTTGTAACTTCTTCAAACCAGACATAGAGGGTTTTGAAACTTCCCTCACATTCGCAACAAAGCTTTTGGCTTCAAAATCAGCAGATAGACGATCAAAAACAGCTCTACTTGTAGTTGTCTTCCCAGCCCCTCCCATGCCCTTGATCCCTATCATGCGAACATCATCAATTCCCATTTTTAAAGATGAAACAACATCCTTTACTCGAGTCTCCATGCCTACTAACATTTTATCAAAGCCGGAATTGATGGGACGTAACTCTAGTAAAATCTCTTGAACAATTGTTTTGATGAATTTAGCTTCGTGCCTGTATGCATGGTAAAAGAAGGTTCTGTTTAGCATACCCTATATCCCACATGAACCGTGTTTTAGATCTATAACATACAATCATATATCAAGCAACATACAAAAGAAATGAATATGGCACACATAGATATGATGAAGGAATTACCCGTCATTAGTGTTCTTGAGCTCCAACCCAGCCAGATCGGCTGCTTCTTTTAAAGCCTCTCTCCATTTCCCAGCAACCTCTTCATTTTCATGTTTCTCAAAAGCTTGACCAACAGCCCCAATTTGTTTTCGGACTTGGGTGGGTTCCACATCATAGAAAACAGGGTAAGCAGTGTGCTCATCCTTCTTCTGGCACTCCATAATCTTGACAAGCTCATCCAAACACCAATGCGAAGAAGCATAGTTCTTGGAAAAAACAATGATGTAAAATCTGGAGTCTTCAATGGCTTTGATTAGCTCATCACTGATAGTTTTCCCTTTATGGATTTTTACATCATCCTTGTAAGTGGCAATGCCTTTTGTCTTAAGAGCTTCATAAAGATGGCCAAGAAACGTCTTGCGAATGTCTACACCCCTGAAGCTTAAAAAAACATCATACTTGAAGCTAGTTGAAGTGGATGAGTTGGAAGAAGATTCTTCTTTTTTTGGTTCAGATGAGTTTGAAGAAGATTCTTCTTTTTCTGGTGCAGATGAGTTAGAAGACGATTCTTCTTTTTTTGGTGCAGATGAGTTTGAAGAAGATTCTTCTTTTTCTGGTGCAGATGATTTAGAAGACGATTCTTCTTTTTTTGGTGCAGATGAGCTTGAAGAGGACATTTTGATTCCTTGCTCAATCATTTGTTGCTTAATCATTTGTTTCTCAATCATTTCATTAGTGTACTCTATTCTTTTCCTCTTCCACATTGACCTCTTGTTGGATGAAGCTGAAGAGGAAATTTCTGCAAACTGGTTGCAAAGAGAAGTGACTGAAGGATCAGGTCGACGTAACCTCTTCCTTGTCGACCTTTTGTTGGATAAAGCTGAAATGGACATTTCTGCAAACTGATTGCAAAGAGAAGTGACTGAAGGATCAGGTCGATGTAACCTCTTCCACGTCGACCTCTTGTTGGATGAAGCTGAAGAGGACATTTCTAGAAACGGATTGCAAAGAACAGGATCGATAACCATTATCAAAGCTAGGCGTTTACTCTGTAAAGAAACTTGATAATGTCGGAAACTGCTTATTCAAGCCAAAGTAATTTAATCTGTTTCTCCAAAAAGACAAAAATAAACTCATCAATTTAACATTAAGACAAACATAAAACTACAAATTATTCACAGAAATCAAGCAGGCTCAGTAGAATGAGTTACCGACTTGCATTGACTACTGTGTGAATCTCATCAATGAAGAGAACTATTTTTCCATTCAAAGCAGTAACAAGCCTCTTTAAGATCAGCTTTAAGTCACTCCTCAAAATCTCCTACGTATTTAGCACCAGCACGAACCCATATAGAGTGATATAAGCTGCAAAAGGATCGAAATTTATGAACACAGACTTGTGATTTTTGAGAATGAATACACAAACAGCATATCAGCACGAAACATATTAAAACCGGTGGTAATGACGGTGACAGCTAAGAAAAAACCAATTTTTCAAGTAGTCTCTTTTATTAGTTAAACACCTGTTGCAACCTATATAATTAAAAAGTATGACAGATAATTACAACAAATGACTACTGTCGAAACTGTGGATCTCGATCATCTCGGCTAGGTGTTCTTTGAAGAATTTGGACTGGAGCTGCTTGAGTTCTAACCCTACTGCTTCATTTGGTTGTTGAATTTATGTTTCGTCAAGATATGTTTTTTATTATTGAGTTTATGTTTCGTCAAGAATTTGGTTCTTGAATTTATGTATTCATTGGTTTTTTTATTATTGATATGTTTCGTCAAAGCACTGCTTTCTAAAGGGATGATATGATGAAGTAGAAACTTTTGTAAAATGTTTTCTTCAAAAGCGTTAAAAGTTGATCGAGAAAGAATACTGAAGAGGCTTTATTAGCACATTATAAGCTAATCAAGATAGTAATCTGGTTTTACAAATCAACTTTTTACAAGCTGTGTCACAGCTAAACTACTACTAATGAGTCTATTGAACTGTCAAATATTCAATTATCGTTTACTAAGGTATTTAGATAATATCCATTCAAAATAATTATCAAGCTGTGTATAAATAACCGGTGAATCATAAGCAACATTAAATCAATATGTCCTAACAAACAATCACGTACGATCTTATAATATCATAAAGCAATTACATTTGTTCCAAACTACATCCTATGACATTATCAAAATTTATATTCATATTAATCAAAAATCAAATAAAACATACAGTATTCAGTACGGGTCTTTTGGTCAATGAGAAAGAAAGAAACAAACTAGTTCATACGAATTACGTGAATTACGTGGAAATCAAATAAAATCAAAACTTATAATTCATATGAAGAAACTTGATTGTGTTTGTGTGGAAATAAAATGTGAATTACGTGGAAATTTGGTTGAAGCAGTTGAAAGAGTTTATGTGAAGAAACAAACTAGTTCCAGCTGCGGTGATATTGAGAAACAAAAGCCCACTCATATGGTCTTTTTGGTCAATCAAAAAGAAAGATAAGAGTCACTGTTTGAAAAAGAAAGATAGGCTACTCATATGGTCTTTTGGTCAATGAGAAAGAAATATAAGGGCCCGTGATAGGCCACTCATATGGTCTTTTGGTCAATGAGAAAGAAATATAAGGGCCCGTTTGGTTGGATACTATGCGAATGAGACTATGACTTTGAAAGTCATTAATAGTGTTTGTTTTGTGGGCCCAGTAATGAAGTGGGTATATCATAGTCATAGATTCATTACACATCAATTCGGTGTCTGTGTAATCCATTCCCGTGGGTCACTCTTTTTTCCACTATAAAACTCAAATATCTATACACTTTTTCATACCATATTTTCTCATCCTAACATAAACAATCGTAATCATACACTTTTTTATATCCATTATCATTCTACCACATACTAAATTCGATACCCATTGTGATTCCTAGCAACAAACCAAACGGGCCCTATGATTCACCAAAAAAAAGAATAAGAAACCCAATACATCCTCCTGGAAATTGGTTATTCAAGTCAAAGTAATTTAATCTATTTCTCCAACAAGACACAAATAAACTCATCAATTTATCTAACAACATCTTAGAAACTGCTTTAAAGACTGGCTCCAACATTGTTATTATAATTTTTTTTTCCACATAATGAGCGTC
The DNA here is from genome assembly GCA_021014915.2 of Artemisia tridentata subsp. tridentata. Lineage (NCBI taxonomy): Eukaryota > Viridiplantae > Streptophyta > Magnoliopsida > Asterales > Asteraceae > Artemisia > Artemisia tridentata. Next base: position 159,723,697 of record CP139505.1, read on the forward strand.
CTTGTAAACTATTGCCCGGCCACTTATACTATACTAGGAAAATACCTGTGCATAGCAACGGGATTTTCTAGCGGCAAAAAACTATAGTTGCGACATTGTAATAAGTGTTTTCATGTAATGTTTAAACATAAAACGTGAAAATATAAAAATGTAACTATAAAAGGTTGTAACATGTGATAATTAAACTCATACAATAATTCTTAACATGTATCAAAGAACATATAAACATTTAGTAAAACTGAAAATAAAACATTACATCAATTACAATAGTCTTGAAGAGCAAATGTATGCAGCGACTGCCAGCGAGTGTTAATCAGTTGAGTAGTCAATGTTCATTCCGTAATCACCTAATAAGTTTAAAAAACAAAAGTGTAAGTAAAAGGAAGTTGATGATAGTATATGTAAAGTTAAAACATGATATAAAATATGTCATATGCATATTGTACATACCTCTCGCCCATAATGGTTCAGACGTCCCTCGTTCTGTCTCCTATCTTTTCCATACGGACCACGGAACTGCCTGTCCTCCCGGCGGAAATTGTTGACCGGAAAATTTTTGATGGCTTTCGACCTTTCTCCCCTAGGCAGCTTAATGCTAGCGAATGCCTTCTCTGACCTGACAAAGTCATCAACTCGTGTCATCATCTCCTCCACCGTCTTGGGCACCCTGTCTGCAAAGCGTTTCGCCAGCTTTGGACACTTGCTTGCGTCCATGAAGGAGGAGATTTTCATGACCTCCGGTACACCGAGTATGAAGCCTGTTTCTGTGGTCCATCTCTCTTTAAATTCAGGGAGAGATTCGTTTGCCTTTCTCACTATCTTGGTTATCTCTGTTGGGTCTTTGAAGCATGTCTTGTGCAGAGAAAAGTGGGTCACAAACTGATGGCGGAGGTCTACCCATTTGTCGATGCTTCCCGTGGGAAGCCTGTCGAACCATCCTCTGGCTCTACCGTCCAATGTTTGTTGGAACATCCGGAACCATACCTGCATGGGTCATTCCCCTTGCATAGTGGCCCCTGTGAACCGGCTGAGATGATCTTCCAGGTCTGTTGACCCGTCATAAAGTTTGATGTGGGACGACATCTTATGTTCCGGTGCCGAGAATTCCAAAAGCCTCCGGGATAACGGTGATTTCGACACCTCTTTAAAAGGTTTCCCCGAGTCCCCATCGGCCACTTTTGCTCCCATCGCTATCCCTCCGTCTTTCCTTGCGGCGTTTCTATTGTGATCTAGTCCTTCCTCACCAAAATCCAACCGTATGGGCTCAACATTTTCCCTCCGGTTGTGTTCTTTGACCATGGATTTCAGAGCAGACAAATACCCTTCGATTTGTTCCCTGGATGTCGGAGGAGTATCATCCCCTCCTCCCCCAGAACCACCAGGACTGGAACCTGACATTCTATAGCCTGGGCAGATTGAATGCGGGTCCCACGGATGACGCCAATTTGTTTGAGTAAATCCTTGCTGCCTAGCAGAATGTCCGAAATGCCTTCCGTCTAGAGCTGTGGAATCCTTCGGTATCTGTACAAATGAAACAAACGTGTTAGCCTCGCCTCTTGTGCTATCCCAAGACCAAGCTCCGGCGTGAGAGTAAGTAGTGGGTTCTGTTGAAAGTAATAAATATAAGAGAGAGAGAGAGGAGAGGAGAGAGAGAGAGAGAGAGAGAGAGAGAGAGAGAGAGAGAGAGAGAGAGAGTGTGTGTGTGTGTGTGTGTGTGGAGTCAATGCCAATGATATGTAAGAGTAAATTAGGGGTATTTATACTACCTCAAAACTGTACCTGGTTACTGTTCCGCTACTGTGCAAGGTACGGTTAGGCTACTGTTCCTGACACCTAGGGTATGGCATGCCGAACTACCCATAGCCTAGGGTGTCAGCTAGGACAGCCACGTGGTGGACATAGACCCGTGAATCAAGGGCTAGAGGCGGCGCTGTTCGGGTCCTTCGGCCTTTAGTCCTTCCGGATGTCATCCTTCCAGTCTTGGTCAGGTCGGTCATATACACGATCAAACTGAGATTAGTATTATGTTGTTGGTTTCACATGTTCAATGTTGTTTATAGAGAAAAAACAACAACTTTGAATGCGTGGAGCAACAATTCGTACAACATCTAAATTTTTTGTAATCTCATTCATATGCAATTAGTAAGTCACTTTATCCTTTATTTCCTATTAGCAATCAACATAGTGAATATCTCAATGACTACAATAGGTAATACTTATAAATATTTGAACTTAGAAATTGTAATTTTTGTTTCTACAACGTTATAGTAGTTTTAGAAATAATACTTTTATGTGACACTAAGTAACCTTGTTTGAGTTGGCATCAAATGTCTAATAGCTTCAAAAGAAAAAAAAGATGCAATTTAAATTACAATAACGTGTAACCGACTTTGAAAAAAATCCTAATTTTTGTAATTGACTTATTCATCTTTTTGCTTAATTTGTAATTTTGATTGTTTATATCAAATTAGATGGCTATACAACGTTTATGTTTAGTGCGTATATGATGGTGATGGGCTATCTTATTACAAATTGTTGACTAATATAATGGTTTAAAGTGTAAACACATTCAAACATGACACTTGTGGAACATCAAGTAAGATCAATTATGCTTCGCCACACTGATAGTGAATGGTGAACTTTGATTACGTTGTCACTAAATAACCGAACTTGAGTTTGGTATCAATTTTCTCTATTTTCATAAGAAAGAAAATCAATGTGTGATAGGAAGATAAATAAGATTTGATTACGTCAATAAAAGTTACATTTTTCTATAAGGTTACTCTTGTGAAACTTGTTTTAAATTGCAATCCCACATGGGATAAAGAGAAAAAGTTTAGCTTACTTATATGCTCAAGTAAATATGTCTAAATAAGTTGAGATTAGTATTATGTTGTTAGGCTGAACACAATCGACTGGAATTAATCGGTCGGTCACTTAAGTCGACCGATAATTACATCGTTGGCTTTGGTTGTGTAACATCGATCGAATATCGGTCGCACCAAATCCAAATCCAACATCGGTCTAATAATCGACCGATTTTTAAACCTATCCAACAATTCTTACTTGTTTTCTTTTCCAGTAGCAAACAATTCTTACTTGTTTTCTTGATGATTAACTATTGGAGATATTTTCGATTCGATGATCTTAAAGGACATGAATGGAGCATTTAAGTTGGGAACTATGAGAACTAATAAACAGACATATAAAATAGTGAAAGTTAATAGCAAGTTGCCAAGATAATTTATGGCATATATGTGGATGGAGAAGGTGAGGCCACGTTTTATTGAGTACGTGGATGGACAAGGGCCAAGATAACTATAGCAAGTTTCGGGTCACGGTTTTATTTAATGAATTGTAAGTTTTTTTTTAAATGTTTGATTAAAAAAAAAAAAGGTCGGTCATCGACTGTGTCACTTTGGTCATGTCCAGTCACTGGAGAGAGAAAGCTGACGTGGCAGCCGGTGACCTAGGTCACTTGGGTCATCGACTGTGTCCAGCCTTAGTTCTATTCTTAATGTTGTTTATATACTCCCTCCGTCCCAAAATTATTGTCACCCGACAAAAAACACATTCTTTTAGAAAAATATCACTATCACTACTTTCTCACTCTTACTTTTTTGCCAAATGACAAGTTTACCCTTAACCAATTAATTATCACTTCTTTAAAGTTTGCAATATTAATTTCAACCAAGGGTAATATAGTAAACTTTACCAAACTCCACTATCTATTCACTTTCTATTTTGGGTATGTGACAATAATTTTGGGACGTCCCAAAAAGGAATAAGTGACAATAAAATTGAGACGGAGGGAGTAGTATTATGCTGTTGGCTTCTAGTGTTGAATGTTTTTTAAAGGAAAATAAAGAACATCGAGTCATAGACTCATAGGAACTGCTAATTCTTACAAGATCTGAGCTATTTGTCATTTTCACTACAGTAAATAATGCATATCAACATTTCAACTTTTTGTCTATATTGAAGGATTCATCACTTCATCCAAAACTTGCTTTTAGCTTTGGGAAGTTCACTTGCCTGACTTTTTAACCCTTTAACTTGATAGCTTGTAGTTTCGAATATATTCCAATTTTTGTTCAAACATGGCACTTGTGGAAGATCAGGTATGCTTAGAATATTCAAAGATCTATTTCCAACACTAATAGTGAACGATGAACTACCAACCCTCCCTACTACAAACCCTCCCTACACTATGTATTTATGTTTGTCCTTTTTTGTCTTATAATGTATGTATTTTTTTCTTATTTTTTATTTTTTTTGTCTTCTATTAAAAGCAGTTTCACACAATCAGTTTTTAACAAAGTTTTTTTTTTTTTTTTTTTTTTTTTTTTTTTTTTTTTTTTTTTTCTTCATTTATAACAAGTTTTTTTTTTCCTTTTTCTTTTTTTGTGTCCTTTTTTTTGTCCATTGTCCATAGTTTCAGTCACGGGAAAGTGTTATGTATAGTGTTTTTGACTGTTTGAAGAATCTTTGTTGAGTTATAAAAATGATCAATGCAAAGTTACATTCACATAAGTTTCACATAAGCAGTTTCACATAAAAGTTACATAAGCAGTTTCACATAAGCAGTTATAAAGATAGTGCTAGAAGATCAAAAAAGCTGAGTTTACGATGAATACATCACCGTTTTACACGAACGAGGTATAATTTTACGCTATTACTTTCAAAAATAAAATGAGTAACGTTTATAAAAAAAATGATAAATCGAGATGGTTCAGATTATTATTTTTAATCATATGGCTGCAAATTTGAAAGTTGCAAAGTGTTTGCCGTCCATTCGGTTATGTCATGCCAATCGATAAGGGTTTTTTTTTTTTTTTTTTTTAAATCATCATCGCCGTATCTCTTTTTTTTAAATCATCAAACTGCTATTAGATTATAAAAGATCAAAAAGATCAAAAACTGCTTGAAGCACTACATAAGCAGTTTCACATAAAAGATCAAAATGATAAAAAACTGCTTAAGCAGTTTCACATAAGCACTTTTACATAAAAGATCAAAAAGATCAAAAACTGCTTAAACCACCACATAAGCAGTTTCACATAAGTAGTTTCACGTACCACCACATAAGCAGTTTCACATAAAAGATCAAAAAGATCAAAAAATGCTTAAACCACCACATAAGCAGTTAAACATAAGCAGTTTCACATAAAAGATCAAAAACTGCTTAAACCTCCACATAAGTAGTTTCACATAAGCAAGAACACAAAGAAACCACCATCAGAACCAAGAAACCACCATCAGAACCAAGAAACCATCATCAGAACCAAGAACACACAGAACCACCATGGTTTTTACCATGGATCTAAACCATCAATTATGTGAAACTGCTTATGTGAAACCACCAAGAAACCACCATCAGTTTCAACCATATCTAAACCACCAAGATATAGGGGGGTTAGAATAACTCGACCCTTATTTTAACACAGAAACCACCATCAACTTTTTTTAAATCTAAAAGATCTAAAAAGGGTCGAGTTATTTTAACACAGATCTAACCAAGAAACCACCAATTTTTTTTAGATCTAAAAAGGGTCGAGTTATATAAATACACATATCTAACCAAGAAACCACCATCAACTTTTTTTAGATCTAAAAAGGGTCGATTTATTCTAACCCCATCACATAAGCATCATCAGTTTTGGATCTAAAAAGATCATAAAAGTTACATTCAAATAAGCATCATCAGTTTTAGATCTAAAAGAAAAGTAAAACCGCGTAAACCACCCACAGACTTGCCCTTATCCCACCTCACCCACATCCCATCTATACTGTCTCACCATCAATTTTTTTAGATCTAAAAAGATATAACACCAAGAAACCACCAAGTACAAAGGGACGAGTTATTCTAACCCCCCATATCTACAAAGGAAACCACCATCAAAGCAGTTTTTAGATCTAAGAAGATCTAAACCACTATAAAAAGCAGTTTTGTGTGTGTGAGAGATAGAGGAGGGAATAATAACTGTGGGTGGGATGGGAATGCTCTATGGTGTACATTCCCTGAAATTATGCTAATGGACTCATGTAACCACCCGTAATTTTTCAAACATTATTTTAATAATAAAAAGTTGTAATGTATTTTCATGTGTTCATTTCTCCCAAGCAACTAACTGATTGGGTGCAAAATATAGCTCGAGTGATCGGTTTTGTTATTGTTAAAAAAAGAACCAAATCAGAGAAGAGGTATTTGTACGAAATCAATTATGGGTGTTCAAAGGGTGGGAAGTATGAACGTGAAGGTTTAGAAGATGAAATTCAACGGCAAACCCATACCTCTAAAACCGATTGTCCATTCAAATTAGTGGCGAAATATTCTAAAACACAAGATTTTTGGAGGTTGAGGGTGAAGTGTGATAGGCATAATCATGATTTTGCAGAGTCGTTGCTTGGTTTCCCATATGCAATGCGATTAAAAGATGATGAGTTTCGTTTGATGAAACAATTTGTGGAAAACTAGAAGGGGGGGTTGAATAGTTTTTACCGTTTCTTTTGTTTAATTTGTTAGTTCAAGGGAAACAATCACAAATTAAGCTATCACACAATATAAACTAGAGATAAAGAGATGAAAGATCAAACCACATAACACAAGTGTTTATAGTGGTTCGGTTTGCAAGAGATCCTTATCCTTGCCCTACTCCACTTCCTCGAGTTGCTTACTCGAGAGATATCTTTCACTAAGAAACAAACTCCCTTCAAGGTGGAGAAAACCTTTACACGTCGCTTACTTCCTTTTCCGGTACTAAGCTAAACACCGGGTTCTTTCACAAGGTAGAACCAACCTGACGTCGCCTATTTACTTTACCGACACTAAGCTAGATGTCGAGTTCTTTACACGGGTACAACTACTCCCTACTCTCTTTGTGCTTTGAGGACTAAAGCACTAACCACACTTACTGATCTAACTGATACAAATGACAAGAAACACTTAAAGTGTTTACACAGAACCTATCCTACAACTTCACAACAGTCTGCTTGTTTGAAGCTTGTTAACTTGATCTTCTTTGCTACAAAAGAAACATCAATGATATATATAACTACTGTGGTTAGTAACTAAAGTGAATGTATGTGTTTTTCTTTTCTAAGTGGATGATTAGATCAAATGCCAAGCCTGCTATTTATAGGCAAACAAAGAAAGGCTCCTACGGATCCGGCGGATCCTTTAGAAGGGATCCGTCTTTGTATAGACTTGGATCCGTGGGATGACAGCTAATGTTGCATAAGAGATCTTTTCATATCCTTGTGTTGTCAAATCAATATCTTCCAAAGTCAACTATATAACTTGAGTATCTAATTAAGATATCACACAATCTTACCAAGATTGTATTTTTGATGTATACCATGATGTCACTTTGTAACTTTTAAATTAAAGTTTCCATTAAAGGAAATACACATGTATATGTAATATAATGTTAGTGATCATGTTAAATAAAAGATGTGTTTTGAAAAAGTCTTTAACTAGTATTTATAATTTGCTTAAGGAATATACTTTGTGTTTGTCATGAACAAAACATTAAGCAAAGATCGTAAAATATAAATAACGTTTTTAGTACGATATTTGTATTAACAATCTCCCCCTTTTTGTTGATGACAAAACATAAATTATATTTTTAAGCAAACAAGTAAATATAGTTTAAGTCCTTTTAAAAATATAGATTAAGTTTTTAGTTATTCAAATTTTGATTACTATTATGAAATAACTTAGTATGAACTAATTATGCAAACTTAATCCTTTTTCCTTTCTCCCCCTTTTTGTCGAAACAAAAAGAAGAAGTGCGTAGCGGAATGCGATTTTGAGAACTTTAATAGCTCCCCCTTGTTTTGTACTCCCCCTAAATGGAGTAACAAGTAAATGATGCATAAACCTACAAGACAAATGGTTAGAATATGAAAAATTAATGAAATGCTCCCCCTCGATGTATACTCCTCATTTCTCGAGTACCAACGTATACTTTGAAGGGTATGATATGCTGCAAATGAAGTGTTAGTAATGAATGAGAATGCTTGTGAATTATTCTCCCAAACAAGTCTTTGAAAATGTTGTGACAAAAGTCACAATTATGAAATGATGTTATAAGTATAATAAAAAGGCATCCTAGAAAGAAATAAAAAGTCCTAAAACAAATGCCTATGATGAGGATATGAAGTGAAGTTAAGTTAGTGACGCTAGTGTTGGTGTTAGTTTACTAGTGATAACTTAATTGATAACTAAAGGTTGATGCAAGTAGGTTTTTCGCTAATCCATGAGGTTGATGATTAGTGAAAAAGATGATGGAAGGTGGTGGTTTTAAAGAATACAATGAATTCAGAAACTCTAATGTATAGCAAATGCTATAAAGGTATTTGAAGATGGTTAAGGTTATGATATTATCATCTACCAAAGATGATGAATCGTGCCATAATAAGTGCTAGAATGGAAAAATAGAGTGAAGACAGTGATTACTTAGGAATAGAAATTTCATATGCAATAATTAGAAATACTAGATACCTATATGCGGATGAAAATGACATCATATTATGAGAGTGTTGGTTGGAATAACGTGTTGAGAATGAGGGTCTTGTTTGCACTGACAATGACGTGCTTGATATGTATCAAGAATGAAAAGTATGAGATCCTATGATGGTGTTCTAGATACTAAAGATGTTCTAGACAATTAAGTTGTGAGATTAAGATGAAAATTCTAGATTTGTTGGTTACGAGAAGGTTGTTTGGTTTCTGAATGGTTAAAATCAGATCAGGTACCCGCGGATTGGGCGGATCCAAAATTTTGGTTCCGTCATTATTTTCTTTGGGTTCCGTGTGATAGAAATTGATTTGGTCAATTTTCCTCGTTCTGATCTAATAAAGGTTCAAGCTAAGGTTAATTTACTAACAATTATTGATTTATTTTTATTAATCCTAATCAAAGTTTAAGGAGACTTAAAACATCTCTTTTAAAGAGGTTTGTTAAACACATGATTATGTTTTCATGAGGTTTTGGTGCAGAACTATAATGTTGAGCTAATAAGGTGCTATGATGACAGTATTGACTAATCTTAAAGGGTGTTCATCTTGTATGCCTAAATCACTTTATGTGTCATAACAAGATATCATATTTTAGAGCACAATTATACATTGAAAATTTGTTTGTGACGAAAGTCTCAAACATATGATTACATATGAAGGTTCCTAGAGATGATAAAATCTTAAAAATAATTATTGCGATGATACTACAAACTTCTATTTTTCTTGTTTTGATGATGACATGATAGAGGCAAGCCATTTTGTTTCTAAATTACTAGTATCATAGAGGTTAGAGATAATATTGTTGTCATCTTGAGTGTTTGTTTTATTGATCCATATTGATTCATCCAAGTGTTGAAGAGTGGTAATTATGTCGTGTGATGGGTCTATTATCAAGCTTGAAGATGGGGATGTGATTCTTTCTTTAGGTGGTGGTAATTGTGGTGAGGAGTCAATTGTTGTGGAAACACTTGGTGAAGTGACAATTGGTGTGGCAATTGTAGTGTTGATAATTGATGTGATATGATATTGAGGTTCATGAATCTTCGGATGGAGAGAATGGACTATCATGGGTTCTAAGTTTTCAAGACTTATTTGTGGAGAAGTGGTTGATGTAAGTGGAAGATCTTCTAACTTTTCAAGATATGGTTGTGGAGATGTTGGTGGTGTTCTAAATAGTTCCATGGGTTGGAGTTTTGATGAGGATGGTAATAATGCAGACTTCTTAGTTTGTGGTGAAGCGGGAGCGAGTGGTGGTGTGGTTGCTACAGGAGTAATGATAGGAAGTGATGTTGTTGTATCGGATGAGTTTGTAGCGGGTGAATTTGAAGAAGAGTATATGTTGATTATGGGAGTCGTAATAGGAGTTGTTGTGGTGTTTGTGGATCTAACAGGAAAGGTTACATTACGAAGTGGGTTTACATACCAATAAGGTCTGACACTAATTCTAGCTGTTCGTCTGTATGGTCTAGACATGTGAACTTTCTGGAGATGATATGTGAATTTTGTGGAGGTTTAGTGTACTATGATCATCTCTAAGGTTCTAATTTATACTTCCTAATTGTATAAAAATTGATGTTTGGATTAAATGAGTGTGAATATCTATGACTTGAAGTAAGATAAAGTTGTTTGTCCTATTGACAAAGTCAAACCATAAAAATGGAGTTGACATAATAGTGTGTAGAGAAATGACTCAAAAGGGTTAAATTTGATTGATTAATAGGAGTAAGTTCAGTCTGTGTATGATGGGATAGAACAGATAAATCAAATTTATGCAAGAAAATATTCTTTGAATTTCATACTGGTTTCTAATGGTTTGGTACAGAGATTTGTGCAGGTCATATCAAGGAAGTCAATCCATTGAGCTTGGGTTGAGTGATGTATTGTGGATTCGCAGTAAATACAAGGAGATATGGGAAAATCTTATGATTTGATATTACCACGGATTTGACGGATCCCTTAAAAAGGTTCCTTATTTGTATTGGTTTGGTAACTCATACCTAAATTTCAAAAATTTCAATTATGGTGGGAAATTTTGTTCCTAAGTTTTCTAAGAATTCCTAAATGATTCTAAGATGAATTATGATCAGAGAATGAATCCTAAATGATACTAAACACTTAGATTTAGGAATTGAGATGAGTCGAAAAAGGTTTTAGACTTACTGAGAAAGCTGCGGATCCAAGTAGTATCAAGTGCGGAACCAAAGTGAGGGGTCCGCCAAATCCGCAGGTTGGAGGATGGCGGAACCAACGATAAGCCTTGGCGGATCCAATTTTAAGGATCCGTCGGATCCGTACCCTAATTTTCTAAAACTAAACAGAAGACTTGTTATATTATGCGTTATTCAACGAAAACCTGAAAATTCATCTAGACCTTACTTAACATCTAATATGTATAGCAAAACAACTAAGTGTGATAATATAAACACACGATTGATCATAGGTTAATTCGTTCTTAGAAACTTACTGTAGTAGCAGTTAAGCCAAACATAGGGTTAGATATGGTAAATTGATAACCCTGAGTGTTATCAATCTGCAATGATCAGTTAGTTCTCATATAAAAAAATAAAACACAATCAAGTATAAAAATAGACCTTATCATTAAACTTCATCATGAACGATGTTTTAACCCAAACAGTGGCATAAGTTTGAAAATTGATAACCATGAGCATTATCATCAGTTAAAGTTGAGCAAAAACACATAAGCATAAAGTACTAAAGACATGTCTTAACAAACATAGAAATATGATCATATAGGATCTAAAGAACAACTGTTCCAAACGTTCATTTATTCTCGCTTTTCTTTTAATATTTTGAGTATTTTCTTTTGATCCTTTCGGAGTTTCATCATCCATCGTCCTGCACACTTTAGAACTCCCTTTGTTTGTCGGCTTTCTGCAGATTCATTATTGAGAGATGGTAGTTGACTCAAGTAATCTAATAGCGGAAGTTTTGAGTTAGGTAATCCATCTTCGTCACTAGCTGATGAAGATGATGAAGATGAGAGATAAGCTCGTTTCCCTTTTCCTACTTTCACTCTATGGTCACTAAGAGGGACAAAGGTGTGTTTGATTTCAGGGTAATCGGGGACAAAACCAACAGAATTTGGAAGGATAGGAATGGAAGCTTTGAACAAACGAGTGAGTAGCATTCCATATGGCAATGTGGTTTTCCCTAGGACACGTATATCAACCATCCTTTTGGCGATATAGTAAGCAAGATTGAATTTTTGATGAGTTGAAATACAATAGAGCATATAGCATAGTCCAGCATTCACGTGATCTTTGTTACCAATAGTACTAATGACATTAGATCTTAGAATTTCTTCGAGTCTTTTGAACTCAGGTTTGAGTTCATTGAGTTCCATGGCAAATGGATCTCGATTGACATCTTTGCCCTGAAGTTTCTTAATTGGATTGGTTCTAGTGTTAAAAAGATGATCTCGGATAATTTCTTTAGGAGTTAGGGGAGTGTCGTAAGGATGTTCCCTTCCTAGATGTGAATTTAGAATGGTTAAGGACCATTTGTCAGAATAGAAGCATGTTCCTTCACTTGGGATGTGTAATACTTCCCCAAAATGGTCTAAAGGAAAATTGTAGGAATTTTGGTTTACATTGAAGTTGATGCTAAATGATCCATTGTCATCAGAAATAAGTTTTACTGAGGCATAAAATTCGAGAATGAATCGAGGAATGATAGGTTCATCTATGTCGAGAAGTGAATCAAATTGAATGGTGGCCATTTGTTCACGAATGTTTGTTTCTTCTAAAAATGAAGAGTCTACGGTTCTACCCTCATGAACATACCGACTTTCTAAGGCTTTGAAAAGTTGGACTTGCGCTTCTGTGAGTCCTTTTGTTTGATGATGTTTGGGTAGGTACTTCTTTGTTTTCTTGTGATCGTAATTAGTGGCAGGAGGCATGATCTTCCTAGTCATAAACAATTTATAGTTTTAGTTACACTAATCTAAAATACATGAGATGTGGACAAATATGGAGGTGTGGTTATCTTTGACATATTATGATGTTTGAAAATATGTTTTGTGACAAAACACTTTATACCCCAAACATTCCTGTTTGACGTTTTTCTTTGATTTTGTATTAGCAATGTTTTAAATTCATTTAATTATGAAAATTTATTCTAATTTGAAAGATTAGAATAGAGGTTTCTTTGGTTTTATTGAATTTTGTTAAAGTGTTTAACAAAATAGAATTCCTATTAATTTTTGACAAAAGAAAATGTATTATTGAAATTGCATGAACCCTAATTTTGAATTGAAATGAATTAGTGAACTTACAGTGAGTGATCAAGTACGAATTGATATGAGATGAAAGATCTAATTTTTGAGTTAGGGATGATGAGAGTCGATTATGAGTTGATATTGAGAGTTTAATTAAGTGTGTAGTGCAGTAAGGAGTGTTTGGTAATTCATAGTCGGATTTGACAACTCACGGATTTGGTGGATCCTTCAAAAGGGTTCCGCCCTTGTTGTCAGTTGGATCCGTAGGATCAGAACATGGTTGTGATATTTTTGTTTTTGGTTAAATTAAGATTTGGACGAATGTTTTAATTACTTCTAAATGTTAGTATGTTTAGTAAGGAACGAAGATTTCTTTCTTGAGATGTTTGTAAGAGGATTTACCACTGTAGTCTTTTTGAGAGACATACTGTTTAATTTGGGAATAAGGATAAACTAGTTGAGCTAAGTAATGAATGATTGCAAGGTTGACGAAACAGGAGAAGATTGGCAATAGAGACTAAAGACATAAACTACGGGTATTTTCTCCACACTTCTCCTTAACCACTTAAGTATCAAGGAACGTTAGTTTCTTAGTGACTTGTGGTACAATGTCTCACATTGGTACATAATATGTTTAGAGATCTACCTAATTTGTTATGATTACATTATTTATGATCTAAGAATGATAGTTGTACACAAGGTTTGGTGTTCTACTCATGTATTACTACTTTTAAGGTTATCCAATGAGTTAACTATTTTGATCCTTAATGCAAATGAATTTCATCCTTAATTTTCATGAATGAGTGAAAACATTTTTCATTCCTTGTTTGGCACATATCATGCATGATTTTTGGTCATAGCATATCATGATAAGGAGATGAGGTTCTACTAAGTTCATTTGTGTTTGATAACTTTAAGACATTTAACTAAAGCTAGTATGTATGAAAATAGGAGAATATGTTTTTCCTATATGTTCAAATTTTAATTAGATAGCTTTGATTTATGCTCTTATTTCTAGAGTTATCAATCTTACTTAGATTCTAGAGAAAAACTAAATTATCTAAATCTTAATGTTTTCTAAAGGATGGGATTATTACAAACAATATTGTTTAGATCTATGTATTATCATTATGAGTTATGGAGAGATAAACCTTTATAATATGGTGAGATTGTCTAAAATTAATTTTCTTCCAAGTAATTTTTTAAGGTTATGAATAATTAAATTAGAACTTACTTAGTAACATTCTGGATGTGATAATCACAAATGTGTTGGTTAAATCTTATCTTGGTTAAAGTTCTTGCAAGTTCTAAGAACTTATCCATGTATGGGTTTTACCTAAGTGTTGAGATATAAGAATATGAGACAATATTTGTCTTGAGATGTTATATCCGGTTTTAGCAAAGGTTTTAAAAACCTTATCCTAGTAATCATCTTATCTTATACACATAGAATCTCTATTATTACATATGTAGTAATAATTAATCATACCACAAAGAAATAGTTATGAGATCATGAATTATCTATGAGAATAATCATTATGAGTAGGGTTATGAGAGTTCATACCTTTTAGATGATTAATACCAAAAGTGCTATTGATTGGGATGAGCACTTTAGTGATTTAGAGAAGATACCTTTGTATTCAACAATGTATCTTGGGATTAAGTAAGATCATAAAGACCAAATCCTTTTAAGCATACCTAAAGAAAACTTGAGTGTTTGGTCCCCAATATCTCATGGGTCCTTATTGGGTTAAACAACATATTACCATGGTTCACTAATATCTCCGAGATAGTCAAATGGTATTTGTCTACTAAGCTCATTTTCTATGTATGAACATGATTTTACTGTTGTTTTAACTACATCCCTGTCTTTGATTGTTTTTGAATTAGTCTTACTTGAATATTGATTTTTCAATTTTTCTACTGTACTCACGGATCCTTTGTTTATACTACGCGGATCCAAAGTTTTGGATCCGTGGGATCCGCGGGTTACCAACTCAGTTGGTGTGATTTGATTTTCATTTATCGTTTGACTTTCAAAATCACTTAAATGACCATTTTCCATAAAATCAGGCTTGAAGCTACCATGAGATGTTTTAAGAATTCTCATAGTGTCATCTACACAGTTTATGTGTTTATTGAATCTTTGAAACTTGAGATTGTGTTTTATGTATTTGCTTACTGTGAGTTTATGTGACTCTAATTCAAGTTTTATTTCTTGACATGATGCACAACATTCAGTTACCATATTTTCTTCCAAGCTTTTAACTTTTTCTTTCAACTTATGTATTTTATTCATCAAGTATTCTTCTTTGGTTTTCAAGATCTTATTTTTACTTATGACGTTTGTAATGAGCTTACTTAATCTATTGTGTTCTATATCTAATGTGTCGTATTCATTAAATATATATGAAGAGTCAGAGGATACCTTTTCTGTTATGTTAGCCGTACTATCTACTTTGTTGTCTTTTAGCACATCTTCACTGTTGAAACTAGATCTGGCTATAGTGCTAGAAGCTATCCACTCCTTTATGCCTATAGGTATCACCGAATCTTTTTCAATTATTGCTAGATGAGCTTTGAGGTATCCTATGAGCTCGTCCAATGTCATCCTTGAATGATCCTTAGAATCTTCAATAATTGTTGCTTTAACTTTCCATTTTGGGTCAAGATCTTTCCTGTCAAAATACTTACTAGAAATGGATTCATCAGGAGCTTTAGGTGAAATATTGTGTCTAGCTAGATCTGAGTCTTTTGATATTTTTTTAAAAATGGTTTTTCCAAACTATAAAAACTGTTTTTGAGGTCTGGTGATCTTTGCAAGGATTTCCCTTCTTTAAAGTTTTCAAAATCGATTTGATCGTTTCAAGTTTTAAAATACAGTTTATTTTAAAAATCTTGAGTAACGTAGCTCTGATGCCAATTGTGGAAAACTAGAAGGGGGGGGTTGAATAGTTTTTACCGTTTCTTTTGTTTAATTTGTTAGTTCAAGGGAAACAATCACAAATTAAGCTATCACACAATATAAACTAGAGATAAAAAGATGAAAGATCAAACCACATAACACAAGTGTTTATAGTGGTTCGGTTTGCAAGAGATCCTTATCCTTGCCCTACTCCACTTCCTCGAGTTGCTTACTCGAGAGATATCTTTCACTAAGAAACAAACTCCCTTCAAGGTGGAGAAAACCTTTACACGTCGCTTACTTCCTTTTCCGGTACTAAGCTAAACACCGGGTTCTTTCACAAGGTAGAACCAACCTGACGTCGCCTATTTATTTTACCGACACTAAGCTAGATGTCGAGTTCTTTACACGGGTACAACTACTCCCTACTCTCTTTGTGCTTTGAGGACTAAAGCACTAACCACACTTACTGATCTAACTGATACAAATGACAAGAAACACTTAAAGTGTTTACACAGAACCTATCCTACAACTTCACAACAGTCTGCTTGTTTGAAGCTTGTTAACTTGATCTTCTTTGCTACAAAAGAAACATCAATGATATATATAACTAATGTGGTTAGTAACTAAAGTGAATGTATGTGTTTTTCTTTTCTAAGTGGATGATTAGATCAAATGCCAAGCCTGCTATTTATAGGCAAACAAAGAAAGGCTCCTACGGATCCGGCGGATCCTTTAGAAGGGATCCGTCTTTGTATAGACTTGGATCCGTGGGATGACAGCTAATGTTGCATAAGAGATCTTTTCATATCCTTGTGTTGTCAAATCAATATCTTCCAAAGTCAACTATATAACTTGAGTATCTAATTAAGATATCACACAATCTTACCAAGATTGTATTTGTGATGTATACCATGATGTCACTTTGTAACTTTTAAATTAAAGTTTCCATTAAAGGAAATACACATGTATATGTAATATAATGTTAGTGATCATGTTAAATAAAAGATGTGTTTTGAAAAAGTCTTTAACTAGTATTTATAATTTGCTTAAGGAATATACTTTGTGTTTGTCATGAACAAAACATTAAGCAAAGATCGTAAAATATAAATAACGTTTTTAGTACGATATTTGTATTAACACAATTGACAGAGTATCACGTAACACCACGTCATATACTTTCGTCAACAAAGGAGCGTAATCCGGATAACGTGTCTAGCATTAGAACTATATATAACGCACAAAATAAGATCCGTGGAAACCTAATAGGTCATAGAACTCCAATCCAAGTCCTTTACTCACATTTGATGCATTCAGGGTATACATATTACGAGAGGGTAAATGAGCATAATGAGCTTGAGGAACTATTTTTTGTTCACCCCACGTCATATGCTCTATGATGTACATTAATGGACTCATGTAACCACCCGTAATTTTCCAAACATTGTTTTAATAATAAAAAGTAACTTATTATTATTTGACAATTTATTTGAGCATTTTGAGCTTATTTGACTATTTCGGAAAGTTATCTCGCACACTGTAGCAATACAGTAACCCTCCAAACCACTTAATTTTATCAAAAAAAAAAGTAAAGTAATCACTTACCGGCAATTTATTTACAAAACTGAGAAGCCACCTCACTTTTCTGAAAAACGCGACAACACACGCGTACCAACACCATATTAGTAACGGTTAAATTTTATAATTTATTTTCGGAGTCTATAAATTTTACTTTTAAACCATTTTTATAAAAACGTTTCCAGAAATGTATTTCCTGTATTTTTACCAAACCGAGAGATCACGTTTAAAATTTAGCTCAACGAGACACGGGATAGACCGGGTAATAATAAAACAAAACCTAACCCTCTAATAAATAACTTTCAGCCGCCCCCTACCCTCCCTTCTTATCTTCTTCCTTTTTTCTTATTTTCTCTTTCTCCGTATATCCCTCGATAGCACGACAACCACGACCCATCACCATCAACCTTTCTTCT
This sequence comes from Artemisia tridentata subsp. tridentata, assembly GCA_021014915.2. Taxonomy (NCBI): domain Eukaryota; kingdom Viridiplantae; phylum Streptophyta; class Magnoliopsida; order Asterales; family Asteraceae; genus Artemisia; species Artemisia tridentata. Next base: position 159,741,357 of record CP139505.1, read on the forward strand.
TCTTTGTCTACCGTCGCTTCTTCCCAAACAGGATCACGAGTTCTTATACATTCTCCAAATTGATAGTGAGCTTTGTTGAATTTATCCCTTCACGAGAATCCACCAAGAAGGCCATGGTCAAAGACTACTTCTATTCCTTCTTTTTAAGCTAGTCGATGCGGTAGAATGGAGCACACACTCACCCTCCCCTCTAGGGTTTCCGCTACCCCTGCTACGGCCAATCTTCGGCCAACCACCACCATTGGCCACCACAGCCGCTGCTTACACCAAGAGATTAAGAAGAGGTCAAGGGTCTGTTTGATTGTTTGTTTGCTACAGGTTGAAGTAAAAGGGTCACGATTAGGGTTTGTATTTGGTTGGTCTTTGGTTCGTGGCCATCTCAGCCGTCACCACCACTGGCCACCAGAGTCGTCGACATCACCACCATCTTCCACCGCCATCTTCCTCTCTCTATCTCTTCTCTCGTACGTCCTTGTGGTATGTCAAAACTTAGATCCAATCTTATTATAGTTTTTGTTAAAAACCGATTTAATAATGCAAGTGTATAACTATTTTCATGGATTTAAAACATGATTTAAAAACATTTCGATAATCATTTTTGTGTGGTACAAATTCGTATAACAGTGGTGTTTGTTTTGATTTCGTGTGGTAAGAGGTTGTTATTGATTTACTTGTTACTGGGTCGGGTTAACAACCCATTTAGGGATTTAAATCGGGTCAAACCCGTTTGGGGTCTCGAATCGTATAGAAATTTTCTGGTTTTACTTGCGTTTGGATTTATTTAAGGTTGATTTTATAAACTCCTGTTGCAAGATAAAGATTGAGGGGTTGTTAGTTTGTTAATGACCGAGTTGAGTCAACTGGGCTGGTCAACTCAACCGAGTCGACTCGGTGAGTTTGTTTTCGGGTTGGGTTGTGGCCTTGCATGTCATACCTTTTTACTATGCATGCATAAGGTAGTCATGCTTTAATTTGACTGTACAAATTGATAAGGTTGAGATTTGTTACTGTCTATAAATGTACAGCTCGAAATTAACTTTACTTTTTCGCTTTGATATTACATTTGGCTTTTTAATTTATTGATATGCAGATCAGTCTGTTGATAAGTTATTTTAAAGATGATTTATTAACTTTTAGATAATCGATTGTAATGCTCAACTAGTATGTCTTAAAAAGAAATGTTCACTTGATAAAATCAAAGGAAAACATGAGAAGATAAAATGTCTAAGATTTGGGTTAAACATGATAATTGATACTTACCTTGGACATTGACTTGATAATTGATACTTACCTTGGACATTGACTTGACATTATTATATTTATATCAAATTAACATTATAACCATTGGACATTTTGGATTAACGACTAATAGATGTTCTAAAAAGTAGGATTAATTATTACTATAAATTGCCCTCCGTCTCAATTTATTTGTCCATATTTCCTTTTATGGATGTTTCAATTTATTTGTCCACTTTCCTTGTTTAGTAAAAACTAGAGAATCTAGTGGAGGAATATTCTATTTTAGTGGTTGAAAATTAAAGTGGCCCCATTTTTATTAAACTTTGTGTTTTCTCTCTCCTGACAAATAAATTGAGACGGAGGGAGTACTATAAATTGTTCTCATTATAAACTTGTCGGGAAATATTGCTTTGAGGAAACTGAGTTTTATTGAAGTCACGACAACTTGTGAAAAATTATATAAAGGGACATGTCAAACCAAATTTTATAAAACTCTCTAGACTTATACTTTGATGTTGAAAAACCTTTTATCTTACAAAAACCCGACAACAATCGGAACTTGTAGTTTTATTAACATGAAAACATTTACCATGTAATATACTAATTTAAGTTTCCTTTTAAAACTTAAATTATCTTTCCAAAATTTTATTGATTATTTCCAAACTATTGGGGATTATGGGGTAAATATCAAAACTTACTAATCAACTTACTTTTATTGACGTTTTCCTTGTCGCTATTTTCCTTGACTTCTTTTGTCATCCCTTTATCGACTCAAATTCTCGTCCGTACTTTTCTCGAGAGTGTCAATTTTCTATTCATTTTTTGCATGAGTATTCTTGAGTCTATGTTTTCTTACCACCACACGAAACGTTAACACTAAACTTTTTACAAACTATGATATGAGTAATCCACGAAAACTAAAACACTTGTCTTTTCAAAACCCTTTATTTTTCGAGACATATTCTGAGATAAATATATATATTAGGTTGTGCCAATCTGGCGCCGCTGTGCCTATACCCATGATATCGTTGTGTTTTTCCCTTGATGTCAGTTGTGACCGTTGTGATATTTTTGCGTTGCTGCAAGCTAAGGTGAGTTCATGGCCCCTACCTTTACTTGTTTTATAAATATTTGGGGGAGAGTACATGCTCGTTTTTAACTAAATTCAATGACTGTTTATTTGCTGTTTGCTTAACATTTGACTGTTTAGCTGAAATATTTGAGAGTTTATAGCCCAACCCTATTTACACTTGTTTTACAATTAGGGCGAGAAACATACAAAACTATTTTACGGACCAACACTATTTTTATCAAACTATTGCGTAGTTAGCCTAAGCTCCTAAATCCCACTATATTTTTACATGCTTTCTAGCATGCCTTAACGTGCTTTCTAGCACGCATTTAACATGCTTTCTAGCATGCCTTAACGTGCTTTCTAGCACGCATTTAACATGCTCTCTAGCTTGCCTTTACATGCTTTCTAGCATGCTTGTACGTGCTTTCTAGCACGCATTTAACTTAGAGGTAGCGTAATAGACTAATTTATTTTAGGTCACATACCCTACACATGGTCCACATCTCTAATTTTTCCTTTTATTAACCTTTGTTATCATGACATTGTGAGCAACACAATGCTCACAAAACTTTTATTAAACTTTATTATCATGACATTTTGAGCAACACAATGCTCATAAAACTTCTATTAAACCTTATTATCATGACATTTTGAGCAACACAATGCTCACAAAACTTTTATTAAACCTTATTATCATGACATTGTGAGTAACACAATGATCACAAAACTTTTATTAAATTCACATCATCTTTACTATTTTATCATAAATCTATGAACTCACCAACATCGTGTTGACACTTTTAGCATGTATTTTCAGGTTTAAGGCGATAATCTATTTGCGAAGGCTTTTGGCAGAGCATGGCATGGTCGTAGAAGACTCTGATGTATTTGGGACCGCTTTACTTCTTTTATGGGCTTTATTTCCGAACTGTTTTTGAAATGATGTAAACAAATCAATTTTGAATATGAAATTTATTTTAAACGGTTGAGCAAATACTGTTCTTTATACTTTATGTTGTGATACCAATTTAGTAGCACCCAAAACATGTATGCTTCTGCTAAAACAGATTGGCATCAGAGCCTAGGTTATAGAGAACTGGGTATTTTTCAAACCTAGACTATAACCGATTTTACAAAAAAAATAAAACCCTATGACCGCCACATGCCTGCCTGCCGCCTCAAAAAAAATCTTTTAAAGTAAGAGATATATTACTAGTGTAACTGAGTTAAGTATTTCAAAATTTATTGAACCTCGGTGGAATATAGACTGATCACCTATATTCGACCAGGGACAGTGGGACATAACCTGATCACCTATGTCCGACTCAGAGGTAAATTTTGTGATACTCAGAGTAGTTATACTAGAAGTTATCTCCAGATTGATTTTCTACTTGATTTTTGAAAGTCTCAAATTTTTTGTGTGTGTGCATAATCATTGCCTAACATAAACATCTACACACAACACACTGACATCACAACACCTCATTCAAATCTACACACAACACACTGGCATCAAAACACCTCATAAACCATAGTACTCCTAGCACTGCTATACTTCTCCATTTATTTGGAATTTCTGTTTGTCGCCGTCTAACCGTAGTTTGCATTTGGACGGGTTAGACCCGATTAGCACTGTTTGACCCAATTAGCACCGTTTAAATCCGAGTTGCTTATTTGTAACTCCTCGAAATCGTAATAAGCCCATTTGAGCTTATTAGAGTGTTTGGAATTGGTTTTGGGCTATGTTTGAATTTGGACCTCACTCCACATTTGGATTTGTTATTCAGCTTTGTTTTGTTGTGGTTTCGTTACAGTCACCTCCACCTCAAACACTACACTTAACAGATGTTGTACCTTCCGCGTTAAGTATTAAGTACAGTACTGAGACAACCAACTGATGGCTAGTAGCAATCAACATCCTCCTTCAGGGTCGTACCATGAACTTGCTAAACTTCCCATTCAACAGAGTTGTTATGCCCAACAGAAACCTTAAGACCTTAAGGAGCAACCTGAACCGCGTTCCTTGGGACAATCACCTAATTTTTCTCTCGTCTCTCGGGAATATCAGTTATTTTTACTACACTCTCATAAGATAATAAACCATGTCGCTAATACCCTACAAACTGTTTTCAATTATTCTACAGACCATATTGCGGTCACCCTACGAATGTTTTACTCATACTTTATAAAAATCAAAAATTTTGCCCTTACAAATATTTTGTAAACAACGAATGGTTCTCGTTCTATAAACTGTTTTACAAATCATTTTACAAATTATTTTATAAACCGATTTGTTGCCTTACTACTATATCACAAATTAAACCGTAGTTTGCTATTATTTTGCTATGATAAATTCTTTTCCTATTACTTTATAAACCTTTTACAAATCATTTTATAAACTCTTTTGCAATCAACCGGTGAACCATCCACCCACCTCGAAAACATTTATATTACTACCTATTGGTTCTGTTAAAGTAAATTGAATATTTATGTTTATGAAATCCGTAGTGATATCCTTCTAAAACACTCATCCTGATGCGTAAAAAATTTTCTGCTCAAACTTTATCAAACTTTTGTTAAGAAATGTCAAACGTCAATTTTTTTGTGAAAATTATCCCACCCATACCATGATTAAGAACCGTTTTATAAAATTTTAAATCTTCTAAAACCATGTCACCCTACGTGCCTATTAATCCCCAACAAAGAAATCATTGTATCTCACCAAATCACAATAAGGGGATAGCCAATGGCAGACAACCTAGGTACCCTCCCACAGACAAAATGAAACCTTTAAACCGTCTAGTAAGACCCAAATCTGTTGTGAGTACCAGCATATCTTCCCAGACACCAATTTATCGGATAACATAAACCGAAATCCGGGGCGGATAACCACCCGTAATTTTCCAAACATTATTTTAATAATTGAGGTATTCCCTCAACTTAAGAAAGAACAAATGATCGACGGAATTTCTCACCCATAGATTTAGCTTAATTTGCTCAGGAACAATGGTTGGAAACAAGAGACTAGGCATTTCAAAGCCTCCGTACTGGAAGAAAGTAATTTGGGAGCATTAACTTGTATTTCTGTTGTTGGCCTGAATTGACTCAATATTATTTTCAATCTCTGCAATGAATTGGATCTGATATCCAAAATTTCCACCCTACACTGTGTGATATCAAGGGCTAAACTCTCAAGAAAAGGAAACTTGGTATTGATAATGTTGCAAAATCCATCATCATCGAGGGTAATACAGAAGTATGTAGTATCCTTGATGTCTCGTATAAAAGTGAAAACAGAAGTGGGACATCATAAATTTCTAAACTCGCATCATCACAAGAACTGCCTAGAGCTATTTTTAACTCTTGATGATAAAGGAGGTTATTTACCGTCATTTTATCCGAGCCTTCAGGAAGTCTAAGGTTGATCTTTTCAAGCAACTTGCAGGTAGATAATAAGTTATGAAGCACCTCTTCATAACTTATGTGCACATCAAGCAACTATAGCACTCGCAGGTTTACACAAACGATCAAAGCATTGCTACTAATGTGAACGGGGTAGTTCTTCTTAAGAGGGCACTCCATGTGAAGGGAAAAATCGAGTTTTATACTTAATGTATTTAGGTTCTCACATGAGAATATCTCATCTGGCAAAGTGACTGAAGCAACGTCATCAACGACTCTAAGGAAAAGCTCCTTAAGTGAACTGTTGGATGCTAGACACTTAATAAATTTTTCAGCACGAGTAGCCGACTTTGGCTTCCGGATGCCAAAGTGAATATCACATGTTATGATTGGTATGTTGTCCCTACGATACCTTCGTATAGTCCGTCCGATCAACCTCAAGTACCTTCTTTCTTACTGTTTAGTTAAAGACTTACCGGATCGGCAAAACCTGAGAGTGGATCAGCAAAACCTAAGAGTGTGGATGGTAGACCAAGCGTGTAGCCATGATTTGGACAAGACGCAGGTGCGGGCAACATTCTTTTCCGGTAACAATGCTTGAATATGATAAATCAACTCAAGTACATCTTCTAGTTGTCGTCTATGGGTCAGTTTCATTCTCTTCACTTTCTCCATCTATCACAAGAATAACAAAAGAAAATGAACTAGAGGGTTATGTTCAATGTACAAATAATTGGCAATTCGGATTAGTTAAATTGTTTAGCCGTTAAATAATTAGAATAAGAGCCGCTGTCTAAAAAGACGAGGTCGAGGAACATGTTGACTCTATTCTGTATCCATTGTTTTAACACGCACAGTAAGAAACCTCAACAACTTTGCATCTAAGCTAATATAGTGAAATCTAAATGCCAAAGCAAATTTTGCATAAGGGGGTGTTTGTTTTAGCTTTTATAAGAAGCTTATTAACTTATATAGCTAAAAGAAGTTCATGAAAGTGTTTAGATAAGGTCAAGGGTTCAAACCTCGCTAAGTGTGTACATTTGGGGGTGGCCAGGGAAGAGTCGGAAACTGCCCCAGGATTAACCCGGTGAGGCCACGTACATGTGAGTCAAAAAAGGCTCGCCATCCCCGCGTAATCTTAACCACCGTTTACCCGTAATAAACTTTAAGCTTATAAGCTTATATGGGGGTTTGATGTAAGCCCATGGACTTATACGAAAGGTGTTATAGCTACTTTGGAATACGTCTTTTGTGGTCATTTTACCATCATAAGCTGCTTATATATGTTTAAGGTTATTTTGGGGCTTATGAGCTTATTTGGTTTCGGCTTATGCAATATAAGCGGAAATAAAAAAAATCCCCCTAACCTACCTACCTACCTCGCAAATAGTAAACCCAACTAATAACGTTGTTTCATTCATCTGTCTAGGGGGTGTTTGGGTAAAATTACAATGGTTTCTTAAAGCCAAACACCCCCTAATACACAAAAATTAATAATAACTCAAAGGGTTAAGTAAAGAAATTAAAGCCAGTAGTACCCTGTTAACTGATAGTACATAGTAAGGGATAATATACAAAGATGTTACTAAAGTTTATCCAAAATGTTCACCTAAGTTACTAAAGTTTTAAATGTTATAAAGAGGTTACTCAAGTTTACGGGTTTGTGATATGGGTTACTCAAGGATTAAAAATGTTACACCTAAGTCACTGAGGGTGGGCAACTGGCTGAAAGCCGGTTTCATTGCCACGTCAATAAATATAACCGTTTGGGTTTTTTTGTGTGAATATTTAAGGGTCAGTACCCCACTTCAACTTTATATCATCTTCTTCCCCAAATATATTAGGGTTTCAAAACCCCATTCCACCCAAATTCGATTCTTCAAAACCCACCATCAAAATGTCGATTTTTTGTGGCTGTGGTGAACTAGCAAGGTGTCGTACATCCTGGACACAAAACAACCCTGGAAGAAGGTTTCTTGGCTGCCCTAACTTCATGGATCACACCATAAATTGCAACTACTTTAGGTGGGTTGATGGCCCATTACCAAATCGTTGGTATCAAGCAACCATGTTTTAGCAGCATGCTAATTTGGTGAATGCAGAAGCTCAAAATTGTTCAACTTAACAATCAAAACTCTAGAACTGCCTTCCACAATAGGGTTTTGATTTTGTTCATTGTTGTGATGTTTTTTCTCAGGTTTCTTTAGGTGATGATGTAGAGTTAGATTGATGGGTTGTAATTTAGTCATCTTTTGGTAAGGTCTGACATTTCTGTGATTGTTAGTAAAGGATTAGTAATGTAGTATGGCTAGGGGTTCTTTTTAAGTTATCTTTTGTATCTTTTGGCAAGGTATGTGATTGTTGTAATGTAAGTGTTTAAATGATGAAATGAAATGAATTAGCTTATATAATGGACAAAATATACTTACTGCATTTACATACTGCAAATATACTTACTGCATATCAAAGTGTTTACTGCAAATAAACATACTGCAAAATGTGATAAAGGCTCAAAGATGACAATGTACATACTGTAAACAGACATACTGCATTAAAGGTTACCAAGTGTTTACATATGGCAGATTTACAAAATAGCCTCACAAGTGGCTAGCCATACAAAAAAGTGGTAGTTATACCTACCTAGATCAGTAATAGCAACATTGAGTATCAATCCTAATAAGGGTTACCAATTGTTTACATATGGCACATGTACAAAATAGCCTCACAAAGTGGCTAGCCATATTTAGTCAAACTGGAGGTGTTGAAATCTCCACTGGTGCAGACCCAACAATTGGTATTTCATCTGCATTATCTTCTTCATTTTGTGCAGACCCAACAATTGGTATCTCATATGCTTTATCTTCATTTTTTGTAGGTGTAGAAGGTGTGTGTGCAGACCCTGGTGTAGATTGTGTGTGTGCAGACCTACTCTTCTTTGCAGACCCACTCTTCTTTGCACCCTTTGGAACAATTTATGCAGACCCACTCTTCTTTGCACCATTTAGAAGACTTTCTGCATGCCCTCCTTTTGTAATACCCGAAATTTCAAAACATGCAAAATGACCAAATTGCCCCTGAAACTTTAAAATTCAAATAAAGCATATTTAAAGCACCAAATTAATTCCAAATTTCTGGTAATGATCCACAAATGAAGTGAAGTAATTTTGAGGCAACATTTCAACATTTTTACATGTTCAAAAAAAAATTAATATTGCACCTCATAATATAGTACATGAACCGAAAATATTTTGTATTTAATTAATTATGTTTAAAACTAAGATAATTACAAACAATTAAGGAAATGATCAAGTAATTGAAATTCTGATTTTTGTTATATTTGTGGCCGATCTTTAATCCCATATTCCCCCCCCCCCCCCATATTTGGCCATTATCACCATTATAATTATTTCCATTCATTTTTCCTTATTTCCTCCCAAAAACCCTAAAGTCGACACATACAAATTCACACACACTTGATACGACTTTTTGGAGGTCCTAGCATATTTTTCCCACGTTCATCTGAGTATAAGGAAGGGGAGAAAAATAAGTTTTGGGTCGTGATATAGCTGGTTCGATCTGTGGTAATTCTTTTGTCGCGTTTTTTTTATCCGTGAGGTACATAATTCCTACGCCTAATCCGTATGTTCTAAAATTGATTTGGTATTTTTCTAATGTTATTTAGATCATATATGACTCATATAAATTAATCAAATCGAATCATGCATGTTTATTTTGATCGTACGAATTATAGATAGCAAAACACAAATAAAATACAAATCGGATCATGCTATTTTTCTGGGTAATGTACATAATTTTTCTGGGTTCTTTTATAATCCTATCACTCTGGAAAAATGTTTGTTTCATTTGTTAAAGCCTAGAATATCATTTGTTGATTTTTGCTTCTAATCGGCTATAAAGGAAAAACGAGTTAAAATAAGAAAACCCTACCTAACGAATTAGGGCTTGTATTTTATGATTAGATCTGGTTAATAAATGTATTTTAATGATAATATAATGATTGTTTGATGATTGGAAGAATTAGGGTTAGGGTTTTGTAAATAATATGTTATACCGATTGAATAATAAAAACTAAAAGGGTGTGTTTTGTCATTTGTTAAACGTGAGGGATATTTTTGTAAGTCATATTGGACCAGGGGCATGTCGTGAAAAATATAATATGAGGGTATTTTGTGTAAAATTTGTAAGATAAAGGGTTATTTTGCAATCGTATAAAACCTAGAATCCGATTTGTAAATTGTAAAATATAAAGGACTAATTTTGTAAATTCTGGAAATTTAGGGTTGGATTCGTAAACTTTATTATGAGGGGTATAAATTGTACTTTTGATTAATTGAAGGTTAGATGTGTAAATATGGAAATATATTGGATCGGATATGTATTTATAATTAATTAAAGGTTTGTTTTGTAATTAAATAAATTTGAGGGACTTGTTTTGTAATTTATACAAAGATGGGACTGATTCGTATTATTATTTAAATTAAAGGGTTATTGTGTAATTTGGTAAAATAGAGGGCTTGATGTGTAAAAATAAACATGAAAAGGGTTAAATTGTATTTCATATAATTATAAGGTTTATTTTGTAAATTTATAAACTAAAAGGTATAAAGTGTAAATTCGTAAAGATAAAGGATGGAAATCTGCTAATTATAGAAACCTGCTAAATAAGGAAACTTTCTAAAAATGGAAACTTACTAATTGAGGAAACCTGCTATAAATGGAAAGTTACTAAAAATGGAAAGACGACTAAAATGAGAAATCTGATTTGAAGAAGATATTAATAATAAGACGACCATGTATTCGTGTAGATTCGCTGAAGATGGAGTTGTTTCCGATCTTTGTATTCTAGATATATTTGCACGTGCGGTATAAGGTACAGATATTCTACCCTTTTTCAGTAAGGGTGTTTTCCCTCTCATGACTCATTGATCTTGATTCGTTTTTAAGATTCCCTAAGCCATTGCTATGTTCCCTTACACTTTGGTTCGTATGTTTGATTCATTTTGACTTTGATGTTCGATATGACCCTTTTTGCTTTGAGCCTCTATAATGATTCATTTGATATTCGTTCGTGACCTTGTGATATTAGTGTTCGAATCACTAGATACTTCGAGGGTTCATTTGATTTTGGTAAATAAATGTGAAAACCTTTTCGATTATACCATGGAAATGTTTTGAGGAAAACTTATTTTAAATTGATGTTTATGAAATATGCGATACCACTTTTAAATTGGAATTTGGCTAAGCTTTTATGAAAACTACGTTTAAAGACTACTTTTGTGAAAACCGTTATTAAAGATTATTTTTATGAAAATCATTTGATAAAGATTATTTTAAATGAACCATTTGATTTTGAACCTTTGCTTTGATATTGGGACTTTGACCATGATTCGATGACTTAGACTATTTGAACCTTTGTAATGATTTGGACCTTTGATATGATTTGGATCTTTGCTGTGATTTGGACCTTTGACCCTTCAGTTTGATACCCGAGCCAAGTTCGTTTCCTAGCCATGAAGGTAACATGGTCGTGTCATTGATGCACCAGTGGCATGACTCACGTGTGGGTGAGTGATTTCTCACACCGTTCCCATATTGTTCGTTACATGCACATTATATTTATTATGGCCAATATTATTGTTCGGGGGACGTATGGGTTGCAATCCTAGGTTCGTGTCCGTGTTCGTGGACTTAACATGATTTGATATTATATATATATATATATTGTTTGGTGACTGATGCTGGGTGCAATCCACGTCTTTCACAAGTTCGGGAGCTAGCTACTCCATTTGAAGAATGAGGACACCCCTCATATTATCTGATTATCTGAGAGGTTTCCCCTCTATATGATTATGAAGACATGGTTACTATATTTGGTTCGTGTTCGGGCTCGTGGTGGATTACTGACCTTCCCTTTTCCCTTTCTTACTTTGTACCTTTGTCTATACCTTATGTTATTCCATTGCACTATATCATATATGTTCGTTTCCTTTTGCTTTCGTTTTCGTTTATATATATCTGTTCACTGGGCTTTTTAAGCTCAGCCGCATTTCTTTTCCTGCGGCAGGTTTAGTAGGGAGCTGGGAATGAGTGGAGAGTATCTTGGACTTAGAAGACTTGATAGTTATTCTGGATTAGAGTTGATTAGAAGATATTATATTTTTAGAATTTGTATTCGCATTTGTAACCTTGTAATTTCAGTATTTCATTTGTAACCTTTGAGATTCTTGTATTACTGTAAATGTATGCTTTGTTTTGATCTGATATGAAACCATTTTTGTGATATCTTTACCCTTGTCGAGTTGGGGTGTTACAATTATGGTATCAGAGACAGGTTGCGATTCGTAATACATTACCCTTGGCCTGTGTAAGTTAGGACCACTAAGTTTTCCCTGTAGGCGCTCGTAAGACAACCTTTGAAAATTTGCTTTAAGATTTCCCTATAGGAACGTAAGTTTTGACCAGTGAGGAATGGGTAGACTATAAGGCATTTGTTTAAGTATCATTGCTTCCGCATCACTCTGATTCGTGCCTTGCTTTTGGTTAGATCCTGTTGATACCACTTTTGGAAAGTGAAAGCTTATGCTTTGCACCACCTAAGATTTGAACCTGATTAAATCTTGAAGGCATTGAGAATTTCATAATAATTGCCTGACACTATTTGATCCTTATCTTCAGATTTTGACTCTGATCTCTGATCCTTTCGTTAATTATTTTGACGCCTCTTCGGGCACTCTGAGAACCTCCATGGCGATGACGTACTGGATATGTTTTGTTATTTGTCTTTTCCTTTTGATAAGTATCTATGAATCTTCCGACACTATTTGATTTTGTTTCACCCATCTCTGTCCCTACGAGAAGTCTTGTGGTGTTTAACCACGAGTATAAGAATGTCCCCCTCTCACTTTTGAACGATAAGTTTTACTATGTTGATCTGTCTTTTTTTTTCGGATAGTTAACTTCGATTTTATTCCTACGAGGAATTGGTTGATTGATCACTCAAATATTGACAACTACCCTTCTATGTCTCACCTTTAGCGTTTGAAACAATTTTGAACTCCCTACTACGATTACCGATTGTTAAACCCTTTGCTATCACTATTACTCTGGAGACTCGTGTATTACTTTCGCGGTTATGAAGTTTTCCTAGAACCCATTTCGTACACCAATGAATGAATCGTATCTTGAGATTTATTTGGCACCCTGAGTTTCTGAATATGGTTCGTGACTGAACCACATGTTTTTCCACCGAAGTATGAAGTAGGATTTGACATGATACCGAGAGATTGTCTAGTCACTAAGCGAAGGTGTCTTTCAGATGTGTTCGGGATCATATAAATTGATTCGAGCAACCGGGAAGAACAGCAACCGAAGACCAGGAAGTGAGTTTACTTGAGTGTATTTCCTGGGCGTGTTTTAGTTCGTTCGTGATAAAGAAGGATGGTGACTGGAGATATGTATTGATTACAGGAAGCTGAACCGTAATACTGTTAGGAGCCAATATTCATCCACCCCGAAACGACTATGTATTTGTTTAATTTCGGAGCGCGAAGTTTCCTTCTGATGAATTGAAGTTATTCTTGAAATCACTTCCGTATTAGTAACGACTGCTATGATAGTTAGTGACGCTAATAGTATTAGCTAAAGCTGTGACTGTTTCGTGAATTTGATAAATAGTGTTTTCTCGTAAGTACTTGGGCAAATGGTCATTGTATGACTTAATAGTATGTTCGGAAACGAGGAAGAGCATGAAAATCATCTTTGCACTTTGCTAGGAAATTCGTCGATCGTTTGTGCATTCTGAGAGATTGATATTTGTAAAGACAACGATGTCCTTATTTGAGGATACCTCTTTAAATCCCGCAAGTTTTGAAAACTATCACCAATTGGTCAAGATCGATAGCAGAACGGAGAACTGAAACCTTTTGAACCTTGCAGAAGAATTCTGGAAGATGTTTGCAACTGATGATACCATGGAGAAATTTCGTGAACAGAGAGAAACAGCTTAGTTTGATTGAGAATGGAGTTTTGGAAAAGCTGAAATAGAAATTAGGTTCCATATCTTCGGGCGGAACGAATTTTGGGGCATTCCAGAAAGAGACTCGATTATACTCCCTTACAGCACAGAAGGTTTTGCGTATGCATCAAGACAACTAGAAGCACGTCAGAAGAAGTATTTCACTGCCTGACCTGGAGTTGACAACAATGGCGGCTACCCTGAAGAGTGAAGACATTCCTTACAAGGTAGAAGTGTTGGCGACGCAGAGGATCTAGTCAAGATGGCGAACATGGAACTGATGAAGACATGCAGTCTCTCTTCCCTATTCATCTTGGTTGTACTAAGATGAATTGAGAGCGGAAGCAGACTGGATGATGAAGAGATTTAAAGAGCATGCCAGAAATTCACACTACTCCATCACATTCCAAGAAGAACTGCAGGAGGCTCGACGAACTAGACACAAGTTCCCGATTTTAGTTTCACTTCCCGACTGATGGCCAAACAAAGACAGATTAACCAGACTTGAAGAGTTTGGATGTGTTGAATGAACGAATTTTTGAAACAGACCCTTTATGTTTGTTCTATGAAGGCCGAAGTTCTTGGCGACCAACGTTCATTTCCGTTGACCCTCTTAAATTTCGTTATATAGTAATAAGATCCTCTTATGATCTAAGTTCCCTGAAAGCATTCCAGTTTCGTGTTTATTCTTCGTATGTTCGGGATGACTTTGTTTTGAGAGATTTTGGCGAATTGTGGAAGATATGATGCTTGTGACGGCGTGCCTCACTTCTGCTAGGCAATCTGGGATTTTGATGCTCTTGCGAATAGTTTTGTTTCCCCTCTTGACTATAACATTTAATCTTGTGACCTTTGATGACTGTAGAAGTACTAGGTGGATTAAGATAGGCGGTTTTGATTACGACTCGAGATAAAGTATGATCATCATGAGGGCATACTTATGTGGTGCTAGTATTATGACGCCTGATCAACGTGATAATACTTACACCATATAACGTGCACTCATTGTGGCCATAGGATATCTTGGGGAGTACCTAAGAAGTTTAGAATTTGATCTCCGTTGGATTATCCGTGATTAATGAGACTTTAGGTTCATTCTACCTATGCGTATACTCTACCTTCGTTCGTTAAATATCTGGATGAGTTTTGGACACTCGTTTTGTATTTTGTTGACCTCAGTTATAAATCTGGAAAACTCTTTGAAGAACTCTCTACTGTTGACACAGTCAAATTGATTTGAAATCTTGTGCGTATTCTAAAGATTCACCTATCCTCCATTTTGTTGCATGGTCTTTTGATCGGAATCAACCTAATTTGTCTACTTCTGAGAAATTTGGAACCCACCTCGTTTTGATTTGAGTCATGAGAAACTATTTGGTCTGAAGATCTTTTTGCAAGAACCTCCACGGACGTGAGGATGTTCGTGACGACCTTTTACGATTTGCTACGACGTTGTTTAACCTTGCGACTTCAAATTTCGAGGACGAAATTTTCTTGTAGAGGGGAAGAAGTTGTAATACCCGAAATTTTAAAACATGCAAAATGACCAAATTGCCCATGAAACTTTAAAATTCAATTAAAGCATGTTTAAAGCACCAAATTAATACCAAACTTCTGGTAATGATCCACAAATGAAGTGAAGTAATTTTGAGGCAACATTCCAACATTTTTACATGTTCAAAAAATAAAAATTAATATTTCACCTCATAATATAGTACATGAACCGAAAATATTTTGTATTTAATTAATTATTTTTAAAACTAAGATAATTACAAACAATTAAGGAAATGATCAAGTAATTGAAATTCTGATTTTTGTTATATTTGTGGCCAATCTTTAAGCCCATATTCCCCCCCCCCCCCATATTCAGCCATTATCACCATTATAATTATTTCCATTCATTTTTCCCTATTTCCTCCCAAAAACCCTAAAGTCGACACACACAAATTCACACACACTTGATACGACTTTATGGAGGTCCTAGCATATTTTTCCCACATTCATCTGAGTATAAGGAAGGGGAGAAAAATAAGTTTTGGGTCGTGATATAGCTGGTTCGATCTGTGGTAATTCGGTTGTCGCGTTTTTTTTATCCGTGAGGTACATAATTCCTACGCCTAATCCGTACGTTCTAAAATTGATTTGGTATTTTTCTAATGTTATTTAGATCATATATGACTCATATAAATTAATCAAATCGAATCATGCATGTTTATTTTGATCGTACGAATTATAGATATCAAAACACAAATAAAATACAAATCGGATCATGCTATTTTTCTGGGTCATGTACATAATTTTTCTGGGTTCTTTTATAATCATATCACTCTGGAAAAATGTTTGTTTCATTTGTTAAAGCCTAGAATATCATTTGTTGATTTTTGTTTCTAATCGGCTATAAGGGAAAAACGAGTTAAAATAAGAAAACCCTACCTAACGAATTAGGGCTTGTATTTTATGATTAGATCTGGTTAATAAATGTATTTTAATGATGATATAATGATTGTTTGATGATTGGAAGAATTAGGGTTAGGGTTTTGTAAATAATATGTTATACCGATTGAATAATAAAAACTAAAAGGGTGTGTTTTGTCATTTGTTAAACGTGAGGGATATTTTTGTAAGTCATATTGGACCAGGGGCATGTCGTGAAAAATATAATATGAGGGTATTTTGTGTAAAATTTGTAAGATAAAGGGTTATTTTGCAATCGTATAAAACCTAGAATCCGATTTGTAAATTGTAAAATATAAAGGACTAATTTTGTAAATTCTGGAAATTTAGGGTTGGATTTGTAAACTTTATTATGAGGGGTATAAATTGTACTTTTGATTAATTGAAGGTTAGATGTGTAAATATGGAAATATATTGGATCGGATATGTATTTATAATTAATTAAAGGTTTGTTTTGTAATTAAATAAATTTGAGGGACTTGTTTTGTAATTTATACAAAGATGGGACTGATTCGTATTATTATTTAAATTAAAGGGTTATTGTGTAATTTGGTAAAATAGAGGGCTTGATGTGTAAAAATAAACATGAAAAGGGTTATATTGTATTTCATATAATTATAAGGTTTATTTTGTAAATTTATAAACTAAAAGGTATAAAGTGTAAATTCGTAAAGATAAAGGATGGAAATCTGCTAATTATAGAAACCTGCTAAATAAGGAAACTTTCTAAAAGTGGAAACTTACTAATTTTGGAAGCCTGTTATAAATGGAAAGTTACTAAAAATGGAAAGCCGACTAAAATTAGAAATCTGATTTGAAGAAGATATTAATAATAAGACGACCATGTATTCGTGTAGATTCGCTGAAGATGGAGTTGTTTCCGATCTTTGTATTCTAGATATATTTGCACGTGCGGTATAAGGTACAGATATTCTACCCTTTTTCAGTAAGGGTGTCTTCTTTCTCATGACTCATTGATCTTGATTCGTTTTTAAGATTCCCTAAGCCATTGCTATGTTCCCTTACACTTTGGTTCGTATGTTTGATTCATTTTGACTTTGATGTTCGATATGACCCTTTTTGCTTTGAGCCTCTATAATGATCCATTTGATATTCGTTCGTGACCTTGTGATATTAGTGTTTGAATCACTAGATACTTCGAGGGTTCATTTGATTTTGGAAAATAAATGTGAAAACCTTTTCGATTATACCATGGAAATGTTTTGAGGAAAACTTATTTTAAATTGATGTTTATGAAATATGCGATACCACTTTTAATTGGAATTTGGCTAAGCTTTTATGAAAACTACGTTTAAAGACTACTTTTGTGAAAACCGTTATTAAAGATTATTTTTATGAAAATCATTTGATAAAGATTATTTTAAATGAACCATTTGATTTTGAACCTTTGCTTTGATATTGGGACTTTGACCATGATTCGATGACTTAGACTATTTGAACCTTTGTAATGATTTGGATCTTTGATATGATTTGGATCTTTACTGTGATTTGGACCTTTGACCCTTCAGTTTGATACCCGAGCCAAGTTCGTTTCCTAGCCATGAAGGTAACATGGCCGTGTCATTGATGCACCAGTGGCATGACTCACGTGTGGGTGAGTGATTTCTCACACCGTTCCCATATTGTTCGTTGCATGCACATTATATTTATTATGGCCAATATTATTGTTCGGGGGACGTATGGGTTGCAATCCTAGGTTCGTGTCCGTGTTCGTGGACTTAACATGATTTGATATTATATATTGTTCGGTGACTGATGCTGGGTGCAATCCACGTCTTTCACAAGTTCGGGAGCTAGCTACTCCATTTGAAGAATGAGGACACCCCTCATATTATTTGATTATCTGAGAGGTCTCCCCTCTATATGATTATGAAGACATGGTTACTATATTTGGTTCGTGTTCGGGCTCGTGGTGGATTACTGACCTTCCCTTTTCCCTTTCTTACTTTGTACCTTTGTCTATACCTTATGTTATTCCATTGCACTATACCATATATGTTCGTTTCCTTTTGCTTTCGTTTTCGTTTATATATATCTGTTCACTGGGCTTTTTAAGCTCAGCCGCATTTCTTTTCCTGCGGCAGGTTTAGTAGGGAGCTGGGAATGAGTGGAGAGTATCTTGGACTTAGAAGACTTGATAGTTATTCTGGATTAGAGTTGATTAGAAGATATTATATTTTTAGAATTTGTATTCGCATTTGTAACCTTGTAATTTCAGTATTTCATTTGTAACCTTTGAGATTCTTGTATTACTGTAAATGTATGCTTTGTTTTGATCTGATATGAAACCATTTTTGTGATATCTTTACCCTTGTCGGGTTGGGGTGTTACAATCTGCATGCCCCCTTTTTTTTTATGACAGCTTCTTTAATTGTGGCCAGTTTCTTTACAAATCTTACAATGATTTGTTTGCCCTTTTCTACTGATCCTGGTCCTATTTCCATCATTCTCACTAGCATCCCTCTTTCTCTTATGTCCTGGTCTTCCAGGCATTCTTCTCTTAATTGGTGGTAATGGCTTCTGATACTCAGTGGAAGGCCATTGATCCATCCCATTCATACCTTCAATGTAGTGACTATAAGCAGCCACAAACATGTGCTTGCTATACCAATCAGATACATATTCTTCTGGATCTTTATGTAGGAAATATATTGCTGCAAAACCATGTTCACATGGTATCCCATTCAATTGCCAACCCCTACAACTACATGTCCCTTCAGACCACTTTGCATGTTTATCCCTCATCCTTTGCATTCTTTCCATCAAACCCACTCTGATGTCCTCCAACATGTTGATTATTGGTTTTCTTCTAGCCTCAACAATAAGTGAATTAAAGCACTCACTTATCCCATTTTCTACTGCATCACAACACCTATCTGTCTTGAAAAAAGCTCTACTCCAGCTTTCTGGGTTTCTGTCCATTAGATGTCTGTGTGCTTCTTTGCTGAGTTGTCTGATTTGAGTCATCACTTGTTCAAACTTAGCAGGATATGGTGCCTTAGCTGCTTTCCAAAACAAGTTCCTAAACTGAACACCAGTGAACTTTTTCCTGAAGTTAGCATATATGTGCCTTGCACATTGTCTATGCTCAGCTAAAGGCATCACATCTTTTGCAGCTTCAACAATTCCCTGAAAAAAAAGTAAATATAAAAGCAGTGAACATAAAAGACAAAGCTTTAATTGATACTTATCCAATAACAAGAAATATACCTTGTGTTGATCTGATATGATTGTGAGTCCTTCACCAGCTACCATTCCTAAGTCATCAACTAGACACTGCATAAACCAACTCCAGTTCTCCTTGTTCTCTACACTTACAACAGCCCAGGCAATTGGATATATTTGATTATTTCCATCTCTACCTACAGCTGATAACAACTCTCCTTTGCATATTGTTTTAAGAAAACAGCCATCAAGACCAATTACTCTCCTGCATCCTTCTAACCATCCATTTTTCAGAGCTTTAAAGCATACATAAAAAACAACTAAAATAGTTCTTTCCATCAGGCATTGTGGTAACACCAAGCTTACAAGTAGATCCCTCATTTGAATTAAGAATCTCAGCAGCATAAGACCACAACATTCCATAGTGATCTTCTAAACAAGTCTCATATTGCTTTAAAGCCTTGATTTTTCCCCTTCTAGCTTGACTAATAGTCACTTGGCATTTATATTTTTTAAGTATTAAAGCAACAAGTTCCCTAACTGATATAGCAGGATTGATCATAATCCTTTTAGCATAATTTCTTGCAATCCAATTACTTGTTATCAATGTACCATACTCATATGTCCTAGAACACACATGCTCGTCTTGTAGTGTTTTGATTTGAAATGATTTTTTCTTTTTGCATCCAAGATGCCCACAACCTGAATGAACATTTCTTTTCTTTATCATCTCTTGAACATTTAGCTAGCAGTCTCATAGGTTGTTAACTTCATAGTATAACTTATAACCATTTTCCAATGCATAGAAAGCAATACATCTTTTTAGTGTAACACCCATTTCCCAGGTATTGGGAACCCACCCTAGATGAAGTTGACCCGAGCCTAAGTATGTTTGACTAAGAATATGTGGTTGAGTCTTTTAAGTGCATGTCTGGTGAGGCTTAGATGCGGAGCATCTAAAATATAGATACGGAGCATCTGAAATGTAGATACGGAGCATCAGTAGATGCGGCGTATCGACCTAAAATGGGCAGAAATGACAGAAATGCCCTCTCAGCTAGTTTATATGTGTTAGGTTCTAGAGATCTCCACACAATTCTTGTGTGTTCCTGTGATGTCGAGATAGAGAGAAGAGAGGGAAGAAGATGGAGCTTAGGATGATGATTTAGAGATGGTTAAGTGTTCCAATTCATGGAACAATTCTCTAAGCTTGATTCTTCATAAGGTATGATGTTTAATTAGTGTTAATTGATGAATTACGAATTAGGGTTTATAAACCCTAATTTGGGATAAGTGGGGTAAATGATGGTTTCAAGATAATTAAGAGGTTATAGTAATTAAGGAATGTTTTATAATGGGTGTAAGTTAAAGATTATGAGTAAAGTGGGTTTTCATCATATGATCAAGATATGATCATATGATGATATGGTTTGGAAAATGAGTGTATTTGATGGGTTTTGTTAACCCTTGTTATATTATTAATTGTGATGTTATTAGGGTTTGATATGTTGTAGAAGATTGATGATGATGATATGAAGATGTTGTTGGTGGGATTTATGTTAGTAGCTTAGCTTGGATTGAAGGTAAGTAACTCTCCCTAAAGCATGTGTTATGTATGTATTTATCATGTATGTATTGTGGTGGTATAAGTGTATAAGAGTTGGACTAGTATGGTTTGTAAGCTAAGGATGGATGGCTAGTGACCTTGGATAGGAGTATGTTAGTTATCGGCTTTGGATTAGTTAAGGTATGTTGTTGGTTATGGTTGTGATGAATGAATGTGGTTATGTTATGAAGTTGTGTATGATATGAGTGATATGTGGTAGCTTAGAGGCTTTTATGCGATTATGACGCTTATGTGCGAATATGTGTATGATATATGTTTTATGACGAGTTACTTACTAAGCGTAAGCTTATTCTTTTAGTTGTTAATGTTTTTGTAGGCTTAAGTGCGGCGGAATGGAAGGCTTGGATTGTAGCATGAGGATTGGAAATGGATTTGGAAGATAACAAGCATTAGGAGCTAGGTAGAATACCGAGCTCGAGTCAAAGTTGTACCCCGAGAGTCTATTTTATGAGTCGTATAAAGTGTGTCAAAGTCGGGTAATGGTTTGGGGGTCTAACGAGTCGTCAAGTGTGTTTTAAGTGTTTGTAGTGAATGTTTAAAGGAGCGTTTGGATTTAAGCGTGTTTGTACCCATTTTGGAGTCTAACGGGTCAATTGCCGTGTATTATAGTTTGATATGGTTTTGAATGTAAAGTGAGTGTTTTGATACAAGTTATAGTGTTGTATTTGAGGTGTCAAAGTGGCTTGGGTGGTGAGTTGAGTATATGCAGGTTTTCCTGCTGATGTTCTGTCTAAATTGGTTGATGCGGCGTATTTAATATATTAGATGCGACGTATCAGAAGTTTAAGGTGATGCGGCGTATCTAATATATCAGATGCGGCGTATCAGTGGTTTAAGGTGATACGGCGTATCACTTCAGGTTGATACGGCGCATGGTCTATCAGTTTTGATACGGCGTATCCCTTTTTGGGATACGGCGTATCGTCGGTTATAGAAGGGTTGTTAGTTGTGTTATAAAATATTGTGAAATGTTTTGAAGGGTTTTCAAGTATATGTTCTTGCAAGTATTTTAAAGGTTTAAATGTTATAGTTTTTGGTCATTAAATGAAGAATTTGTATGAGTCCGTTTTAGTCAAACGTTTCCGCGTCAAAAGTTTTTAAATTTTAGTCTAAACGGGTACGGGGCGTTACAACTTGGTATCAGAGCTTCGGTTTAAGTGAATTAGGTTTCCATTATAGGTTGCCTAGACTTAAACCACTTGTAGACGCGTTAAATTAAGTTTGAGATAGGCGGGCTAATAGTTTGTAAGTTATAGGATGTGAATGTTGAGTTTGAAACGAACGATGTGATTGCTATATGGGTATAATGATGGGGACTTAGGGATGTTTCTTATGTGATATATGACGTGGGAGGCTTGATGTGTGAGTGATAGGATTACCGTGCACCTCGGGCTGTCTCGGTAATTATTACATGATTATGTGATTGTGTGCTATGGTAGTTTAGCGAGGTGGTGGTTTGTAGGAAATGTGACTAAAAATGAAAGTGCGTGACTTGGGTGATAGTGATGACCAAAGTATGGTCTTATGAGTAGTTATGCTTAGTGTGATGATCAATAATGAGGTATTAGAGATGGGTTAGTGGAGAGTCAAAGTATTAGGAGCGTAATAATGAACGTGTGGCAATGTTGAATGAGTGTTATAGCTTAGTGTGGTGAAGAAATGATATAAATTATTATATAATAAGTCCGTGACGAACTTAGTAAAGTTACAAAATGAGAAAAGGGCATAGGGATTGAGTAGATGATGAGTACTAGTAGCTATAGTGAGGTGGGCATGTATGAGGTTAAGGTATTGTCATGAAATAATTATATTACGGCTAAGGCGATTAGCTGTAATTATTAATAATGAATGAATGTGTTATAGTTGACGATCTATGTAAGGTCTACATGTGAAGGAAGCGAGTGAGACTAATAGAAGAGAGGTAAGATACGAGGACAAGAATGTGATGGACTAAAAACTTAAGAAAGAATGAGAGGAGTGTGTATGAGATAAAGGCGTTGTCTTAAAATTATCGTATTACGGCTAAGGCAATTAGCTGTAATCACTATAACGAATGCATGAGCTACGGTTGGTAAAATGTGAGAAGTCTAGATGTAAATGAGTCGAGTGGACTAAAACGTAATGTAAGAATGTGAAAATGATTAACGAAGGCTAAGAATGCAAGAGGTAAAGTAAAGATGTGAAAATAACTAAAGCGGATTAAGAATGTAAGGAGTGTGTATGAGATAAAGGCGTTGTTCTGAAATTATCATATTACTGCTAAGGCGATTAGCGGTAATTACTATAATAAACGAATGTAATAATGTGTGTATGGTGCTTATGACTTGGATCCGTTGTTAAGGTAATAAAGTATGAATGTAATAATCCTTCGGGATGAATGTTAAATGTGGTATCCCTCAGGATGACCAAGTAAAGGAATGTTAAGAAATCCTTCGGGATGAATGTTAAAGATCCTTCGGGATGAAAAGTGTTGCCTTCACCGGCAAGGGGTTGCCTACGTCCATGGCATATAAAAGTATCCCATGATGAATGTGATAATGTGAAGGATCCAAGTCTAAGAAGAGTAAAAATAATGTAATAAAAACAATGAGAAAATAATAAAAGTTAAATTTGGAAATAGGAGTAGTAGTGTTATGTCGGGAGTGCATAACCATGAGTTTATATTTCTTGATTTACATCGATTGGGATGCCTCTCCATGTAAATGAGGAATTATAAACGAGTGGGCTATGTGTTGCCGACACGGCACGAGTAGGGTTAGAGAAGTAGAAAGCGGAAGTTTAGAGTTAGTTAGGAATTGTAAGGATTAAGATAGGAGGGTTAGAATTAGACCATGGATTTTAGATGAGACTTAGAAGGACCTTGATGGGATGGAGAAATTGTAATGGTGGCATAATGTGCCTTGCGGTGTGGCACAAAATATGATGAAATAAAGTAAAGGAATGTGAACGTATTAGTCGAGTATGATTATGTAAAGTCAAATAGTACGAGTTTCTTAAGTATCAAGTAGTCAAAGAATGAGGGTAGAGGATAAAGCAAGTGGGATTGTGAAGTAACGATAATAGAGTGGATTAGAATGATGATTGGCGACGATAAGTAAGTCTGGTATTATGTAAAATCTAAGCAAGAGTTGTGTAGTATAGAAGTAAGTGGGAGTAATGGGACTAAGGATATGTGATATGCTATAGTGTTCATAGAGTTGCAAGATCATTTAGATCGTTGCACTAAATGAACTAGGAAATAAGGTGCTAAGAATGAGATGAGTTGTGAGACTAAGTTTAGGTTAGAAATAGATGAAAGATTTCGGGGACGAAATCTAAATAAGGGGGATAGAATTGTAACACCCGTTTCCCGGGTATTGGGACCCCACCCTAGATGAAGTTGACCCGAGCCTAAGTATGTTTGACTAAGAATATGTGGTTGAGTCTTTTAAGTGCATGTCTGGTGAGGCTTAGATGCGGAGCATCTAAAATATAGATACGGAGCATCTGAAATGTAGATACGGAGCATCAGTAGATGCGGCGCATCTAAAAGATAGATGCGGCATATCGACCTAAAATGGGCAGAAATGACAGAAATGCCCTCTCAGCTAGTTTATATGTGTTAGGTTCTAGAGATCTCCACACAATTCTTGTGTGTTCCTGTGATGTCGAGATAGAGAGAAGAGAGGGAAGAAGATGGAGCTTAGGATGATGATTTAGAGATGGTTAAGTGTTCCAATTCATGGAAAAATTCTCTAAGCTTGATTCTTCATAAGGTATGATGTTTAATTAGTGTTAATTGATGAATTACGAATTAGGGTTTATAAACCCTAATTTGGGATAAGTAGGGTAAATGATGGTTTCAAGATAATTAAGAGGTTATAGTAATTAAGGAATGTTTTATAATGGGTGTAAGTTAAAGATTATGAGTAAAGTGGGTTTTCATCATATGATCAAGATATGATCATATGATGATATGGTTTGGAAAATGAGTGTATTTGATGGGTTTTGTTAACCCTTGTTATATTATTAATTGTGATGTTATTAGGGTTTGATATGTTGTAGAAGATTGATGATGATGATATGAAGATGTTGTTGGTGGGATTTATGTTAGTAGCTTAGCTTGGATTGAAGGTAAGTAACTCTCCCTAAAGCATGTGTTATGTATGTATTTATCATGTATGTATTGTGGTGGTATAAGTGTATAAGAGTTGGACTAGTATGGTTGTAAGCTAAGGATGGATGGCTAGTGACCTTGGATAGGAGTATGTTAGTTATCGGCTTTGGATTAGTTAAGGTATGTTGTTGGTTATGGTTGTGATGAATGAATGTGGTTATGTTATGAAGTTGTGTATGATATGAGTGATATGTGGTAGCTTAGAGGCTTTTATGCGATTATGACGCTTATGTGGGAATATGTGTATGATATATGTTTTATGACGAGTTACTTACTAAGCGTAAGCTTATTCTTTTAGTTGTTAATGTTTTTGTAGGCTTAAGTGCGGCGGAATGGAAGGCTTGGATTGTAGCATGAGGATTGGAAATGGATTTGGAAGATAACAAGCATTAGGAGCTAGGTAGAATACCGAGCTCGAGTCAAAGTTGTACCCCGATAGTCTATTTTATGAGTCGTATAAAGTGTGTCAAAGTCGGGTAATGGTTTGGGGGTCTAACGAGTCGTCAAGTGTGTTTTAAGTGTTTGTAGTGAATGTTTAAAGGAGCGTTTGGATTTAAGCGTGTTTGTACCCATTTTGGAGTCTAACGGGTCAATTGCCATGTATTATAGTTTGATATGGTTTTGAATGTAAAGTGAATGTTTTGATACAAGTTATAGTGTTGTATTTGAGGTGTCAAAGTGGCTTGGGTGGTGAGTTGAGTATATGCAGGTTTTCCTGCTGATGTTCTGTCTAAATTGGTCGATGCGGCGTATCTAATATATTAGATGCGACGTATCAGAAGTTTAAGGTGATGCGGCGTATCTAATATATCAGATGTGGCGTATCAGTGGTTTAAGGTGATACGGCGTATCACTTCAGGTTGATACGGCGCATGGTGTATCAGTTTTGATACGGCGTATCCCTTTTTGGGATACGGCGTATCGTCGATTATAGAAGGGTTGTTAGTTGTGTTATAAAATATTGTGAAATGTTTTGAAGGGTTTTCGAGTATATGTTCTTGCAAGTATTTTAAAGGGTTAAATGTTATAGTTTCTGGTCATTAAATGAAGAATTTGTATGAGTCCGTTTTAGTCAAACGTTTCCGCGTCAAAAGTTTTTAAATTTTAGTCTAAACGGGTACGGGGCGTTACACCATTTTAGTTGCTCAGGACCCTCATATCTTTCACCTAGATGTGGTCTCATGGACTTCCATTTGATATTAGGATCATGGATAGGCCAATGATCACCACACTTATCATCATCATCTTTAGGGTCAACACGCACTACATCTTTTTCAACAAAATCATCTCTAGGCAACCCATTGAAAACACTAGTCAAAAAATTCTCATCAAACATCTTAGAAGCTTTTTTCCTTAGGTGCAGGGGCACTTTTCTTAGTCCTAGAATCTAAGACTTCTTCCTCACCTTCAGACAAATGGTCAATAGATGCAGTATTACTTTCAGTCTCACTACAATAATCATACACATTATAATCATCATCCTCTAAATCACTTCCACTATCAGACAAAGGGTCACCATTTCCACTTGTGGTGTTCAAACTCAGAATGTGAGGCATATATGTGCAAGACCCCGTCATTATTAACACCACATTGGACACAAGCATCACAGTCACTATCACATTTTATGGCTTTCAATCCTAAGTGAAATTCTAAGCCAGTCACTTGATAAAAAAAGAGACTTCACAGAACCAGTACATTCAGTTTCCAAAAGTTTTATAAAACCAGGTAAATCTAATGAAGCAAGATCAACATTAGGTAATTCAGTAAGTATTTCATAGTCATATGAAAGGGGATTTTTACAAACACACCACCCCGATGATACTTTATCAAAAAAGAGGAAGCTGGAGATTCCAATTCCATCTGAAACAAAATCAAACAAGAAAGAATGTTAGTTTTATAAAAACCCTAAATTTACAAAACCCTAATTATTTGTTAACATTAAACAATGACTGGAAAACTTAGAAAATTAATAATTAAAGACCAAAACTAACCTTTTTGGGGGGAGATGAAAACCCTAAGCACATTTGATTAAATTAATTGGAGATTGTGGTTTTTGATTGAATTAAGTAATCGAAAAGGGGGAAAACGATGTTTTTGGTCGGGAATAAAATGAAATGGGAAAGTGACTTTTGGTACTTTATATGTAAGTCAACGCGGATTTAAAAAAAATGCCACGTGGGCAATATAACCGGTATCAAGGGTTAAAACAATTTCAGTGACTTATGTAACCGGTTACCAAACTTGAGTAACCTATTTGTAATGTTTAAAACTTTAATAACTTAGGTGAACATTTGGCTAAACTTTAGTAATATATTTGTCTATTTTCCCTACATAGTAATGAAGCCTATATATATATATATATATATATATATATATATATATATAATATATATATATATATATATATATATGAACATTTGGCTAAACTTTTGTAACATATTTGTCTATTTTCCCTACATAGTAATGAAGCCTATATATATATATATATATCTCTACATATATATAACAGGAGGCGTTACACGTAGATAATGCCACATAATGCCACCTCAATGCCATGTAATTGTCATTAAATGACATGTCATCACATTTAGTCCACCTAAGCATGATTTTAGGCAATTAAAATTCGGATTAATTAAAAATTTAACATTTGCAAGAATCGAACCTGAGTCATTTAATCCATATACAAATGCTTAAACCACTAAACCAACCATGTTTTTGTGATTTACAATACAAACTAAAACTAATTAAGTCATGCTTATTATCCACAAAAAATACAACCCTAATAAAAGATATAAACATACGGCACACATTCATCCCTCTTCATTCAGGACTAAATCCTTGAAAAATACCTAGGTCTCATCCCTATTCGATCTAAACAAAATATCAAGAATCTAAAGAAATCACCTGATGTTATTAAGGTTTTATTCTGTTGGATATGTTATATAGGTATTGGAGATGAATTGCTTGGAGCAGCTGTAATCAAGCGCCACCAAAAAGATATCAGTGAGTCAAATGAAACTAACACAATTTCTGGTAACAATTAATTCCATCATTATATTAATTTAATTACTAAAGCTAATCAAGTATTTTTAAACTTAGCTTTCGATTTGTTAAATACTCTATTTATTTTGTATATCAGGGACGTTGTTGTGGACATGGCAGTAATGCTTATATTATTTATGTGAACCTTTGTGTTACTCTCTAGGATTCTGACCAACAAGGCATTTGAAACCATGTGCGAAGCCCTGCCGGATTCTGCATCAGCTTTGTATCGGTTGACTGCCGGAGTCATTGGAGCCTATGTGGGAAGCTTGATGATTTGGCACTTATCCGTATGCAGACTGATGCAACCGTACGTGCTGCCCAATTTGTATGCGATATTGGTCAGTGGTCATGTGTCCATGCTATAGGAGACCACTACGCAAAGCTTGGAGTAACCATTCTTCGTGAGATCGATTTATAATTAACTGTACCTTAATGTAATTCGATACATGTTGATATTGTAGGTTCACCGTTACTCCCATGTTTTTTAATTACTTTCGATCTTTTAGTATATGACATAATACCTAAAAAAGAGAGGTTGTAACTCCGTAAATAATTTTACAATGATTTGGACTGTAGTTTATGTGTATGCTTGCAAATTTTTGGCTCCGATTCAATTAAATATATTTAATTTGATATGTATGATTTGGTTGTTTTAATGTAATTTTGTATATGATATTATTTATAATTTTATATTCGTTTGTGGTATTTCAATTATCGTTTTATGGTGGCTCTGTTAGTTATGGTAATTATGCTACATAATTTTGCGATTTTTAGGTTTGATGATAATTTGGTACTCTATGAGTTAGTATTGCAAATTATGATTAGTTTAAGATATTATTGATGACTTTAATGCATACAAGGTGTTTGTCAAATGTTCTGTAAGCACTTCTTGAGAAATGAGATATTTGAAACCTGAAACAGATAAAGAGATACACTATATATTTGATTTACATCAGATGGAGTTAAATCGGACTGGAAAAAAGAAGACAACATGGCTGGGGAGTGGAATTACACATCTGGTAAATGGAATGGAGATGCCAACGACAAAGGTAACACTTTTATACATTTGTGTGGATATAGGTTTTGAGAGTTGCATACAGAATATTTGTGTGGATATAGGTGTTGACTAACTTTGTTCCCCTTTTGAACAATAGGTATCCAGACCAGTGAAGACTACAGATTCTATGCCATTTCAGCTGAGTATCCTGAATTCAGCAACAAGGATAAAACACTTGTCTTCCAATTTTCTTTCAAGCATGAGCAGAAGCTTGATTGTGGTGGTGGATACATGAAATTGCTTAGCGGTGATGTGGACCAAAAGAAATTCGGTGGTGATACCCCATACAGGTTATTTGCCACATACCTGTCTATAAAGTTTCACATGTATATTTCTCACGTTCTTATTGCTCATAGCTTGAAATTGTTTTAACTGGCAGTATTATGTTTGGACCTGATATCTGTGGGTACGCCACAAAGAAGGTTCACGTCATCTTGACATACAACGGGGAAAACAAATTGATCAAGAAGGACGTCCCTTGTGAAACCGACCAGATTTCACATGTTTACACCTTCATCCTCCGCTTTGATGCTACCTACTCTATCCTCATCGATAATGTAGAGAAGCAGACTGGAAGTTTGTACTCTGATTGGGACCTTCTCCCAGCTAAGCAGATTAAGGACCCCGAGGCCAAAAAGGTAAATTCATATACATGTTCAATAAGTTTGTTTATGCAATGTTATGAGAGTTCCTTCTAATCGATTTCAAATTGATGACAACCTGAAGATTGGGATGACAAGGAGTTCATTGATGACCCTGAAGACAAGAAACCTGAGGTAATAACACCAAGTTCTGTTACTCTTTGTCTTTTTATATCTATATTGGGCTCCATAACTGATTGTTGTTTTTTGGTTACCAGGGTTATGATGACATTCAAAAGGAGATCCCAGACCCAGATGCCAAGAAGGTTCCTTCCATAACATGTTGTCAGATGTTCCTGCAGAACCAATGTAAGCAATAGCAAACACCCGCCATGAATATTTTAGTGTGAAGCAATCTATAGGTAACCTAAAATAAGATTACTTGAATAACCTTGTGTGAAATAATTTTCAGCAACCCGTACGTGAATAGCAAAATGAGAGGCGCAACATTAAAAATTAGGCTAAGGTTTATGAATACAGTACCAAACACATGCCATGGCTGCAATCACGCTGATGGTGTGACTGCCCAGCCACCATACCGGCGTCGGTAAGGTACGTACGATAAACATAAAATTATCATCATCGCCGATGAAAAGGAAAAAGCTACGCGTTTCAGCCCTTTTTCATAGTAACAACATATATACTTACACGTTGCATATTGTTGATCTTTAGCATCTGGCTTTCCAATTTTTCAATGCCTGACTCGAGTCTACTTTAAAGCTCAAGAGTACCTTAAAAAAATAAAATGATAAACAGTAAAAAAATTGAAACTGAAATATCCTATTGAACACGGTGTAAAGTAAATATATATATCATCCAACTTTATCCTTAATCTGTTTCGTATCTTGTGTCACCTTCTGAATACCATTTGCTCTAATTGATATGATTTCAATAGCTTCGGATTCAAGTTCTTTTGCAAAATTGCTGATGTCATAGGGTGTGTTCAGGGGGTAGGTTCAGGGGGTGTCTTCAGGGGGTGGGTTCAATGTTATGGTGCATCGACTTGCAGAAACCAAAATGTGTTGTTAGGGCAATGTATATTGTTACATTTTTTTGCAATGGAATTTAAATTGATCATGTGTTATGGTCCATCGACTTCCAGGAACAGAAATGTGTCCCATTAGAAGACCTTGCTGCAGAATTCAAACTGTAAACTCAGGTATGCTGAAATTTCTTTATGTCCTTTTTTAAAAGGCTCTTAGAAATTCTGGATATCTTCTTGATATTTGGTGGCTACTGATCCCCAGTGTGGCGTTTTTAGTTTATATGGCTTTTGATAGTAGTTTGGGTTTGAAACTTTGAATCCCCTAATATCATTCATATCCTACCTTTTTCTCAAAACCCTAATATCTAAATATCTTCGTATTGATTGTTATTTTTTTCTTCTTATCAATATCTTCGTATTAAAATATTTACATGCATTACTTACTGATATTTTGAATGTTATTTATTATTTAACATGGTGCAGTAAGTTAATGGAACCATTCTTTATAACTAACCATTATATATTCCATGTTGTTAATTGAGATCTTGAAGGTCTACAGTATGCTGCCCAACCAAGGTTTTAGTGAGCTCAACCAATTAAGGCATAGAAGTTTGAGCCCTATGGTATCTTCAAATCTTATGTCAAGTGATCCGGGCTCTTGAATTAGTGGCTGGGAATGGTCTTCCACCCGAGGTACTTATGAATTTAATCTCATATTCATGTATATATCTTCTTCTATAGCTATTCTATACTATGTTAAATGGCGTATAATAGCGCATTTATAAATACATTGTTTAACTAAATGCATATATAATCGATATATAATCAATATAGGTGGACGAATGAATATACGAATCTTAAATTTATTTATTTTAATCAAACACTTTTTTGTTTGTTTTAAGATATGATAGTTCCACAAAATTTAAAACTTCATACACTTAGACCAGTTAGAAAATTTACAGCCATATTGTCTTAGAGTTAGCCTATTTGCATATTCACGAGTTCTTATGTAGGTCATCAGTTTTGTCCTCCTGAATCATGATTTAATCAGCGTACTCGAGGGTCGTGTAGAACAGGTTGGTAGGTTAGACATTTTGATATAACGAACACTCTTCATTTTTCGACTAAATAATGGGGCTAATTGGTTTGTCTTGGACTGCTGGACAGGTCCTCCAACTGAATACCATCCTTTGGGACCTTGGAACCACTTGTGTGCCCATTGTCAGGCCCTATTTTGGGATGAGAAAAGCTTAGCCACTTGACTGAGCTACTGGCCCTTTATATCACCGATGCTGTTTGGAAGGCAGAGTCAAGGTCTTTGTCCCTCAAGAATCTCCACCTCTTATCCACCAATTATTTTCGGACAGTCATTTTCTTGAAAATATCCGAGCTTATAACAGTATTGGTGGGGAAACCTGACATGCTACAGAGTGAAGCAGTATGGTGCAACCTTCAAACTCAATTATGGATTGGCATACTGGAATTCAGGTAACTATATATGCAGATTATTCCTATATGTTTCTCTTAACCATTATATCACTTTATTAGGACTAATAAGAAATTGTTATGCGACAAGGAAGGTGCTAGCTCGAGCTTTGAGAAGGAGCGGATAACATTTAGAAGCTGTGATACGTGTTTCTCATAAGGGTCATTAGCCAAAGAATCTTATCAGGTTTGCCTTCTTTAAGGTATGTTAATGTAATAATAGTTTGATGAAACTGGTGAACTTGCACACACGTTTCTACAATATGTCATAGATAGATTTCAGTCAATGTTGAGAGGCCGAAGAAGGAAATACACGTGACACATTTGAAAAAAATATATGCTATATTTGATTTGGTAGCAGCCTCGAAAACTTGCTACCAGATCGGGTGTTGTGCATCAGTTCTTAAGTGCACATGTATATCACACGTTCGTATTGCTCTTGCACATGTATATTTCTCACGTTATTCAGTATACTATAGTGGTCATGAAGTTGGTATTCTTGAATGGCGATATAGGTCTATTACGTATATACTATATGTAGAATATCACATGAGTCGATTGGGCCAAACAGTTGTTGCTCTAGTACTTTGTGTTAAAAATATCAGGCCTGCACTTTCAGTCACTCAAGGTAATTTCATTACCTATGTTCGATCACTTTTAGTAAAAACGTTGCAACTACAAAATGAAAAACCATATGAAAAGTAAAATTGCATGTAACTGGCTGCTACTTCCGAGAATCAGCTTCAGCTAGGTCTAGCCTTTCAGATTGAAGGATTTGGTTTCCAAAAAACATAAAAATGGCAAGGAACATTGAACAATGAGAGTTTGCTTGAAAACTACAGGTAACTATATTTCTTCTTTCATTCCATTGATTACCCATGTTGCTAATCAAAAGACACGTAAATGAAATACTTGACTAATAGGATGTTGTCATAGTAATCAGAATATGTAGTGAATGAAAAGATAACCACAGAATGAATATAAAGCTAAAACAATTACATGTGGTGATAGCAATGGCTCTTGGAACTGAACATTATATCACAAAAACAGGTGGCAGCTTGACTACACATTCAAACAACCATCTTAAATTACTAATCATATCGTTTGTCATAATACATCTAGGGTTCTGCAAACTTTCACCAATGGCCTTTGGTCCAGAAAAATGAATCATGGCATCTAAACACCACAAAAATGAGTTAACAAAATGATGGTTAGTTTGCAAGAAGCTACACAAATGACATGGTATAAGAAGAATTTGTGAAAAAGTAACTTACTTTGCGGAAGCTCCTCCAATGCAGGCTTATCATTTATATCCATCTGCAATGAAAAAATTATATCAAAAACTATCTACTCTAATGCATTTACATCAACAACCTTATTATTCAACATAAGCTTTACGGAAACACATGTACATAATTATGGAAATGGGAAACATACCTGTCACATAATTTTAATATTTGAATCAATAACACATAAATAAGTGCAAAAAATCTGAAACGAAAATCAGGGTTTCGAAATTTAGAATCCAATTGACATATGAATCATAATATATAAATTAGAACCCTTAAAATATGAACAACAAAAAATGCAAAATTGTCATACCTTATTCAATTTTCAAGTAATCAAAGTGAAAATCACAAACATCATTTGAAATCAAATTGGATAATCATCGACCGTCATTGTTAATTGTTAAAAAGAACCGTAAACTTGAGTAACTCAATTTACCTAGCCAAAGCGTGATAAGATGTTGCGTTTCCCATCAGTAAAAACTGAATTAGATAGGCGGCGATGTGGTGACATAGATAGAATGGTTTGATTTTGATGTTATTAATTGAGAGGAAAAGCCATATTTCTAGGAGTAGACATTACTGATTGGGAAAGTTAGGGTTTTAGTTTATGGAAATGATACAACTTTTAAAAGTGCAGATTGTGTTTAACTCATTTGAGTAGAAGAATGCATAATATGTTCTAACTTTGCTATTTATTATTAGAGGACAATACAAGGGACTTCGTAACCAGTAGAGAGTTAAACAACTTGCAAGAATCTCAGTCGAATCCAACAAAGATAATATTCATGACCTGGCAAAGAAGATATTGAGATTGAATCGACCTTTTAAGGCAAAGGTGCAACATGAATAACACAAGATAAACACGTACATGGTCTCAAATCTAACAAGACTAATGAGCAAGCATTACAATTACAGGTGAAAGTTTACAAAAAGAAACATGAGCAACTTGAGGAAAAGTCTTTGATCTCTACAAAATGAAACTATATAGCAATAATCAAGTTTTCCAAACGATTTAGTTTGTGGTTAAATTGTTTCAGTATGGAGTGTGCCAAAATGAGCACAAGCGGATTTCATATTGTATTCAGAAAGATGGTTGGATGCTGATAACGATCACATTTTTTGGAGCGAGATTTGATAAAGAAATGCGAGAGAGATTCTACGGAAACTTGGTGAAATTCGTCTGCACCAGATTCCGGCGACGCGAGTATTGCCAAAATGTCTGGTCATGTCGTGGACAAAGAGTATTCGACAATGAATCCACTGATGGTAAAATTTGACAGGTTAATAGTTTTGTTCATTGTATTGATTCATTAAAAATTTTAGCTGTTGGATATGTGGCTGTTTGAGCCTGATTTAAGTCGAATGCATAAGCGGGTGTATTAAAGATAGATTAAGTTTAAAGGGCATTGTTACTCTTATTGCCTACTATTTAGAAAGTATACATGTTATATTTGCAATTAAAATGTACGTCAATCTCATCCTTAGTTAAAAACTTTTTTAAACGTTAACTAATACAATAAAAAATAAATAAATAAACTCCCCTTCCTTAAAAATAAATTTCCATTAACTACCATCATCAAAAGAATAATTATAAGCATCATGCCCGCCCATCGGGCGGGCTTTGAAAACTAGTATAAATATATATATATATATAAATATATATAATATTAATATATATATATTATGTGTGTATATATATATAATATAAAAATATATAATAAATACATATATATATATATATAACATATATATATATATATAAATAATATATGTATAATATATTTATGTAAATATAGGGATAAATAAATATAATAAAAATTTAAAAATATAAATAAATATATATAATATAAATAATAAAAATATATAAATATTTAATATATTTGTTAAATATATAAATCTATATTATTAAATATTTATTAAAAAAAATAAATTAATAAAAAAATTAAATATAAAAAAAAAAAAAAAAAAAATTAATAAAATAATTTAATAAAAAAAAAAAAAAAAAATACAAAAAAATAAAAAAATAAAATATACAAATATATAATAAAAATAAACACAAAAAAAAGGTTTAAAAAAAAAAATAAAAACCAAAAAAAAAAAACAAAATAATTATAAACAAAATAACATAAAATAATTAATAAAATAACAAAAATAAAAAAACCCAAAATAAGGGATAAAGAAAAATAAAAAACAAAACCTACAAACAAAAAAATTTTTTTTTCCCAAAAAACTCAAAAAAAAAAAAAATTCCACAAACAGGATTTTGAAAAAAATTTTAAAATTTTTCAAAAGTAAATTTTTTCCGAAAAAAAAATTTTGAAAAAAACGTTTGTCAAAACGTTTTTGTGCTCAAAATTTGTTTTGCACCCAATTCTTTTGACTTTTTAATCAAAATAACATTGCGCATCTAACTAAAACAATTGAAAAATTTTGGGACAAAATTTTTTTTGGCACAAAAAGTTTTTGTGCATTAAAAAAAACGTATAAAAACCAAAATCAGAAAAACTTCTTCACAAATTTTAGCACCAACATACCAATCAGTGAATTTTTTGGGATTTTTTCCCAACTTTTTTTTAAAAAAAAATTCGTTTAAAAAGTATTACGGATATTTATCTTTTATTTAACTTACCCTAAAAAATAATATGTATTAACATGTAATACATATAAAAAAAACATAAATATATAAACATGATGTAATATAAATCATATAATATATAAATATATATAAAATAATATAATATTATATATATACAGATAATATATATATAATATTTACATGTTTTAGTATTATAATACATATAATATTTATATAATATAACAGTGTATAAAAATATATAAATAACATGTAATATATAAATATATATAGTATTTACATGTATAATTATAATATATAAATTATATAATATACATGTATAATAATATTACATGTATAATATATATAAATTAACATGATATATATATTATATATATATATACATACATATAGATTTAAAAACATGTTATTAGATATAAATAAATAATAATAAAAATAATTATAAATTATACATACATAAATAATATAACATGAAATAAATAATAAATAATAAAAATATATATATACGGTATAATATCTAATTAAATTTAAAAACTAAACAATAAAATAACAATTTTGTGAGACAACAACAAAGACTGGAATACCACCTCATCTATTTTTATTCCACATCATCCAATGAGTCCACGTAAGCAGTGTTATGCATTGTGAATTTCCGGAATTTGTTTGTTAAAAAATTCAATATCAGGATTCGAACATGGGTTTGTGAATAAGTGCAATCACTCTTAACCACTGCACTAACACAATGTTTTGTATTTGTTTTGCAAACAAAATCTATAAACGCAGGGAAGGATATACACTTATTTGGGAAAGCTTAATCCGAATACAATACCATTTCAGAATTTGGAATTGATTCGTGATATCTTTATCTCCAAAAATAGTTTTTGCAGTTTGATTCAATAGAACGTTTAAGGGTTCTATGATACTTTTATCTCTAAAAATAGTTTGCATATACTAAAATTCACAAATTGCAGCCCTAATTTTTTCACTATATAAACCCCCTTAAGTTTGTACAAAAAAACAAAAAACTTTTTTTAAAATTAAAACTAATTAAATTTTATCCCCCCCGAAAAAGATTTTCTGAAAGGCTTTCAAAGGCAAACCCAAAAAAAAAAATTTTTCTGAAATTTTTTTTCGGGGTATTGTGTTTTTGAAAATTTTAAAATTGCATAAAATTTTGGGGTTTTTGGGTTTAAAAGATACAATAAAGTTTCATGTAAATGCCAAAAGGAGGAAAAAGTACACCACACCATATAACAAAGGAAAAAAGGTCCTGAATCGGGAAAATTTTAAATGATAAACAGTTTTGTAAAAGTTCTTGCAAAAAACTTTTTTTACGTTGTTCAATTGATTTGAGAAAATTTTAATTTTTAAAAAAAATTGCAGGGGCAAAGGCTTCGAAAAAGAAACTGCTACATGGATTCAACCATGCACAAGAAGGAATCCGCATTAAAAAATTGTGTTTACACCTTTGTTTTTTGGCATATTTTAGTTGTTAAAATTTTTGCTTATGTTTCCCCAAACAAACAAATTAATATTCTTTTTTTAACATAAAATATCATAGTGTTAACTTTCTTAAAAATTTTTATAAAATTTTTTTCCAGATTCAAGGGTTTTTTTAAAAAGAAAACCATTACCAAAAAATGACATCATGTTTGAAATGAAACACCACAAGTCATCAAGAGGTTTATTTTTAAAAGTATTTTTTCGAAATTCGTTTTAAGGGAAAAATTATATTTTTTTTGAATTTAATATTTTTTTTTAAATTTTACATTGTTTTTTGGTGATTAATATTTTACGTAAAAATTAAACATATTTTAAATACAATGTTTTTTGGGTCTTTAAAATTGATTATTTTTTTTTGTTTTTTAACAACCCCTTTTTATGCATAATTTGTTTTTTTTTGCTAAACAGTTGGGGACAACGGAAAAAAATTTTCACATTAAAACTTTTTTTTTAAAACGCTTTTTTAAAGTGCAAATTTTTAAAAATTAAATTTTGCACCTTAAAGGTCATAGCATTTTTTAATTCAAAATGTCGATATTTTTTGTTAGGAATTTTTTTGTTTTTGAATTTAATATTGTTTTTTTTTTACTTGGAATTGTGTTTTTGGATTTTTTTACGGACTATTAACATTTTTTTAAAATACAATGATATTGTGTCTTTTTTTTTGTTATGTGATTTTGTTATTTACAAGACATTTTTTTTCATAATTTGTTTTTTTTGTAAAAATTTTGGGGGAAAACCAAGGGGTAAAAAATTTTCACATTTGTACTTTTTAAAAAAAAACGTATCTTAACATTTTTAATTTTAAAAATTACAATTGCCCTTAAATTTTAACATAAAAATTTAATTTTCAATTTAGTTTAACTAAAAAGTTAGTCTGTTTCATCAAATATTTTTATATCGTACTAATTTAATTTTTAATCATCTTCTTTTAAATTTTGGCCCCTGTTAAACCTTTTTTAAAAATACACCTTGAAAAGCATATAAAGTATTTAAAAATTTTTTAATTAAATTTTTTTTTCTGTAGTTTTTTCATTTTTTTATATTTTTTTTTACAGTTAATAAATTTAAAGCCTTATGTTAATCATTTTCACTCACAGACTTTATATTTACAATGAGGGAAATTTTTTTTGAATTTGGGGAATGGAGACAGTATAAAGAATACATCTGTCACAGTTAATGGGAACAGCCTGGAATCACACACAAATTTTTGGGGTCCAGAATGTAATGGGTTTTTAACCCCTTTGAGTGATGATAAAAAATTTTTTAATTTTTAATTTTTAAAACAAAATAAGTTTGTTTTTTTTTTTCCAAAAAGGAGATATTCCCCAAACCTAAAAGTAGAAAACCCAAAGATGCGAGAATTTTGAAAATGAAACACCAACAAAAAAAAAAAAATTTTTTTGGTTTTTTAAAAATTTGTTTTTAAATTGGGGGCCCAAAAATGTAAAACTTTTTAAGGGGAATTATTTTAAAACAGATGTACTTTAAATTTCATCAGTTAAAGGAAACAAAGGGGAACCTTCGGGGGTTTTTGGGAAAAACCGATTGGGGTGGAACAAAAAAAAACTCAACCCCAAGGTTAATTTTTTTGGTTTTTAAAATGTTAAAAAAACATAATGATTAATTTTTTTAGGGGTTTTTTACTTAATGTTTTATTTTTAAAACTCCCGGGAAAAAACTCTCAAAAATTTTAAACAACTAAAAAAAGTCCAACCAAAATTTTTAGAGATTACAAACCAGGGGGGAAAAACCCAGTGTAATATATTTTGACATAAACCAAATAATTTTTTGTACACTTTTGGGGGGCTGTGTAATTAAAATTTTTTTCTATACGTTTTTCCCCAAAAAAAGATATGGTTAAAATTTTTTAATTACACCACTTTTTTAAATAAGTCCAAAAAATTTTTTTTTAAAAAAATTTTAGGGAAATCAACCTCAATGTTAGAATCAAAAATATTGCAAAAAATCAGGGGAACCCCCCCAAAAAGGAACAGAATGCACATCAGGTATTAAAATTTTAAAATTAATTTAGATTTTGGCTGTTATAAATCTTTTATATAATTGTTTGAGAATAATGTATTGAAAATTAAAAACATGATCGTTAATCCGCTTTCAAAAAGGAAAATTTTTTTGGAAAAACCGGCCAAAAGTCTTTGGATACGCATTCCGACCCCAAAAAAGCCAAAATTGGGAAATTCCAAAAAAATTTCTCTCTCTACATATATTTTTAAATTTTTTTTTTAATTTTAATGCTGTAACGTATTTTTTAAATTTTTTTTTAATAAAAAAAATTAATAATTAAAAATTTTGGTTAAGACACGGGGGGGAGAAATTTTTAAAAATTTTTTTCATCCAATTTTTTAAAATCCTCAACAGGTAATTTGGATTTTTAAAAATTGTGCCATGTTTTTGTTAAATTTCATTAAAACACAACAATAGATTCATCAATTTTTCAGGTTTTTTTGGGTAAAGAAAAAACCCACAATGAACCATAATCAAGGGGGGTTTTCTTTTTCAGGGGGTTTGTTTAAAAAAAAATAAACATATGGGGTTTTTTTTAATTTCATGGTTTATAAATTGCCAAAATATATTATCTTTCAATGTATGAAAAGGAATTTTAAATCCCGTCAAAGGGGAAGGGGTTGGAACAAAAAAGGGGCCCAAATTTTTGGGGGTCATTCACAATGTTTTGGTTTGAATTTAAAATTTTCAAAAAAATAATAATGGTTTTTTTTTTTATTTCACATCAGACTTTTAAGTACAATTTTTTCAGGGCCCCAAACATAAATGAGCGCACAATAACCCAATGATGAAGCGAAAAGTGTACCGCTTTTGGGGGGGGCCCTTTAAAAACCCAAAACAAAATTTTTTTTAAACCAAAAATTGCCCTAAATCGTTCCTTTTGTCTTTTTAAAAGGACTTTGGAAAAAAAAATTTTTAAAAGGGGAACTTTTGGGGCTTTTTGGAGCATAAAAGGGAAAAAAACCACAAAGCCCAAAAAAACCCGGGTTTTAAAAATACCTTTGACGGGGGCAGAATTTTCCCCCCCGACGGCGTCATGGCTTGGCAAAAAAAAGGTGGAAAATAAAAATTTTCTCATGAAAACCAAGAATTTTGCATAAAAAAACTGACGGGGCACCCTTTGAATTTATCAAGGTCTAAAAGGCTTTAATTTAAAAGGGACGGCGTCAAGCTTGTTTTTAGGGCGTCAAGCCTTGATAACCCCGGGGGCCCCATTTTTTTGGGGGCCTAAAGAAAGACCCCTCGGGAAAAGGCCCCCGGAACCCAAAAAAAGGGGGCGAGGTGACGGCGCGGGGAAAACTACAACGGACGCCGTCAGCCCTTTTACCTATAAAAATTTTTTTAAAATTTTTGTCTTTAAAATGGGGAACTTTTTGTGTGAAAAACCCTAAAAAAGATTTTAGCAGTTTTTTTCCCCAAGGTTTTTCCCCTTAATTTTCCAGGGTCATTGAAGAAAATTTTTCAATTAATCTTTCAATATTTCAAAGGGGTTTTTGTTTTAATCTTGTTCTTGTCTTTTTTTTTAAAAAGCTGGGCAAAAGGTTTTTTTTGTGTTTTTCTTAGATCTAATGAAACCTAGCTATTAAAATTAAAAGGGGTTTTAAAAGGGGTTTTTTAAATTTTTATTGGATGATTGTTCATAAAATTTGGGGCCCTTAAAAAAGGGGGTTTTAAAATTTCCTTTTTGGGAACTTTTTTTTAACGCTTAAAAAACAAAAACCCAAATTTGGGGACAAAAGGGTTTTTTTTTGGTTTTTTTTTAATTTTCATGAGCAATTTCCCCAGTGATCCCATTTTTGGAGTTTTTTTTCCCGGGGGTCGACATGGGATGAATTTTGGACCCCTTAAAATTTTTGGGGAATACGTACGCCCCCCCCCCGTTTGGGGTTTTTAAGGAAACACCCGTCATCTACACAATTAATACACACTAATCAAAAACCTAAAAAAAAAGTTTTGGGGTAAGGAAATTTTAAGTAAACCCCAATTTCCCCCCCATAAAAATTTTTCCCCCCCTTTTCATTTTCCCCTTAAAATTTTATTTTTTGCATTCGTGTAACTTTTTGGGGTTGTTGACTACAACTAATTCCGCCCCCTCTTTTTAAACCCAGATTTTAAAATTTTTTTCATAAAAATAAAAAAACATTAAAAAAAAAACTTCTCTCACCCCTTTTCCTATTAAGAGTTTTTCCCCACCCCCAAAGAAAAAATTCCCCTGTGGAGAACGATCAATCCCCCCGTACTTTTCCCCTACACTATACTACTCGGTCAGGTACACTCCCGGTGGGGTTGTAAGCCTCTTGAGTCCCTTGAGGGTAAAACCGTTGTAAGGTTGAAAAAACCCCGCATAACCAATTTAGAATTTTAGCCTATGGTTGTTAATAACGTAAAAGGGGAAAGGGGCATATCTTTTTTTATTCCCACAAACTAAATGAAGAAACACCCATACAGTCTTTTATTGTGTTTTTTAAAAATGAGGGGTTTATTTTTTCTTACAATAAATATTGTTTACTATTAACAAAACACTCACACTAACAATTTTTGAAAAAAGTTAAACGTATTCAAGTTTACCAAAAAAAAAAGTTGATTTAAAATTTTAGCCATTGTTGAAGAGGGTCAATTTTTAATTTCCAAATTTGAGTAGCAAAAAGGGGGGGAAAGGTTCCGCTTTACCTCACATGTAAAAAATTTCATTTTATAAAGGGGGCCGATGTTTCGAGAGTTGAACACATTGTGAAACTTTTTTGGGTTCTTTTAAAGCCTTTTTGCCGCTATTGGACACAGACATGAACCAGAGCATGACTGTGTTGGTAGTTATTAATAAACATATGTTACGTAAATGTAAAAAGTATTTATTTTATTTTTATTATCCTTTTTTTATTTGCAGGTTAGGGGAAATGTTGTACTTTGGAAATATTTATCCTTAATAGTTTGGGGCAAAGGGGAAAGGGGGGACATTGTCATAAAATGCCCAGTGAGTTAGCTATCTTAAATTTAATTAAAAATTTAACAAAAAAAAATGCAAAAAATGTAATCAATGTTGATAACACAAAAATGAAAACTTTGAGGCGATGTTTCCTTTTGGGACAAAGGCGTTGCTGTGGGAATGAATATGAAAACATACTTATAAAGTTGGACCCTGACTTTCTTTGATGATGGGGGAAAATAAAGTACTGAGATGTAAGTTTTTGTTACATTTAAAATCAATTTGTTGTACATTTACCCAAAATTTTATTTTTTTTGTATAACAAATATTTTGCTTTTTCTCAGGTGCAGACAAGCCCTTATTTAAAAGTTTTTTTCGGTTAAAGGAAATTTAAAAACAAAATACCTCAGTTTTGGGTTTTTTTGGAAAAGGTAAAAATTAAAAAAGTGAAAAACCAATAAAAAATTTTGGGGCCCCCTTTTTTTTTTTCCCCCCAAAAACTAATGTTGCGCGAACAGTTATGAAGAAAAAGAGGGATAGATAAGGGGGGGTTTAAAATTGAAGCGTACAACAGGGAACGCAGTTGTTAGCCCTGCAGAGTTTTTCCGCTTTTTTAAAAAATTGGTTGGAATATTCGTACCATTGAACCGGTCAAAAACGTTATCGAGTTCTCTACACATATATTAAATAATTTTATACAATAAATTAATACTTTGCGCAACTTTTTTTTAATTTTTAAATTGCGGATACATTTGTGTTTGATGAACCGTGCATAGCATACAATAGATGGGTTTGGGGGGCTTATACAGGGGCAGAACATGCAGTACTAAGTCAAGCCAATTGCATCAAAAGGGATGACAGGTTAAAAAAAAAGAACAAAGGGGGTACTGCAAAAAACGGGGAGAAACTATGCATTGCATCTAGGAAAAAAAGAACAATTAACAAAATAATTCAATTTTTTTGTAAAAAAAGTATTACCCAAAATTAATTTTCATTTATTAACATTGTAGGTTCAAAATCATAGTTCGAATTTTCGATGATAGTGGTTCTGCCCAGATTATTCTATTTGTAACAATGGCAGGGGATAAAATTTTTGTCACGGGAGATCATGCAAGAACAAGGCGGGGATACGATAATATTTGGGGATGAGCTTAATCAATAATTGGAAAAAAACCATTCAAATGAAATAACTGAGTTTAACCATAACAAAACGTCATATTTATCGAGCTAAAAAAGTCACTGAAGATATTGAAAAAATCAATTACTTCAAGAAGGGTTTTCCCAAAACGAAGGGTTTTCGATACATTACTTTTTTAAAAATTTTTAAAAATAAAGTAGGGAAAATAAAAAAAGCTTTATTTGGTGATGAAAAATTTGTACAAACTCATAGGTTTATTAGCATTTTAAAAAATTCAATTTATACTGCTAATATAAACTTAGTACTGTTGAATTTTTTTATTAACACAATTTTTAAAAATATTATATGTTCATATTACTTTTTTTTTATTTTATATGTTAATTTAAAAAACAAGGTAATGAAATGGTTTTGAAGGGAGCATATAACTACTGAATCGAAGATAAGATCAAAATGTTGAGAAAGGGGTTATATTCTAAAAGAACTGCAGGAAATGCGGGGAAACCTTGA
The DNA here is from genome assembly GCA_021014915.2 of Artemisia tridentata subsp. tridentata. NCBI lineage: Eukaryota > Viridiplantae > Streptophyta > Magnoliopsida > Asterales > Asteraceae > Artemisia > Artemisia tridentata. The sequence continues at coordinate 159,785,722 of CP139505.1, forward strand.
TGTTTTGACCTGATGATGAATACTTAGAGTAGATATGGCGGTTCCGGGAAACAAAAGGAAGGAATTTTGTAGAAGACCCGGACAATTTAAAAATTAAAAAAAAGAAATGGAAAGACCTGGGTTTTCCCGAAGCTGGTAAGAATAATTGATGCAGACCTACGTGGAAGAAGGGGAACAACATGTATTGGGTCAATTGCATGTTCCGAAGACATTTTACATGAAAGATGAACAATTACAGAAACAATTGTTGAATAAGTATTTTAAAACTTGATATACGTCCAACCACTATTCGTGTTGAAAATAAATAAACTAATAAATTTATTTAAATTTAAAAAACCCTAGGTTTCGAAAAAGACACGGGGAATTCCCCCATTGTTGCAAATGAGGTAAAAATTTTTGGCAAAAGGTTTTTGACTCCATATTTGGAACCCTAATGCACTAATCATTATCTATTAAAACATATACCACACAGCAAGTAAATTATTTTTAAATTTAAATTTTAACCTTTTTTATAGGATGAAGCATCTAAAATTTTTGGGAGAATAGGAAGAGCAACGTGAAATGATTTGTGGAGAAGATAATGAAGCACAAGAAAACCTCCACAAAGAGGCGGGGGCAAAAAATTTGGGGGAAAATAATGAAAAAACTCAAAATTTTATGTTTGCTTTATTAAAAAAAATTTTTTGAACACCATTTTGAATTGAACAATGTTTTTGATTAGAATTTTGTTAGACAGTTTATACCAATTTTGATTGATTTTTTGGGAAATTTGTTACACAGTTTTTCTACTTTTTTAATTATTGAATAGGTTTTATTTTTTAAACACATTTTAAAATTTTATTATTTTTGTTATTTTTGGATATATTTACAAAAAAATTATAACAAAAAAATATACAATTTTGCTGCTGTGTCAGGGATCAAACTCCTCCAATTTGGAAAAAAACAAAAACAAAACAATACATTATATACAACACCGATATGAGTTTTTCATGAAACGTGAGAGGTATTATATAAAAAATTAATCACGGCTATTTTGCTTTTGTGCAGGAAAAAAATTATTTTTTTTTTTTTTTTTATGCATTGCTCAGGTTGTTTTTTTGAAAAACAACAGCCTGAGATTGTCAAAAAGGGGAAATCAGAAATTGTAAAAAACAGCAATCTTAATTATTTTGGATATAATTTAATGGGTATTTCAAACAATGGGGCATTGATTCACGTATATCTAAAATTTTTAAAAAAGTTAAAAGATATCGTCATATTTTTTTAAAAAAAAAGAATTATTATCTTTTTAAAATATTTATTAATTTTTTTGTAATTTTTAAAATCACATGAAAAATAAATTCTCTTAACAGAGAATGTTTGCGAGTGGCTACCAATAGACTAAAAAAAAGGTTGAGACTCCTACTGCATGGCAAAAAAATTTAAAAAAGGTTGTACTGTCACTAAAAATTTATGCTGGATGAAAAATTTTTTACTGCTAATAGACGTTGGTACTGGGGGAATTTCGCTGTATTAAAAAATCCGTTGAGGCATTTTTATATTATTATTAATATTTATTTTTTTAAGGGGTTTTTTTTTGTATATATTGAATTAACCTTGAGTGCTTTAAACATATTTTACCCTTATATACATAAAAAAAAAATGTAAATTAAGACGTAATAAAAAATTTAAAAAATTAAAAAAAACTGAAAAATTGATTAGTTATTTCCTTACGTAGCTCATAGTATTTGCAACAAAAAAAAAAAAAATAAAAACAAGAAAAAAAAAAAACCCCTAAAAAATTTTTAAACATCTTCCAGTATGTTTAATCCCCCTCTTTCCACATGAGCTTCCTTTCCGATTCCTTACAGCCAAACCAGTAATTGAGACATTAAATCAAGTTTTCGATGGTCTCTCAGGAGTTTCAAGCAAGCAAACATACCAGTTGAGCAACCCCATGAAAAGGACAACAATCAGCCCATTGAGGTTTGTTACGTTTTTCGATTTGCCCTCAGCTGCTACTTTTTCCCCCCCCCGGATGAAAATCCCCCCTCTTTTGTATGCTTGGAAAACAAAAATTTTAAAGACCTGATCCGTGCTAAATTTTTAATAAATAAATCAACGGATAACGTGAATAAAGACAAATCAACCCTTAGGAAAAGGCTACTTGTAAAAACTCACGTTTTTGAATGTGTGATACCAGGGGAAGTGTTTACCCGGCGGCCCCCAAGAGGTGAAATGAAAAAACCTTTGGGGTTTTGGAATTAGAGTGATTGATTTTGGGGTAAAAATTTTGCTTGTATTTTTTTTTTAATTTAATTAAATAAAAAACAAATTCCAAAATAAAATTAAGATTAAACAGAAAAATTTAAAAAAAAAGCGAACGGAATTCAAAAAACGGGTTAAAAGTGAATCTCAAAAAATTTAACCACAAGTTCCAAATTTTTTTTTCCAATTATAAATGATAAAAGAAAATTTTAGAAAAAAGATTTATATTTTTCTGAGTTTTATATTTTTTATTATGATTTAAAAAAAGTTTTTAAAAAAAAATGCAAAAAAATATTAAAACTTTTCTAAAAATTCTGAAATTTTTTGGAAATTACTTAAGCTATAACAAGCCTAAGAAAAATAAAAACGGGTGCCGCTTAATGGGATAAGCTGGTAAAAAGCTAATAAGCTCAATAGCTTTAAAAGGAAAAAACGATTTAAATATATAGGGTGTAAAGATAAACCGAAATCCCAAGGGCACAATAGTAAGGTGTGTGTTTTGATCCGAGACCGGGTTCAATCCCACTCTTGCCTTTTTGCTTTTTATTTTATTTTTGGAATTTTATTGTTAAATTTAACTAAGTAAAACAAATTTTTCAACTACAAAATTTTTAAGACTCAAATAAGCCCAAAAAACTAATATTTTGACGTTGGTAAAAGAAAATAAGCCAACTTTTTGAGAAAAAAGGACTGATAGCTATTTTTAAAAGCTAAGGCAAGTGGAAAAAGTTAAGCAACCAACATTTAACTAAATGAACATGAAAAAGCCACCAAAGAGAGAAATAAGCACTTGATAAGCACAAAGTCTCTGTTTACACTATGGGCAGGGGAAAGGATGTCTGGGGTTTTTTTTAAAAACTAGCAAAAGCTATCAAAAATAAAGTTATGGCCAAAAAAAAAAAAAAATTAAGCTTATACTATGAACTTAATAAAACCAAAAATCAGAACTAGATAACTTATTTTTGCTTAAAAATAAGCGAGAAAAAGCTATCCGACAAGTGTACACGATTGCTCATGTATGCTTGTTGGGGAAGGACTTTTTTGCTTGATTAAAGCTTGAAAACTATCTAAGGACTGGGGGAAATTTTTAAAGCAAGAACACCAAAAAACTATTGAAAAACAAGGGGAATTTAAACACTGAAAAAAACAATTAAGCAAATTTTAAATTGAATTAAAAAAAGGGGCAGACTGCCTAGGGGTTCTTATTTTCAAAGGTATCCAGGGCACAAATCAAGAGAACTTAACCAACTCTTGGTATCCCCAAAGAATCCCCAAAACCCAAAAAATCCAAAAAATAAAGT